>JACEEZ010022044.1:0-72500 GCA_016584305.1 Chionoecetes opilio
CCCTGGGCCCAAAGTTCCCCCCCCTTGTTTGGAGGATCCTCCCGAGTACTAACGAGGATGTGTCGATCCCCTTTAGCTACCCCTCCGGCTTACTTTTACCATTCCAGCGGTGCAGCTTGGTCTTGATACCAAAAACCCTGCAACTAAACCCTTCTGGACCTTCCCCCCCAAAGTTAAAGCAAGAATGTTGGTGTTTTTGGTCCCGGAGCCATGGGGACCCCACACAACCGTAGCCATTTTTTTAGGGTCATAGTACAGTCATTGTGTATGATGTAGTGTAAATTGTGTTCAATAATTTTTTGTTGTTTTGTAGACTAGTTGGCTAATTTGGGATTAATTGTATTGTGTTAGCAGATAAGGGGCGATTGTGTTAGTGTAATTTAAACACATGTTTGTAGACTTATCATAAAGGATGTTTAAGAAAATTTTAAACCCTAATTGGTAAGAGGGAAATTTGGCGGGAGAGACAGAGAGTTTTCCCCCGGCTTCTGTGTGAAGGGGCAGTGACCGGGGGCCTTGGCACGCCACAGACGGACGTGAAAGACACTGTGAATAATACCAACCACACAACCCCAGTGTCTCTACCCCACCTTTTTTGGAACGTATATAGGGAGGGCCAAGTGGCCCCCGGTATAGTGGTGGCAGCGTAAAACAACCCTAGTCTTCCGAAGGGGGTTTAAAAAAAAAAAGACTGGAAAAAAAAGCCGGTTGGGCGGGCAGCCCTTGTAAAGAGCGCGAAAACCCAGCCACCAAATTTCCCTTCCACCTTCTTGAAAAGGTTCCAAGTGCCTAAAGTGGGGTTGGGAGCTTAGGAAGTGACAGAGGTCCACGTGCTTCTGCCTCTTTAAATTTTTGGGGCGGTAAAGGTTTTGTCTGCCAGGCAGGTGAAGGGGAAAATGGGGGGGGAAGACATTGTGTGGGCCGTTGAGAGTTTTACGTAAATCCTTAACGTTTCAGAGGAACTACACCTAGCTGTCCTTACACGTTTTCAATCTCTGCACGTTTTCAGAGGCTCAAACGCTTGCTGCTCCACACGTCTCTAATGGTTTAATTATCCACTACCTACAAGGGGGGCCGTGACGCAAGCGGGGAATCTCGTGGCTTCTCTCCTTCATCGAATCTTCTACCCCGGGGAATTTCTTCACCCTAATGTATTTAAATGAACTAATCCTGTCCTAATGGGGTAAGTATCCATTTTATAAACAAGTAGGAAGGGGTAGAAGTGAATATGAAAAAATTTTTTTTGTGTCCTAGTGATCGAGGGGAGAGGGTGCGGGGTGCGCGCAAAAAATGGTGATGTCAAAGAAAATGCTCTGTTTTCGTTGTTCAGGACGTAAGGGGGTTTTATTGGAGGTGAGTGTAAAAAATACGTCCACAGTCTCGGAGCCATTTTACGGGCTCGGACCGGGGGTTTTTCGCGGGCTTCCGGCTTTTTGTTGGAGGGAGGAAAATTTGAGAGGAAGAGGAAAGAGTTACCATATCTCGAAAAGGGCGTTGAGCGAGTGTTCAGGCCAGATCGTGAGAGTACTAAATTTTGGTTGATTTGAAAATTAGGAACGTTGAACAATAATTTTGTGCGGGACGCAAAAACGAAAAAAATTTTCTTAGATAATGTAGGTGTAGGGGTAGTTTTTTGGGTGATTGGTGAAAAAGGTAAAGTGAAAAGGTAAAGAAATTTTCCTACTCTACTTAAAAGTTTTTTTTGCACGCTACCCCTGGAAAAAGTTCGTTTAATAGCGAGCGTGTTTTACTTTTTAAGGGGTAACCCTCTTTTTATCGGGGTGTTATTGTTTTCATGAAAAGTTGTAATCAAAAATAAAGTTTTTAATGACCCGCCTTCAGTTTTTGTAAGTGAAGGGGTGTTGTCAGGGTGCGGGTGGCCCTCAGTGTTTTAGGGGGGTCATTTTGCAATTGTTTGAAATGTCTTTTGAGGAGCGGCACTTTTTTTCTCGCTAACATGCCTTTCCCAGAAAACTTGGGAGCCAGCTCTAAAAACACAAGAGGCCAGCCTGAAACACAACAGCTTCACACCACTATCTCTCCTCCTCCTACTTCTCCCCCAATTTACACCTACTTTACCAAAATGGTACCCCCTCGGCCTACTATTAAAACTTCTCCATCGGGATTCCCATAACTAATTTTGGGGGGAAAAAGGTCCTGCCCAGCAGTATTAACAACAGTGTGAAGATGTCATGCAAATAGAAAGTTGCTTCGGGAAGTGAAAAGATTTCTTTATTAGACTAATTGAAGCCGGGTCTTTAGCTGCGACTGATGTGCGCGTCGGGCCCTTTGGATGGAAAACTTTAAAACTATAGTATGGGGGTTTTAGGAAAAAATTTTTTGAGATTTTTGGGGTTTTGGCTCGCTAATGACCCCTTTGCAGTGGTTTTTTAAACGTATGCGAAACTTGACCACAAGTTGGGTAGGGTGGCGGGTTGAGAGGTCAGGCACGTGCTGCAAATATAGCTTCAGAAGCTAGGGAGGCTTTAAATCTAGTAAAATGGTTTGAAAGTGGCCCTGTCAGTAGAAATTTTAAAAATGATTCTAGAATTTCAGTATTTATCACCTTCTTAACTCCAAAAGAGCGTCGATCGCTTATCTCTTGTTTTTAAGCAGGGGGAAAACCATCAAATTTCTACTAAAATCACTAAGGGCTACGTGGATGTTAAAAGTCCATTTTAAAAACCTAGTCAGTGGCGGGTGAAAAGGGAGGCTCAAATTCTTTCATCCTTCCCTCCCCCTCCACCCCCTTTTTCTCCCTCCAGGGTTTCTACTCGCGCACCCAAAGCAGGTTACTTTTTTGGAAAGCAAGGTCATACTGAAAATTACGCTATCAGAAAAAAAGGAAAACGAAATCTGGTCAAAAAGTGCAATATGCGGGTTTTCCAAAAAAAGAGAAAAATTTTCCCTTCTCGCCCCCGCCAGCACGTTTGCATCCCGCACGACCCACAACAGCCTCGTAGAAATTTTTCGCCCCCCCGCCAAAATATTGTGTAATTCAGAGGGGGGAAACCATTCAACAGGGGAATTTTGGGGTTTGGTTTGGGGTTTTTGAAGGACTCGCGATAGCTTTTGGAAATGGAAAGGGGATATCACGGGCGGGGAAGTTTCGCGGGGGTTTTAAAGAAACCCAGATTTTTTTCAGACACAAAGTCACAGACACGTCTTGCTTGTCCCTCTATTAAGCGGCGTGTCTTTCTTGCTGACAATTCGTGTTTCATCGAGACATTCTATTGTTTGGAGGGGGAACAGTGCCATGTAATTTTCTTAGTGATGTGCTTAGTAAATTTAAAAAAGTCACATTTTCCCTTTTACCCCTCAGCATCTAAAAGGTCCAAGGTCTCCCAAGGGGGTGATGGCACTGTGACCCTTCCTCTAGGCCTTGCCCTAATTAAAAGTCTTAAACTACGTTTATAGAAACACCAAGTTTTTGTTTTAAAATGTGATGGTCTTTTGGGTTTAGAATCCGCTACCCATCACTTTGTGTAAATTCCACAGCACCAAGAAATTTTTCATTAGAGGGCGTTCTCTTCCTCGCAATGAAAAGTCCAGTCCATTGTTTAATAACCCTCTGATTTTTCCAAACAGGACCAGCAACCGTTTCTGCTGTATAGGCCATGACTGTTTTACAGTGGGGAAACGAAACGTTCAGTTTCCCTGCGGGCTCTTTGGTGTCCGCTGTGTCATAGGGGCCCAAATATATTGGGGCCCCTCGATTCTGTTTCGACTTGCGGTGAGAGTCCAAGAGGCTCCTGCGGCATTTATTTTTTTTGTCTTACCTGAACTACCCGTGTAAGCGCTTTAGCGAGGGGGAACGCTTTCCGCGGTACGCGATGACCAAAAGCGACGCAGTTGTCAAAAAGTTACAGGGTCCCTATAACTCTAAAAAGGGGTTTTGTTAGCAGCTTTGGAGAAAAAATATTTTGACCTTGAGGGGATCCTTCACACGTTTTTCAGCAGTTTTTTAAGAAGGCGAATGTTAGTAAGGAAAGGAGAATAGTCCAGCAGCTAACATTACGTCAGGTTTTGGGGTTTTCGGAGGCTAACCGAGCTTCTCCTTTGCTCGCGACACCAGGCCTGCTCTTGCCTTACTGGGGGAAACCCTTTGGAGTAAAAAACAAAACACGCATAAATGGGCTCCAACCTGATGCACGCCTTCGTATGTACCTTCTTATCGTATGCCCATAGCAAAGAGCGTGTACAGGGCAGATAACGGGCAGTGGATGAAGGAATAAAAAGGAGTCTTTTCCTTGGAACTCACCTTTGTTGTTTGGGGAAAAAATTATGGTATTATCGGGCCTGTGCTCGACTAGGAAAGTTCAATTACTGTGCCGGAAAACCACCACTCCCCTGTTTTGGAGACCTTTTGAGTCTATAGGGAGGTAAAACAGTTTTTTCCTTTTTTACCCCAAATCTGGGTTTTTGGCGATTTTGTTAGAAAGAAATCTCGGGGAAAAAACTGCCTTTTCAACAAATAATGATCATTATGAATGGCTGAGATGTCCTAGGGTTTGGGGAACCACCCTTACATCCCCAAATCAGAAACAACTTGCACGGATCTAGGTGATGGTTTTTTCTCTACATGGCGACCCCATATTGTCTCCCAAAAACTTATCCAGTCATTTGAGAAATTGCCCTTGTGTTTCAGAAATTACTGAGGCTGGCCTTAAAATTTTAAAGTCGCAAATGCAGTTTTCTCAATCACGCATTTACTTTTTAGGGCCATGTGTCGACAAGGATGGAATCCACCTTTGGGTTGTAAAATCAAAGCCGTCAAGAATTCCCAACCCCTCCACCCTGAAAAGGGACGGGCTTTCCTGGGTTGTCGGGTTACTATCGAGCCTTTTGGGGAAGAACTATGCTTCGATTTCAGCCCTCGACACGCTCTTTAAAAAAAGGGCTTTTCCCTTTCTTTAATGGTCCCCCAAAAAAAAGTTTTTATACTTTGAAAAAGGGCACTTCACAGCGCCAATTTTTACATTTCCCGACTCCCTTGCCTTTTCCCCTTGTGACAGATGCTTCGGGCACTAGGCGTGGGAGCGTTTTGATGCAAAATTTTAAGGGAAAAAGACCTCATTTGTTGCATATGTCAGTAAGTGCTTAATGATTAGGGGTCACGGACTAGTAACTCACCTTGAGCTTAGCTGTGGGGGGGCTCTTAAGCACTTTAAAGGAAAAAAATCTATGGGTTTCCTTACAGTTCCACGGATCACACTGCGGGGTGAATCTCTTTTAAAAGGGGGAAAAACCCCTTTTTGGGGCCCTGTGGCCCCGGGGTTCATCACCCTTCAGGGAAAATTTTATCTACTACAAAAATAACCTGGAATAAAAATATGTTGCAGACGCACTTTACCAACATTCCCGTAGCAGTGCTCTAGGGCACTTGCCCGTCGGGGGCAAAGGGGGTAGAGACGTGAGCTTGCAATGTGCGCTCCCTGTGCATTCGGTCAGCGGTTCGAGTCCCCCTAGTTCGTGCGACGTGGCGCGCTTTTATAGTCAATAACCTTGTAGTTTTGGGACTTGCAAAGTGTCTAGATAGGATGAAAATTTATTTTATCTTTTCAGACACTTCAAATTTTTCTCTACAAGATTTCGAAAGCCAAACGCCCAAAATCCTGTGTGGCCAAAAATGATTTATGCACTGAGTCGGAGATGAATTTTATTGCCAAATTGCATTCCCTTTTACCCGTTTTCAAAAGTTTAGGAAAATTTTTTTGTCGTAAGGGCACTATGGGGGAGAAACGGTATCCTAGTTATTCTACCAGTTTGTGAAAACCGCTTTAAAAATCATTCACGACAGCCCCAACAGGGCATCCCGGTAGAGACAGAACCTTGTCCGCGACGTCGTAAGTTTTTTGGGCCCTACCTGCCATCGATGCAAGAAACAGTAACAAAATTTTCGTTTTATGTGTACAAAACCCAAAGGGAATACGAGAACTGCTCCTATCCTTTAAAATCCTTTACCTGGGTCCTTTTTACACCGTAGGCATCGATTATTGCAGCTTTCCCCGAAGTCATCAAAAGGGGCACCATATGTACTAGTATGTGTGACACTTTAAAAAGTTTTGTATTCTAGTTCCCTTTCAAAAAAAGTCTGCTATTAAAATGTTGCTCATGCTCTAGCTTCAAATTTAATTTGCCCTACACAAATCCCCAGAGTGCGATTTAGGTAATGGCCCCCCGAAATTTTCAATCAAATTCTTATAACATCTGTGAGCAGTTCAAGATTAAGAAACTTTTATTACGCTTATCACCCGCGAGCAAGGGGTTTGTAGAAAGGGGTAATAAGAAAATCTTATGTCCTTTTGCCATTATGCTGCGAAATTTTATGACTCTTGGGAAAATGGCTCCTCATGTAGGGCTTGATAAATGGGTTTGTAAAATTTCCCCTACAGGAAAGACTCCCCATTTTATTTTTTATGGGGTCGACAAGCCTACCTTTTGATGTGCTTTTTCAATCTCCGTCCCTGTCTCTCAGTGGACGATGTCTAAAATTCAACTAAGATCCTTTCAGATCATTCACGATCATTCGGGGAAAACTTTAAAGGGTTCCGTAGGAGTGATGGTAGACAGCAAGTAAGGCTTTTCCCGTTGCAAATTTCCTAGGTGATTTTTTTTTGAAACGTTTTCCGGAACCCCAAAATAAATTGTGTTCTAAATGTTCAGGACCTTATTTGGTCACAATAAAAATTTAGGGAAAACAAATTCATACTTTATCAAACTCATAATATACAGACGTAGTACATGCTGATAGGCTAAGAGAGCCAAGTGACCTCTCATGACT
This sequence comes from Chionoecetes opilio, assembly GCA_016584305.1. Taxonomy (NCBI): domain Eukaryota; kingdom Metazoa; phylum Arthropoda; class Malacostraca; order Decapoda; family Majidae; genus Chionoecetes; species Chionoecetes opilio. The sequence goes on from JACEEZ010022044.1 coordinate 6,785, forward strand.
AACCAAACCCCCAACTTAGTCAACATGCCCCTTAAAATTTTCATGTTTTTTTATTAGCATTATGTTATATTTCAAATATTTTTGCTATTATTTATTTTTAAATTTTTAAATTTATATCTGTGTATAGTATTTTGATGATGAAACTTGGGTTTCCTTGGGCCAAGAAGGGAAATTATGACTGTGAGGACACAGGGAGGTGTGGCCGAACGATGTGTTAGTGTAATTAACACATGTTGTGTAGACTTATCATAAAGGATGTTATAAGCAAATATTAAACCCTAATTGGTAACTGAGTGGTAATGGCGGGAGAGACAGAGAGTTTTCCCGCGGCTTCTGTGTAAACGGGCAGTGTACCGTGGATCTTGGCACGCCACAGACGTGACGTGTAACACACTGTGAATAATACCAACCACACAACACCAGGTCTCTATCCACCTTATTGCAACTGCATATAGGGAGGGCCAAGTGGCCCCCGGTATAAGATGACTGGCAGCCTATATAAAGGAGCCAGCTCTGAAGCCCAGGGAGATCAGCACGCAGTTAAAACAGCATTAATATTATATTACTCTATCTGGCCAACTATAGCTATATTGGGAGAACCACTGGGACAGATCCCTAACAATAATCTCAACATTTGTCATCTTTGTGCTATTTAGGTATATGAATTGTATATTATGGAAAAATTATTTTGTAGATGTTTGTGCCTTGGCTGCTGAAGCTTGGCTTGGCTGAACAAGAAGGAGCTGTTCGCCTTTTTGACTTCCAAGGTTGAAGAGTTAAAATTGCCACCAGCCAAAACTGCATATGTCACATCAGGGCAAGCTGTGGTGTCTATTGATGCCAGCACCCCCATGAAAAACTGCAATCATGAAGAGGCGTACACCAGAGTTGTGGTTCACATAGTGCATGCACTGGAGCAGGGGGCAAAGACTATTCAAGTGCGTACCGTAGATACAGATGCTGTAGTCATCCTTGCAGGCACATTCCATGATCTGATTGCGACTCATCCTTTGGCAGACATCTGGGTTGCCTTTGGTATGGGCAAAAATTACAGGTTTTTCCACATAAACGCCATCTGTGCAAGCCTGGGGGAGCCAAAATCACGAGCATTACCTGTATTTCATGCATTGTCAGGTTGCGACACAACCTTTGCCTTCAACGGCAAGGGCAAGAAGTCAGTTTGGCAGGCCTGGCAAGTTTATGAAGACCACAGAGACATTTGTGTATCTCGCCAGTTATCCCTTCCAGCTGTGGATGTCGACGATGACCATTTCAAGAAGATCGAGAGATGGACTGTTATCCTGTATGACAAACCAGTCCTTTGAGATCCATCAACGAACAAGAAGGGAAACTCTTCTGTCACAAGAATCGAGCAATGGACAAGCTGCCACCCACCAATGATGCGCTACTCCAGCATGTCCGACGTGCAGTGTATCAAGCAGGAATCTGGACGACTAGCACACAAACAGAACTAGTGATTCCTTCTCCACATGATTTTGCCTGGACAAGATATCAGATTCGTGGGTACCAGTTTGGGTGACAATTCCAGAGGCTTCCAGAGCGTGCAGGGAGCTGATCAAATGTTCTTGCAAAGGGGACTGCTCCATCTGCCAGGTGTGCCAAAGTAAATCTTGACTGCTCACCACTTAGCAAGTGCAAATGCACTCCTTAGATCATATCAAAGTGTATGTAAGTCACTGTGACTGCTGATATAGTAGTTATCGAATTAAATTCAATAATGTTTCATATTTAATTCTATAAAAATTGTATTTAAATAACATCTTTATATAAAAAAAATTCAATAGTTCAATAAAAAAAAAATCTTTTTGGTGTTTTATTTTTTTCCTTTTTTTTAAACGTCGGAAGGGAAGGGCTCCTAGGCTAACATTCATCAATAGGCCCTAAGGGAGCCTCATGCAAAAAATGGTGCTTTTATCCGCCATGTAACGGTAATTTCACTAAGCCACCTCACTATAGGCGTTGAGCACGGGCTCCCCACACTGGCACATCACCACCACGGCACACACACACACACAGGCACATGCGGAATAACACAAACACATCCTTTCTAGACTATATTGTACTACACAGAGACAGCCTCACACCTACCGCGAGACACACCAGCTCCTCCTCATAGACCCAGTCACTTCTCGACTGTCGCAGCCTCAAATGTTCCTCCACTATCACTGCAGTCACTGTTATGCGTCTAATACAATACTAGAGTCACCACACCCTGTCGATGCGGGGACGACACCTTCCCACGGCCACGTTCACGCCTGCGCACACCACACAGGGACACAGCCAGCTGCTACCTTTCACCAAGGCACCTTTAGTCACAAGGGACAATACCTCTACCCTTGGCTTGCCTGTGAAACCACCGTAGCCCTACCCTGTTCCCTGGCGAGCGGCGTCTCCTTCGGGGTGCACCTGCCGGAGATCCTTTCCAAGTGCTAATCCTCGCGGCGCTCCCTCGTCTCCCTGGCTCCTCGTCGTCTCGTCTCGGCCTGAGCCAGCCCAAAACACCGGGCTTCCCCCTCGAACTTGAGCTCAAGTTGTCTCTCATGAGCGTGTTCGTAACACTGCCCTCCCCTCACAAAAACTGGCCGACGTCGGCCAGCCAAAACTAAAAGAAACAGAAAAATTGAAAAAAAAAAAAAACCGACCGACCATGCCCTCCACTGCAGGGCGCCGGTGACGGTGCGACAGGGCTTAACAGCAGCATGCTGTGGCTGGCTCTGCCTGGTAGCGGGCACGGTGCATCCCCCCACCGTCGTAACAAGCAGTTACTGCCACCTGTACCAGCTTCGGCGGGGGCCACACACTGCAGGAGTGGCTCAACTGCTCGTCAACCCCCGAAAGCGCGGCAGAGGCGGGTAAGGGTGCGTCCTCTTCGTCATCCTGGCGCTCCGGAGGCCTACCTCGCTTGCTGTGAGGCCTCCCACGCTCACTCCGACGGCGCCTCTTCTTCCGGTGGTTCCATGCCGAGGCGAAGTGAGCGGATTTCTTGCCCTTCCACAGTGGGCTCTTGACCCGCACCCGTCTGGGCGTCAGGCCACCAACAAGGCCTTTCCTGCCGCGCAGGCCTTTCACGCCGCGCAGGCCACCAACCAACCCTTTCCTGCCGCGCAGGCCTTTCCTGCTGCCAGGCCTTTCACGCCGCGCAGGTCTTTCACGCCGCGCAGGCCACCAACCAGGCCTTTCCTGCCGCGCAGGCCTTTCACGCCGCTCGCCAGCGTCGCGAATTGTGACAGTACTTGAAGAAAATTCAATAGCCACATTCTAAGACACTTTTTTTCTGTCGACTAAATGCTAGTAATCTAGATGTACCTCAGGATGAATTCCACCCAGTTGAAAATTTTCAACTGGGGGGGAAATTCATCCTGAGGTACATCTTAGATTACTAGCATTTAATCGACAGAAAAAGTGTCTTAGAATGTGGCTATTGAATTTTCTTCATGTACTGTATATATAGATATAGAGGATAGTGTCTATATACTTGTGTTATTTAGCAAGTAAATTTTGTTTTGGCTACTTATTTCTTTGTCCACATGAAGGGGGAAATCCTGATGGTTGAACTGGTTGAAGGGGGAAACAACAGAAAAAAGGTTGGGAACCACTACACTGCAGTCAACCTGATTTGTCATTATTGTGTTCTCAGGATATGAACTAAATACAACATTATAGCCATATTACTTTGAAAAATCATTCCCGTGCTTCCTAGAAGGGTTAACCGGGGTCAACGTGACCCCAAAAATCAGCGCGCGCACAGTTTTTTGTTTGTGGTGGCGTGACGATGCCAACTAGCCACGAGGTTTGGCGAGGAATGACAGTCTGTAGCCTGGTCTCAGATGGGGCGGACGTATAGCCCCTCAGCTGCAGCCGTTTCTCCCCAGCAGCCCCCTGGGGTCATCTGACCCCCCTTTCCGCTTCTAAGGTACGTTTTTTCGTTTTGGATTTGTTTGCTTTCGTGCCTGTGACACCTATGTTTATGTACCGATTTATGCCTGATAGTGCTTAAATGATTAATAGATATATTCCTAGCTTGTCATACCAAAACGATAGGCATTTGACCCCATTTAGTATTTTTTATGAACATTTTTCTTAATTTTCGATTTTCTCTATTTTGAACAGATCGCCATGGCCAACTCTGACAAACTTACAAGCTCAGAAATATCGACACTGCTCGACCAACTCGATGCGAGGAGGATGGTGCCTTTAACTTTGTAGTCTGTGGTCAAGATGTAACAATCGACCAGTTATCACGTCCCTGGAAGACCTGTACGAGCCAGATTACCTCTATGATGACGAGGCTGATAGGGCCGAAGAGTACTTCTCTTTCTTTCTTCCAGATTGGGTACTTTCTTGAAGTCTAGGATACCCAGATCCAAGGTGGGAGTTGCCCTATTATCCGGCCCTCATCCCACAAAATTTCAGCAAAATTGGTCAGTAATTTCATTTTTTTTTTTTTTTTTTTTTTGTTGACCCAACTTTTGTTACTCGAAACTTTAGAAAAAACAGTGCCTCGAACCCAACATACTCAGGGAATCTATACTACGACTGTGATAAAAGCTAGTTCGATAATGTATGTGTATATTTAAGGACTTTTTGGGCACATATAATCAATTTTTTTTCCCTATTGGGGTCAGACAGACCCCCGTTTCACCTATTTGTTTCGATTTTCGAGCATTCCCCTTCTAGGGTTTAAGTGCGAAAGATATCACATTTCTTGTGAATTTGCCCCACAGGCACATCGCACATGTTTATTTATACACGTACAAGCGAGCTTGCATGAGCAAGATTGTAGTCTTCCAGAATTTGTAAGGTTTTGGTGAGTGCCCTATTTGGAGATGAGCCCTGCCCATCTGAATGTCTGTGCACGCCACTGTTACAGGTGCTATAGGCTCCAACGTAACAAGAAAGAGAAATCTCTCTCTCTCTCTCTCTCTCTCTCTCTCTCTCTCTCTCTCTCTCTCTCTCTCTCTCTCTCTCTCTCTCTCCTCTCTCTCTCTCTCTCTCCTCTCATCATCTCTCTCTTCTTCAGCATATATATATTATATATATATATATATTATATATATATAGTATTTTCACATTAATATTCACAATTATATATAATATTGGAGATAATATTAATTAGGGAAGAATAAGTGAAGTCATAAAGAAAATAATATTATGTTATCTTATATATATAAATTATATATATATATATATATATATGTATATATATATATATATATCTATATTATAATATATATATATATATATATATATATATATATATATTCTAATATATATATGAGTATACCACTACATGTGTCTTAGTGCAATACAAGGCTGTAGTGATTGCTAAATTTCGTATATATGTGTGCGGACTATTAGTGCAGTGGCGATGTGACTGGCGACTATGGTGTATTAGGGTACAGATTTATTGCATTAGTAATCTAGATACCTATTTAATACCTTACTAGATCTGTTTCATAGTAGTATTTGTGTACAAAAACCTATACGATATAAAGAATACTGAGGAGACTGAGAAGAGAGAGAGGAGAGAGACGAGAGAGAGAGAGAGAGAGAGGAGAGAGAGAGAGAGAGAGAGAGAGATGAGAGAGAGAGAGAGAGAGAGAGAAGAGAGAGGAGACTGAGACACAAAGAGACAGGAAGAGATGAGAGAGAGACGAGAGAGAGATAAGGGACGAGATGAGATAGTGAGAGAGAGGACGATGCACAGGAGACTGAGACACAGAGAGAGAGACTGAGACACAGAGAAGATAAAGATTCATCCTATCTAGACATTTGCAAGTACCAACTACAAGGTTATGATATACAAAGCAGCCGCCACTTGCAGCATGAAACTAGAGTTGTTGCTCGATTGGACGCTGACCGGGATGCACAGGGTACGTCCTTCTGCTGAGACACCAGAGAGAGAGACTGAGAACAGAGAGAGAGAGAGAGAGAGAAGGTTAAAACCCTTGCCGGTATGAAGGCTGACAGATGGTGTGTCATGGTGTCATGGTGGTAGTCTTGGTGGGGGTGGCGTAGCTTCGCCATTCTGCTGACTGTCCACCCCTTAAGACATAAGAACAACTAAGAAAACTAAGGAAGCACAAGAGCCGCGTGGGCCTACACGTGTAGTTCCCTGTCACCTAACACTACCTACATCCACCTTTCATCCCCATCCATGAACCTATCCAGCTCCCCTTTAAAGCCCCCCAATGACTCAGCACAAAACACCTGTTACTGAGACCATTCCATTCTTTCACCACCCTATTTGTGAACCAGTTTTTCCCTATTTCCTTTCAAAAATCTACGCTTTTCCAGCTTGAATCCGTTACTTCTTGTTCTACCTGGTTAAAAGCCGTAAGAACTTTTCTACCTCTCCTTTATTAAATCCTTTATCCCTTTAAAAACTTCTATCCATCCCCCCTTACTCTGCGTCTCTCTTTGTGAGTGTAATTTCAATAACTTCAATCTCCTTCATAACTAAAGTTACGCATCCCTTGTATCATTTTGGTCACCCTTCTTTGCACTTTTTCTAACAACACTATATCCATCCTGTAATATGGAGCCCAAAAAACTGAACTGCATAGTCTAGGTGAGGCCTGATTTAGAGCCAGATAAAGCTTTAGAATAACTTCCGCACTTCTACTTTTAACACTTCTGTAATGAACCCTAATACTCTATTAGCTCTATTTGGCCTAAATACATTGTTTCCTAGGTCGGAGGTCTGGGCTCACCTTCACTCCAAGATTTTTTTCACCTTCTGATCTTTTCAGCGATACATTGCTTATGGTGTATCTATTACCAGGGTTTTTTCTACCAACATTCATAACGTACATTTTTCAATATTAAACCCCATCTGCCATACTGACTGCCCCCTCGTTAAGTTTATCTAAGTCTCCCTGCAATATGTTTACGTCAGACTGTGATCCAATAATCCTACCTAACTTAGTAGCATCAGAAAACTTGCTGATATCACTGCTAACCCCACTATCCAAGTCGTTGATGTAAATCAAAAATAGTAAGGGGCCCCAGAACAGACCTTGTGGAACTCCACTTGTCACCAGTCCCCATTCAGATTTGGAACCATTAATTGTAACCCTTTGTTGCCTATTACTTAGCCAAGCTCTGATCCAATGAAGAACCTTCCCATCTATACCATGAGCCCTAACCTTATTTAAGAGTCGCTCGTGTGGTACTTTGTCAAATGCCTTACTAAAGTCTAGATATATTATACATAACCCTTATCATTATCTGCCGTCTCATAAAACTTTCCTAAAAAAAACTCAATAAAATTGGTGGGGACATGACCTACCCTTGGTGAATCCATTTTGTGAATCATTGATCAAACTATGCTTATCTAAGTGCTCTCTAATGTTTTTTGCAATAATAGATTCCAATAATTTACCCACCACTGATGTTAGACTTACGGGTCGATAATTTGACTTTGTCCTCTGTCTCCCTTCTTAAATATGGGAACAACATTTCCTTTTCCTCCACAATAATGGCACATCGCCTATCTAAAACCGATTTCCTAAAAATGTGCACTAACGACTCACTAACACCTCGTTGCTTTCCCTTATACCCGGGGATACACTTCATCTGGTCCTGGCGATTTAAATGTTTTCATTTTTTCGATACCCTCCTCCACCATTTCCCTAGTTATCACAATATCTTTGAGTTTCTCCTCATCGCTTCCTTTGAACATCTGTTCACATCAGGTATCGTCTGTGTATCCTCCTCCGAAAAAACACTTAAGAAATAATCATTTAGACTCCACACATATCCTCATCCGTATTTAAGACCTCACCCTTCCTGACCTTAACGGCCCAAATAATTCCCTTGTCTTTGTTTTATAAACTGATAGAAAACCCCCTTTGGGTCCCTTTTCGACTGTTCTGCTACTTTAATCTCATAATTTTCTTAGCAACTCGAGTTAATTTCTTCACTGTCCTCGCCATCACGTTTTTACTGCTTTTTTGTTTACCAATCCTGCCTTTAACCTTAAATAAAAAGTTTCTTTTTACTCCAATGTTGTGTTTTAACTTGGTGGTCATCCATTTTGGATCACTCTTTTGGACCTTATTTCCCTTAAGGAATATTTCTTTTCTGTCCGTCAATTATATTCCTTAAAAAATGAGGTATAATCCCTCGGCTCCGACCTCACTTCCCCTCTAACCTCTCTAATTAAACCCCCTCAGCCCTGACCTCACTTCCCTGTCTAACCGCTCTAAATTATCTCCTCAGCCTCGACCTCACTACCCAATCTGACCGGCCCAATACCTCCAGGTGCCTTCCTAATCCTTCATAATTGGCCTTTCCCGCTGTCATCGCCCCGTCCTGGAAAAAATTCTGCTCCTCCAAACCCAAAACCCCCTTATTTAAAACCTCCAGGTGTCTTCTTAATCCCGCATAATTGGCCTTTCTGAAATTAGGTATTCGATGCCTATTGCCACTTAATTTTTCCAACTTCCCATTTTAAGCTAAATCTGATCTCATAATGGTCGCTAAATTTTCTAAATTCCCCCCACCTCCACATTTGTAACTAAATCGTCTCTATTTGTCAGCAATAGATCTAATATTTTCTCCTTAGTAGGCTCCTTGATTGCTTGACTTAGGGAAATTATCCTGGATTATATTTAACAATTCATCTGCATCGTGTCACCTATGATTAAATCCCAGTCTATATTCCAAGATTAAAATCTCCCAAACCCCGGGATAATCGATTATATCTGCAGGCCTTGTTTATTCTTCCCATATAGGAGCTGAATCTCTTTACATAAGTTTGGAGGCCTATACACTACACCCAAAACCATTTTCTCCGTTCCCTCCGTAACTTCTACCCATATAGACTCTATACTGTCATCTGTTTTTATAACATGTTAACACAACACTGCAATGCATCTCTTGCATAAAGCGCAACTCCTCTTCCTCGTCTGCCTACTTGTCCTTTTGAAATAACTTATACCCAGCTATCTCGACTTCCGGATCGAATACCTTTCCTGACATATCCAACCATGTTTCTGTTAATGCTATTATATCAAAATCCCCTACACTATTTATTCCTCTCAGGAAATCTATCTTTTCTTAAATACTCCCACAGTTTGTATAGAAACTTTCAAGCAACTCCTCTTTTTTTTTGTCAATTTTCCCTTTTTCTTTAACTAAAACCCTCCCTCTCTCTTCTTACGAATCACTTTTGTTCCCTGCCTTCTGAAACTCCTCCTAGTGTCGCAAGTTTCCCTTTTCCCCGACCCCCGTGTCTAAAACACCGGTTTCTATCTTAAAAAAACCCGCAGTGCATCTACTCCCTTTCAAGGGGTTCAGACAAGATCTGAAACTCCTTTCCTCGAAAAGTGCACCCCGTCCCTGCGGTAGAGGTTGTTATGCCCGAAAAAGAGGTCCCAGCTGTCGACAAAGGCCCAACCATTGGCTTTGCAATGAAGTGCCAGCTGGCAATTCACCGCAATAGCCCTGGAGTACCACATGTCGTCAACAAAGCGTCTTGGAAGGACACCACACACCACAGGGAACCCACCCCTGTCCCTAACCTTACCTACAGCTTCCTTGAACCGCCGTAGCAATTCCTCACTTCTTACACACTCAACATAATTTCCCCCAGCGCTCAGGCAGACGATGGGCTTTTTCCCTTGGTCCGCCATGCACTCAACTATCTTGTCACTAACATAACCTATCCCCTTCCCTGGGTAACTCACCGACTTCATGCGCATCCCTTCTCTGTCACAGAACCTGCTGTCAAGATGCCTAACCTGACTGTCACCAACAACCAAGATTTTACCTTCGGGTAATGATGTATCGTCTACCTTCCTAACCTCCGTATCATCCTCTTGCAGCCCCGAGAGTACCTGAAATGAGTTCGTGCACAAAAGATGGTCATTGTTTACCTTTTTCTCCTGCGGGCGGGCTGCATGATCAACTACCTTCCAAACACCAATCCCTGGTGACTTACTAGGAACCTTAGTAGTCGCTTGAGTCACATCTCGCTCTGGTACCCCTACAGGCACATCACTCGCATGTGCCTCTCCACTTGCTCCACTTGGACCTTCACCTCCACACTTTAGAGAACGTATCTCTATTTCCTGCTTCTTCACAACGCTTTTCAGTTCGTTCACTTCACTTGCAAAGCTCCTTTTCAGGTCTTCGATAGCCTCCAGAATAGTCTTAAGCGCCGGCACCACACCTTTCACTACACTCTCCCTCGACCCTTCTACCTCCCTTAACCTCAGCCTCCTTCACTCCTACCCCTTGCTCGGGAACATCTGTGCAAATAATAGCAATAATAATAATAATAATAATAATTGTATTCTCACACGAAGGCATACAACAACAACAACAACATACATACATGATGCAATGAACTTAACTTAACCCCTTGAGGACCAGAACGTAATTTCCATTGTAATTTGGGTACCATTAGACGATTTGTAGTGACTATAAGCAATGTTTTATAGCTATGACCTGTTTAGTATCCTTGTCCACTAACTCATTTGGTATATTAACCCCTTCACGCCCAAATAATTCCTTTGCTATATAAAATGGTCTGTTGTTAGCCATAAAATAACGAAGTCACTGAATATACCAAATGAGTTAGTGGACAAGGATACTAAACAGGTTATAGCTATAAAACATTGCTTATAGTCACTGCAAATCGTCTAATGGTACCCAAATTACAATGGAAATTACGTTCTGGGCCTCAAGGGGTTAATATACCATATGAAAGGCCTGTGTTGGAGTTATCGACCACCAATTGATGGTCGACAACAATTGTTAAAATTATAATGTTGATTAATGTGAACTCACCATGCGATAACCCAATTCTACCTTAATCTGCTATGATACCCTATTTAGCTCTAACTAAGGTATGCTCAGCATTGGCAGGTGGGTTGTATTATGCGTTGGCTTGATCTCTATCCTTGGGGAAGTATTGGATGTCGATGTGGTCAGAGTTGCAACAGGCTGGGAGTGGAACTCGTGGCTTTCGTGGCGACTGGTTGAAAAATACACCTAAAATGGCCGCGATGGTTGGTCGGCCGACGAAGCTTTTCACAGCTGAGCCGATATTATCAAAGTGTGTTTTACACTTCGTCCTTTCTTAACCGATTGATCGGTTAAAATTTACTCATATTATTATGAGTTGACTACACCTTAGTGTATAATCAAACCGCTCACTCCAACTTCATGTTGTAGGGCTCACGCGTACAAAAATTACCTCCACTGAAAAAATCTTTCAGCTTGGCTCATGACCCCCCACGTATTTGTTCCAATAATATTTTACTTCCCATACGTGGGTCACTCACAATTCTTATACTATGTTAATCCTTTGATTAATTGTGGTATTGTAGATGAATACACCCAAATTTATATCTAATTACATTTTAATATACCCAAATCTATTATAATATATACATAGGTGGAATTTGTGTTCGTATCCCGAATTGGGGACGGTAGGCGCCAAATTCCACTGGTCATTCAAATTAATCTTACTCAAAATTTTAGAGCGGTTTTTAGTGGAAAATTTTCCACGGGCCTGCATGGTTTCACTTACTTTGTATGTTAAGAGTTAATTCTCATGAGACAAAGTGTTCTTATATTGATGTCTTGCTGCAATGAACCATCAGCACCTTCACATTAATGCCATCACCTTTCACCCACCATCACACTCTTCTTAAACTGCTAAACAAACTGCCAACCCTAAGATCAAATAAAGATACACACAAACACAGACTTAAAACAAAATAAAACCCTTTATTGAAAGCCCACACCCGAAATGCCACCCAACAACTGCTGGCCAGTGCGGGCCATTACTCCCTAAACAAAAACACAAGGCCGGGCTGCCATCACCACCACTGCCACACAGGACACACTGCCACACAGGACACACTACCACCACCCACTGCCACACAGGACACACTGCCACACCCACTGCCACACAGGACACACTATCACACAGGACACACTGCCGCACCCACTACCACACAGGACACACTGCCACACAGGACACACTGCCACACAGGACACACTACCACAGCCACGGGTACAACCACACTTGTCCACACAACACACCACCTCAAAAGTGGATCTTCATGTGCTTGGCAATATCACTCTTTGTCTTGAAACACTTCTTACAAACATCACACTTGAACTCCCTCAAACCACTGTGTCTCAAGGCGTGTTGGGTGAGGCTAAAACTTCTTAGAAAAATCTTTTCCCACACTCCAGACATTGGTGATTCTTGACACCACTGTGTGTCAGGGAGTGTGTGGTGAGGCCAGACTTCTGAGTAAATCTTTTCCCACACTCCAGACATTGATATTTCTTAACACCACTGTGTATCAGGGCGTGTGTGGTGAGGTCAGACTTCTGAGTAAATCTTTTCCCACACTCTACACATTCATGATTTTTAACACCACTGTGTGTCAGGGTGTGTATGGTGAGGCTAGTCTTCTTAGTAAATTTTTTCCCACACTCCGGACATTGGTGATTCTTAACACCACTGTGTGTCAGGGTGTGTCTGATGAGATAAGACTTGTGAGTAAATCTTTGCCCACACTCCAGACATTGGTGATTCTTAACACCACTGTGTGTCAGGGTGTGTTGGGTGAGGTTAGACTTCTGAGTAAATCTTTCCCCACACTCCAGACATTGGTGATTCTTGTCACCACTGTGTTTACTCAGGTTGTACAAGTGCTTCATGTGAATCTTCACGTGGCTGGCAATATCCCTCTTTGTCTTGAAACACTTGCCACAAACATCACATTTGAACTCCCTCAAACCACTGTGTCTCAAGGCGTGTTGGGTGAGGTCAGACTTCTTAGTAAATCTTTTCCCACACTCCAGACATTGGTGATTCTTGACACCACTGTGTGTCAGGGCGTGTTGGGTGAGGTTAGACTTATCACTAAATCTTTTCCCACACTCCACACATTCATGATTCTTAACGCCACTGTGTGTCAGGGTGTGTGTGGTGAGGGCAGACTTGTGAGTAAATCTTTTCCCACACTCCAGACATTCATGATCCTTGACGCCACTGTGTGTACTCAGGTTGTACAAGTGCTTCATGTGAATCTTCACGTGGCTGGCAATATCCCTCTTTGTCTTGAAACACTTGTCACAAACATCACATTTGAACTCCCTCAAACCACTGTGTCTAAAGGTGTGTGTGGTGAGGTCAGACTTGTGAGTAAATCTTTTCCCACACTCCAGACATTGGTGATTCTTGACACCACTGTGTGTCAGGGCGTGTTGGGTGAGGTTAGACTTATCACTAAATCTTTTCCCACACTCCACACATTCATGACTCTTAACGCCACTGTGTGTCAGGGTGTGTGTGGTGAGGGCAGACGTGTGAGTAAATCTTTTCCCACACTCCAGACATTGATGATTTTTAACACCACTGTGTGTCAGGGTGTGTGTGGTGAGGACAGACTTGTGAGTAAATCTTTGCCCACACTCCAGACATTGATGATTTTTAACACCACTGTGTGTCAGGGTGTGTTGGGTGAGGTTAGACTTATCACTAAATCTTTTCCCACACTCTATACATTCATGATTCTTAACGCCACTGTGTGTCAGGGAGTGTTGGGTGAGGTTAGATTTCTTAGTAAATCTTTGCCCACACTCCAGACATTGGTGATTCTTAACACCACTGTGTGTCAGGGAGTGTTGGGTGAGGTTAGATTTCTTAGTAAATCTTTGCCCACACTCCAGACATTGGTGATTCTTAACACCACTGTGTGTCAGGGTGTGTTGGGTGAGGTTAGACTTATCACTAAATCTTTTCCCACACTCTACACATTCATGATTCTTAACGCCACTGTGTATCAGGGTGTGTTGGGTGAGATGAGACTTACAATTAAATTTTTTCCCACACTCCACACATTCATGATCCTTGACGCCACTGTGTGTCAGGAAATGTCTCTCAAGCAGACTCTTGAATCTGAATGATTTACTACATTGTGAGCAACAAAACTGCCTCTCTCCTTCTTGGCCTGAGCTGCCTGCCTCCAGGTGATTCTTGCCATCCCTCCTGTGCCTCCCCACAGCTGAGGCAGACTGCTGTTGCTGCTCCCGGCCACTGGTTGTGCTTCTGCCTCCTGCCACAGCCTCCACCGCAGCAATACTCGCGGCAGCACACATGGCGGCCGGTCCTGCAGGAAGCTTTAGGGATGCCGGCGCGAGATGCCTTAGTGTGCAGCAGAACACCCAGCTGGGACTGTGACCTCAGCACCTGCAACAGTGGTCACAGTCAGGACACAAGAGAGCCAGCTGAAACTGGGACCTCACCACCTGCAACAGTAGTCACAGTTAGGACACAGAGAGCCAGGGTTAGGTTCAATTTGTTTTTTTGTCATTTTTGTTCCAAATCACTAAAATTGAAAAGTTATTTGCACCAGAAACGGTTAGCAGATTAATTTAAAACACATCAAAACTCACCAGTAAAAAAGTTTCGGTACATGTTTACACTAGGACCGAAATTTCCTACACAATTGGGAGTTTGGGTTCCCGTTCACCTTATAGATTCTAAGAAACATTCTCTCTATGAACTTCCGTCGCAAATCACTACTTTCGGAGATATAAGACGTTTTTAACAGGAGGGAGTGTATAGGAGATATGAAAATTAAACTAACCTAACCCCACCTTTAGACTCACTAATCTAACCTAACCTAACCTATTCCCACGCTTTAACCTCCTAACTGAAGCCAAATCTGGGTTATAATGGACGAGGACTTCGCGGTCGTTTTCAGAGACACCGACTAATTTTTCCTGGCCTACAATAGGTGCTTTTTCTAACGGAGATAGTTTTATTTTCCGGAAACCCATTCCTATTAAAAATGTCTTATGCCTCCGAAAGTAGTGATTTGTGTATTATCATCATTATTATTACTACTACTACTACCATTGCCGTAATAACAGACACCACACCGTCTTGCCTCTCGTTCAACAATACTAACCATTATTTCTGCCTTCTGTCACTGTTCTCGGGTTTATGGTTCATGGCATACTCCTTATTTACCCTTCCTCGGCCTTCCATAGGGGCGATAATCCCGTCACTTAAGGTTATTAATGGACAAAACACTGATAAAATAAGCAACATGGCATCTCCAGCGGATGTGAACACTGCGCCCGTGACGTCACTCAGCGCTCAAGGCACAACACAGGCTGCAGCCCTTCATTACACATTATACACACTAAATAATGAAGGAGTTAGCACGCATAATGTACAATGATCATAAATACACCACATACACCCTCAAAAACCCATAAAATAACCAAGAAATAAGGAAATTCAAGGCGTGAAAAAGTGACGAATTCACTGCGCAATATTTACAACTATGTCCACACAAAATTTCACTTTTTAACTAACGCTTTAAAAAATAGGGAATCATATGAGTTAATCACTATGTGAATGATGTAGCTTAAAAACAGTAACAGATCCTAGTTTGGAGTAGCTGTAAAAAAGTCGGTTTTGTGTTTTTGTTAAGGTAACGTAACATTTTAAAGCATGAGTCGGGCGTTTTCTCCCCTAAGCACATGAAATACACGGTAGCAGAAAAAGCACACAAACACAAAAGAGTGTGTGAATAACTTGGCAAACACAGACAAACCCACAAACTTCAAATACAAGGAAGAATATGACCGAGACAAAATAGGGAACAAAAACACAAGTCCAAAGAATAAGACTGAAAAAAAAGAAATCAAGCATTTGGCCCATGGGTTAATTTCCAAAACGATGGGACAGAGCGAAATATATTGAAACAAACAGAAATCCTCCTAAAATTGTTGTAGAAAAAAAATTTATATGAAAAGGACAAATAGATGGGCCATTACAAACTAATAAAAAAATAAAAAAAAATAGGCTATCAAAACAGCCTAAGCCTATATTTTGTAAAAGGTTTCCGGAATATGAAAAATTTCCAAAGGCATAAAGCAACATTTTTTGGCCAGGAAAAATTTGTCAAATGTCTAGAAAATAACCGCGCAGTCCTCGTCCATTTTTACCGCCGTATTTTAGGAAAAACGGGACCGTATCTTAGACAATGCTATCACTAAATCTGCATAAAAAATGTCCGCGGCAAGGAAGAACAGAGGCGATGAAGGGACAAGAGGAAGAAGAGTGTGGCGGACGTAAACCCCCCGTCTCTCGCCTCCCTATAAAAAAACATGTCATTATCTCCTAAAAGTAATGGGTTGTGACGGTAGGTCATAGAGAGAATGGTTCTTAGAATTATTAAGGTAAACAGAAACACATCCCAATTGTGGGTGTGTTGTGAGAGGAGAGAGAGAGAGAATTTCGGTCGTCGTGTAAAATAATACCGCTATATCAGAAACTACTGTTCACTCACGGGAAAAATCAACATGAGGGACTAGTGTTGCTGTTTTGTTCATGTGACCGCCATTTATGCCATGAGAGAGAGAAAAGGAAGGGAAAAGGCAAAGACGCGATTTAACCCAAAAACAGGCAACCACAAGCCGCACAACAACACTCCTTTCTTCCTCCACACACTTATACCACCACACTGTGCTACTGACACCAACACCACCACAGCAAACACCAGCTACGCCTACAACACCAAACACCAACACCGTCAAGGCTTCACAGCTAAAGAAGAAAGGTGGGCCCTTTGCCTGAATTCTTCTTTTCTTGTGACCTTTTCTGCTTATTAGCGCTTTGTAGGTCGTCTGTCAAGTCGGGGGGCGAAATTGAACATTTCTTTCCCTTCTTTGCCCTCTGTAGCCCTTTCTTTCCCTGCCACCCGTGGGGAGAGAAGGGAACAACAGGGCAGTATAGACACAGACATAAGTCCTCCTATCAATACCCTCCTATACGTCTTCTAATTCCCACGCCAACTTTTTCCTAGGCCGCTTTAAAAACACCTTAGTTATTCTATTTTTTCTTCTCTCTTTATACTCCCATACAGTCCTAGCACAGTAAGGATTCCCCCATCCACCTAGTGTATCCTCCATCCCATTCACCGTCCTATCACTCCTAATATGGACTGTATCAGCCTCCTCCTTCCCGGTCATATCTGCACACTCTTTTTATCAAGTGTTCAATAGTTCCCCTTTTTCCTTTTCAGAAGCTACAGGCCTGGTCATGCCCAAAATACCCTAGCCTTCACCCTAGTTGTTCCTACCTTGCCACAACAGGCTGACTGTCCCAATCACCTGCATGCCAAGAAGTGCTCGGGCTTCTCTTCCTACAGTAAAAACCCAAAAATTCAACACAAGATACCAAGGATAAATAGCTAAATAAAAGAACAGATATTACATTGTTTCCTTTTAATAGGTCTTCTGAACACGATAGAGTTATCAGAATGCAGATACTGGGTCGAATTTTAAGGAGCATACAAAAACGTTCGTTTTGCGCGACCATAAAATATTCCCAATTTCATGAAATTTTGGTGGAATCACTTTCATTGACAAGGAACAAGAGCGCATGGGTGGACTGATATCATTTTTGATTTCTATAATACAAGCCTGGGACACCCAAGATATAATATATAATATTATTTTTGCAATAGCATTGAGATCTGGAAAGTTTTACATACCTTGGTAGCGCAGTCATAATGACGGGGGTTTACGTCAAGAAGTCTTACGGCGGATTGGCATAGCCCACGGTGTTATGGACCGTTCAGCGGGAGTATTGGCGTTGTCGGTACCGTGTAGGAGGACAAAGATCCGGATCTTCAAGTCGCTTGTGATCCCTGTCTTACCTATGGTTGTGAGACATGGACACTGAATAGTGACTTGAAGAGACGAATCGATGCCTTTTGGGGATAAGTGTCTCGCAGAATCATGGGGTACACTGGGAGGGTTACGTGTCAATCAGCGATTGCCCCCGTGAGGGCTGAATCGAGGCCTATTACCGGATAGTCCGTCAGCGCCAATTCGGCTATATGGGGCTGTGGCACGGGTTTCCTGAAACCGATCCTTCCCATCGAGTTGTATTCTGTAAGAGACAATACGGCGTGGAGGAGGCCAAGGGGGCGCCACAATGCTCGTGGCTTGGGCAAGTTGATGTTTCTTGTCGGGAGCTGCTTGGTATGGGAAAGGAGCCTGCATGGGGACTAGGTCCGGGGGCATTGGGGGCATACGCCCCCGGCGTATGCCCCCAATGATTGATTGATTAATGAACATACGTAGTGAAAATCCGAGAAATAGTAAAACTTAATGTGTGTTTCCATAAACATGATATATATATTGTGTACAAATATGATTTTGTTCTGTTCTTTTTTTCTGCTTCTTGTTTGCAAAAACTTACCGATGAATGAATTTTTTTTTAAAAAGCCATGTCAAATAATGTCAATAGAGAAAAAAGCTAGATTATTATTTTCAATGTCAATATAAAGATGCAAATTTTGGAAAAATCCTCCTAGAATGGTGCAAACCTAGATGTGATTAACTCGCAATAAATAGCTTGGACACTGGATTGGCAGAGACATGCGTGACCACATTGATATATAAGAACATAAGGAGACTGGACACTGTGATAAGGAACCTTGGGAACAGGTTTATAGACAGACTAAGAATCCCTAAAAAAAATAGCATGATTGCAAAATTGAGGTTTGGTAATGTATTATTTTAATGGAAATTTTTAAAAACATTGGTGTAATATATCATACTTTAATCCTCATGGACAACTTAGCCAGTGAGATCTCAAACCTGTGCAATGGCAATTTACTTGTGTTATATCAATTAGACTGCAGCTGATTTAAAGTTTAAGCCTTAGTCTTAATTGTTTTGTTTTTTATTCATACTGCATTGTAATTCAGTAATGTAAATGGAATTTGTGTTTAGAATACTACATTTTATCATCGGTATAAGTGCAGTTTAAAACAATACACGATCGGTGGTTTCAAGTTTCCTGAACGTTTTATTCTCATCATAAGAAATATTTCTAACCCATACTACAGCCGTCGGAAATGAAAAGGAAAGGGATTAGGAAATAGGACGTCCACTCTAAAGATATGGAAACATGTCCAAGCTCGCACAGGTTAAAGTCAAATTTTTAAATACCCTCCCCTTAAAATACTTCTATTACAACCTGACCTAACCCAACCTAACCTTCACCATCCCCTTCTTTGATTTTCTTTACTTTTTACAAAGAAAAGGAAAGTGCTAAATTGTTCTTGAAAAAAGTTCTAAAAAAAAAGTTCTTAAAAAAAATGGTGTGGTGGTGGTGGTTGTTGTGGTGATGGTGATGGTGGTGGTGTGATGGTGGTGGTGGTGGTGGTGGTGTGGTGGTGGTGATGTGGTGGTGGTGATGGTGGTGATAGTGGTGGTGATGGTCGTGGTGATGGTGTGGTGGTGGTGGTGGTGATGGTGGTGTTGTGGTGGTGGTGGTGGTGGTGTGGTGGTGGTGATGTGGGTGGTGGTGGTGGTGGTGGTGGAAATGTGGTGGTGGTGATGGTGGTGGTGGTGTTGTGGTGGTGGTGGTGTGATGGTGATGGTGGGTGGTGGTGTGGTGTGTGGTGTGGTGGTGGTGGGGTGGTAGAGGTGGTGGTGGTGGTGGTGGTGGTGATGGTGTGGTGGTGGTGGTGGTGGTGGTGTGGTAGTGGTGCGGTGGTATCGGTGAGCGGCGACGCTCAGAGCCTCAGAAACTGTTATTGTAAAGGCTATGAACACATTTTATTTCCACTGCACTAATGCACTACTTTTGCCACTGCACTAATGTCGCCAGGCACAATATATTACGAATTTTAGCATAAATACTAAGAGCTCGCTTCGCTCGCTTGGACAATGAGTTAAGAGACGAAATATAACTTTCTGCGCCAAATTTCTTCCTTTGCGCCAGTTATCTTTCTTGCTACAAAAGCCACCAAGAAGGAAGAAAAATAATTCGTGGAAACATTTTCAACCCTATATGACACCTGATTTCGGCTGAAATAGGTGTACAAGCTCGCTTCGCTCGCTTGGACAATTACACTAGAGGGGTCTAGGGGGCGAAAACCCCTCCCAGTGAAGTTAGGTTACGTACTCAATGCCCAGGTTAGGTTAGTAAACTAGTAATGGGGGTTGTGGGGTGCAGCCCCCTCAGTTATGCCAGGAGAGTATTGTTCAATAGGGAAGTAGCCTATTGGTTTGAAACTGCATATTTACCTTATCACCATTACAAAGGTAATAAATCATAATAGCGAATGAAACATCCTAACGCACTTCATAGTTTGGTAACTTTTTAATGAAAAGGCTGCATGAATTTTCCTTAATCCTCGTCTATCTGATATCATATAATAACTTACATGGTAAATATGAGTGAAAATGGAACACCTAATACACCTTGAATAGACTCAGTTATCAAGTAGTTAGTGCAGAGACGATGGGTGTTTTGAGAAGGCAAAACAAACATATGGAAGGGATGAAAAGTGGATGTAGTTGATGTATACGTATTACAGGAACTACCACGTGTATGTCTATATACCAGCCTCTTGTTACTTCCTTATGTTCTGATGTATTAGTGTCTGACAACACAACAATGAACATCCTGACACAAAACAGATGCACGAGAAGGTGTCCATCACAAACGACTAACTTTGTTAGTCCATAATTTCTTTCTTCTAGGGCTTGTAGGGAATCTGTGGAGCTTAAAACCCTTCTCAGTCCTATGTAACATCCGACAGCACATCAGCACGGCATGACACTAGCTTATATGAAGCAAAAATAAGACTGAGAACTTCCGCAGGTCTTAAATGAACGAACGAACGAACGGCCCCAAACGAATCAAGCCATGAATGAATGAATCCGCCATCATCAAGATGGGCGCCCAGTATTGTTTAACCCGGGAACCCTAAAACCTTGGGAATGTTGCTTATTACTAACCCCGGGTGAAATATACCCAATATTTAGGATGAAATAAACACTATTTCTAATCATTTTTCATTAAATCAGGCAATGCAGTGAAAAAATATAACAAAAAACTTTATTTTACTGTAAAACCCTTTAACCTAAACTGACATTTTATTACTGAGTAGGACTGTAGAAAACAACAGAAAAAAGTGCTTGTTATCCATACTTTTGTAATATACATTCCAGAGACAGGTTACTAGTGATCAGAATGACTTTTACTTATCAATCACACTCTTGGGTCCCTTCAGCCTCGTACTGGACCACCAATGCCCCCACGGCCTCATTCATCGATTAATATGCATGTATATAATCAGCACTGTTACACTACTACGTTGTTCCTAACGGCGGGTGAAATTCCCCCAAAATAGACTCCAGAGCTAACACAAATAGAGACACAGGAGAACAGCACCTCTCACTATAAAGTCATGACACTCACTGAGGAGTGGAACTAGTGGTGGGGCGTATCGATATCAAAATATCGATACTTTCGATACCACCTTTGTATCGAAGTATCGATACTTTTTTCTTGGTATCGAGTATTATGAGTATCAAGATGCATACGCAAAATATTTGTGAAATTATACAAGAAAGTAAAAAAATGCCACATACCAAATACATTTTTTATATCTGGCAACTCCCTACGTCAGTGTGTGTGTGTTTCAGATTTTCAGTGTGTGAACTAGATTATTCATCTAGTTCTAGTTGTATTTTACAGGGCCAGAGCAATGCTAGTGTTACCCCGTCTCCATATCAACATTTTTATCATTCATCCTTAGTGCTTTGTGTTGGCCGAAGTCAGCACCCCGGAGAGCAGGTCACAAACCCCGGCTAACACCCGGTACCCATTCACTGCTGGGTTGACAGGGGCTCGGGTTTTTT
Source organism: Chionoecetes opilio (assembly GCA_016584305.1). Classification (NCBI taxonomy): domain Eukaryota; kingdom Metazoa; phylum Arthropoda; class Malacostraca; order Decapoda; family Majidae; genus Chionoecetes; species Chionoecetes opilio. Next base: position 28,526 of record JACEEZ010022044.1, read on the forward strand.
AAGGAAACAACCCATCTGTTTCCGCTCCGCCCGGGATCGAACCCGGGACTTCTTGGTTGTGAACCGAGCGTGCTTCCCCTACACCACGGAGTACCCGTGCGTGTGTGTGTGTGTGTGTGTGTGTGTGTGTGTTGCGGCGGTAATTTAAAAATGAGTGGGATGGTTGACTTCTGCTACCGATACTGAAATACCGGTTGGTAAGTGACCATGAATTACTGAACCTATCATATTTTCGTTTGTGTTTGTGGGGGGGCTTGTGCCATGTACTATCAGTGTGGAGAGAGATGAGTATTGAGCTAATAGAAAATTGAAAATTGAGATAATGAAAAATATTAATAATATTATCATTATTGTAATTATTATTATTTATTATTATTATTTTTTTATTTTTTTTATTATTATTATTATTATTATAATTATTATATTTTTTATACAAGCTAGCTACTCATAATAACCGATACTTCAAGCAAAGTACTTGGTATCGGTACTGGATACTTTCGATACCGAGCTGAAAAGTACTTGGTATCGTATCGAAACGAAAGTACTACTCGTATCGCCCACCACTAGTGGACTACTGGTAGGGACAGACTCCTATCTCCACGCACCACGTGACAGTCACGCAGCAACGGCGTGTTGGGTGAAAAACACCCAGGGATAGGGCTCCCGGGTTAACATAGGGCCTATGTATGCGGTACCCTGTTCATCAAGAGATCCTACACAGTACCACAAGCCTCAAAATGTACTATTTTGGTACAATTGTACCGCAGGTAGCAACACTGGCCCAAGAACCCACACATATCTGAGTTGGACAGTGAGTCCACGACACACTCCCTCACTCACGCACAGCAGATGCCAATTCACTTAATAATAATACACTTTCCATTAACCACAAGGTAACTTAATTCAAATTTCATATACGGGCCAACGTCAGAGCAAATATAAATAAATGAGCTAGTGGTAGAAATAAGATATAATAATAAGGCTAGAAATACAATTCATTACGAAAGATAACTCGATGGCGGTGCCTGGCGATACTGTGCACACACGGCCCTCGCCACCCGTCATTTTGCCCGGCAGCGGAGCGCACTAGGCTGCACATCATTACATCTCTCTGACGGGCTAGAGTTAGCCCGTGGCTCCCCTGTTGGAGGCACGCAGTGGCGTACCAAAGGGTGTAAAAGTGGGGCGGCACTCGCGGGGGCACAGGTAAAAATGGGGGGCACTCGGGTGCACAGGTAGATGGGGGGGCACTCGGGGTGGCCACAGGTATATATGGGAGGGCGGCACAATAGTTTTCATATATATATATATATATATAGATATATATATATATATATATATATATATATATATATATATATATATATAGATACATTTGTTGCATCATCATGTTATTATGAATCCATTATATGTAAGATATTATGTTTAAAACTTTTATTGGTTATATTTTTTAGTACATTAGAAATGTATCTACTTATTCAAATGATGGACACCGCCCTGAAATGGAGGGTACCCGGGGGGTCAACACCCTAAAAGGGGGGACACGTGCCACCCTAGGCCCCCCCGCAGTTCCGGCACTGGAGGCACGATAGAAAAAAAATAGAAAATTAAAGTTGAAATATATTTTCACTAGAATGTTTATATGATTGAAGCCTATTCCCGACGAAAGGGCACTTTTAGTGAAAAGGGCAGGGCTGAAGCACCCCAGGCCCCCCCCCCCCCATTTGCACGCCCCTGTGCAAGTGTCAATTACTAGTTTACTAGTAATATACTAGTTATATGTATATACATATACATTTGTCCCTTATTAAATACCTATATTAATTTATGAACAAGTAATGGGTTATTTTATATTATTGAATAAACTAATGATATAACTATTATCAGTGTTGTAGTCAAGATCAGACACTCCGATACCAAGACCAAGACCAAGACCAGACCCTTCGAGACCAAGACCAAGACATTCCGAGACCAAGACCAGCCCTCCGAGACCAAGACCAAGACCCTCCGAGACCAAGACCAAGACCAAGATCAGACCCTGCGAAACCGACCAAGACCAAGAACAGGCATATAAAAATATTTTTTTATAAATATGACTATTATCTGAATGTTTTTGGTCTGTACTGCGTAAATACTAAATTGTATTGTCCTAGATTGTTCGGATGGGATCGCCGCAAGTGCTTGATAAAAGCCGATGTCGTGCCAGCCTTGTCCGTGATGGGTTTGCTTGCAGAAAGTACAAACTGCTGTGTGCTTCTGGTTTCCGTGTTTCTTATAAAAAAACCTCCTTGTGGTCCTTGAACGCAAATTTGATAACTGCTGAAGATGCCGACATGATTACTCATTCCGGTGTCCGAACGGAAGCTAAACGAGACTAGTCCAGTACACCTCACTGTCCGACGTCCTATGTCACTGCCAGACAGAGTTGCCAGGTCCTGCCAATGGTTGTATTTCTTGCCAGGAATTACTCAACACATTTTGGAATTTGCCAGAAATATTCGTCAATTGAATTTCATTTTCTTATGATGAAAAATTGAAAATGCCAAAAAAGTAAAGTGTGAATGCCAAAAGTATATTTTGTGGTTTGTGCACCTGGCAGCCCTGCTGCCAGATGTGCTCGATGTAACGACTAACGAGCTCTGGTAGAAGGGGGTAAGGGTAACGTATAAGGGAGGAAATATGTTTACAAAATTTAATATATGTGACAACTGAACATCTATGTCAAATATTTCTGCTTTTATTGCTTCGTTGGCATGAAGAAACAAACATAGGAAAATAGCAATTTTTGTGGTTACGTTTTCCAAGCGAGCTAGCTAAACCTGTAGTGTACGTGTACGAAGGTGCGGGATTGCATAGGCCTACGCATATATGAAGTACACGGAGGTGAACAGAGCTGCAAACATGCTTGCGTGCAAACGGAGATTATCACTGCGAGAATGACCACGTCATGCATGTTCTCTCGACTCGCACGCACTCTATCAGCGCTCGCAGGGCTCAGCTCATGCATCATCACCGTAGAGCTAGCCAGGCATTATCTATAGACAGTACAACGCTGTATGGCGCGCCGTGAAGCGAAACAGCCATGATTTTTCTCCGTGTATGATAATAAATCCCGACCTTCCCACGCCGCGATGCACTTTTTAATCCTGGTCTCGACCTGGTCTCGGGCCAAACTCCGAGACCAGAAGCTTCGAGACCAAGATCAAGACCAAGACCACATCAAACTGGTCTCGAGACCGGTCTCGAGACCTACAACACTGACTATTATATGTAAATACATTTTCATGTTACCATCTACTTATAGGATATGGAATTACACTGACTGACTCCTGAATACTCACTGACCCAGCAATAATGAACTTGATGAAGCCTGTACCCATACCAATACCTATCCATTAACATCTCCAATAAAAAGTCCTCCATGCCAGAAACAATGACCTCAGTTATGCAACAAAGAAACTAAAACAGGATACAAGAAGAATTTGAGAAAGAATATATGTGTGGTCAAAGCCTACTGTATACTGGACATTCTACTCGTGCCCCGCGCCAAACCCACCCATGACCAGTGGAGGCCAGTTTTGCGATTCCTGACATTTTCGAACATCACCCCCATTTCCCTTTCTATGGTTTATCAGTATAAATTTTCTATCGTTATCTTCGTAAATGTTTGTTCTATAATATTATCAAATAAAAAACAGTAAAATACACTAAAGAAATGTCATTATGAGAGAGTGAAGAAATATGCATGAACTCAATATTCACATAATAGTCCATGGGCCAACCTGGTCGGTTGGTACCATCTAGAGGTACTAAAAATCCCTTTAATCTATCATCCAGAATGGTGAACCATTACCAAAAATGCTTGCTGGACATTCCAATGGGGTAGCTTTTGTCCTGTACAGTGATTTTAAGTTTATATGTTCATTGTACCATAAAAAGTGCGAAATTGATTATGTAAATCATTTAACTGATACATGTGAACAGTTATTGTGATGAGGTAAGTAAATACTTTCAATCAGAGAATATAATATTATTTTTCTCAAATTTCAGTGATCTGATTAAGAAATATGGCTTCTGATGAGGATTACGATCCACTCTTGGGACCATCGGAAAAACGTAAAAAACGGAGACTGCCCTCTGCATACTGTGTAACAACAGGTACCACTCAATAACTTAACCAGACCAAAGGACCGTGAGTCATGGAAGACACTTGTTAATGCAGCTAAAATTAGAAGATATGGTCCAATACTTGAACTTGATACACAATCTGAGGAGATGCCAGGCATATATTATGAAACATCATGTCGAAATGGATTCACACACAGGAAATCTTTGAGCAAACTAGAAACTAAAACTCACCTTCCTGAGCAATTGAACACTGAACAGAAACGAACTCAGCGAGAGGCTCGAAGTAGCAAGTCACGCACATATCCTGCAAAATGTATACTTTGTGACAAGGGCTCAAAATATGCAAAAAGGAGCCATAGTCGTGAAAAATTGACTCAATCAGTTGAGTACGAGCAGACAAGACTATACGAGAAGCTGCCTGCAGATACTTAACTCAAGAACGGTCTGAAGGTCAGAGAAGTATTGATCAACATATCCTGGCCATGACATCACGTGAGATAGTGGCTGCTGAAGCACACTACCATAAATCTTGCTATCTTGAATACACACGACAAAGACCTCAACAAATGGCTGGGAACAAAGACAACGAGGAAGATGAAGCATATAATATACAGCATCTGAATCATATGCTTACCAGCACTTTTTGATCATATCAGACAGGAGTTAATTGCAAAGCCCCATATATCACAGATGACTGACTTAACAGAAAAGTTGGTATCATATATGAATGCTGAAGAAGTGATAAACATCAAGATGCATACCAAGAAACACATACGACGCAAACTTGAAGCAGAATTGGACCATGTCTCAACATCTTTCATGGTAACAACAGACTGCTGATCAGCCCTGACAATCTGACCTTTAAGCAACTAGCCAGAGATTACATGGCAGTTGAAGGAAAAACTTGAGCTGTATTAATCTGATGAGCAGAGCATGGAACATTCATTGTCAAAAACGGCAATACATCTGCGAAAACTCATAAAAACAGAACAGTATGAGCAGCCATGGCCACCACATCCTGATGAGCTCAATGAACAATATGTAAACATACCAAAGCCCTTAAAGTTGTTCATGACTACTCTTCTCACTGGAAATAGAGACTTTGAAACTACTCCAACAGCTCGTGTAAAAAAGTGGTCTGGTCACTTGTCAAGATCTCATATATGGAGTGACATTGGGTCAAATGAAAAGTTCAAAGCAGATTTTGTTGGCATGGGCTGTGAAAACCCTCACTGGAAATGTAGAGCTTATAAAAATCTTAAATCGTTTGGGCCATGGCATATCATATTCAAAGCTTGAAGAAATAGATACAGCACTGTGTCTGCAGAAATTGGAACAACAAGCTGGTCTTGGTGTTTTGTTACCAACACAAACACATGTTGGTGTTCCAGCAGTACTGGCATATGACAATAGACAGACAAGAGGAAACTCTAAGTGGTGCTGGGACATCTCATCGTGTGAATGGAATAATCATTCAGCCACAGGTTTCTATTGCCCTTCCATCACTTCATCGTACAGCTGTGCAGAAAGACAAGAAAAGATCACTCCCTACAATAGAACCTGTACTGCCTCACTATGATTGCAGTGAGAGGAAATGTCCACCTCCAATAGCCCCACTTCATCCTGCAGATGCACAGACAGAAGCTACGCTAGCCAAGAACAAAAACCTTGCATGGACTAAATAATGGACTAAATAAATGGACTAAATAATAACAAAGGGTATAATTCAGATACCATTCCACAATATGCTACAAAATACAATACCTGTATTTTCTTTAAACTGCTTTTATATAATGTTTTTAAAGGTTCCTTACTGGTAAAGTATCACAGTTATTTACTATGTAATTATTGTCTCATTTAAAAATATATAAACATGTTAAAGTCGTTATAGATAAAATATTACTACAACCTGCATGATACTTTAAATGTCGAAATAAAAGTGTTCGAGAAAATATTGCACAGTAGCATAGGAATCACTGACTATTGTATCAATATAGGACAAATATTCAACTTGGCATAACATACATTATATTGTAGATATTATGTGGCTGACAACAATGATATAATATATATTCCTCTGCTTTCTGTATAATAATTAATATCATATATGGAGGTATTGCTGTTCTGTAATTGATTTTTAAAAAAGGCCAAAAATGACGCATTTTTCACTGCGGTGGTAGTCATCTTTGAAAGCAAATTACACATATAAAGCTACAAGATACAGGTATCCAGCAAACAGTTATGGAAAGTAGACATAATAATCTTTCATAATATACCATTTTTGTTAGTACCTCCACATGGTACCAATCACTGAAAATCAGCTCAACAGCCCATCGCCTATAAACTCTTAGCCATTTAATAGTTTGCGGAGAAAACTTTTTCATGAAACATAGCAATAGAAGCGGGTTTTCATTAGCTTTCCATTGATGTATTTCGTTTTCTGATAAATGAATTAGAACCATGCATAAATTAGCGTTAACTAAAAATATAGCATCATCAATCGGATCGGCAAGTAAAATAGCACTCCATGAATACAGTAGACTATGGTTTATTAGTATAAATGATACACTGTTATCTTCTAAAATGTTTGTTCTATAATATTATCAAATAAAAAACTGTGAAATACACTAAAGAAATGCCATTATGAGGCTCTGAAGAAATATGCATGAACTTAATATTCACTTAACTTTTCGCCATTTAATATTTTGCGTGAAAACTTTTTACATGAAACATATCAATAAAAGCGGACTTTTATTGGCTCTTCATTGATATATTTAGCTTTCTGATAAATGAATTAGAACCATGCATAAATTAGCGTTAACTAAAACAATTACATCATCAATCGGGTAATTTTCCCGATTGATGAGGTTATTTATTTAGTTAACGCTAATTTATGAATAGTACTAATTCATTTATCAGAGAACGAAATATATCAATGGAAAGCTAATAACATTCCGCTTCTATTGATATGTTTCATGTAAAATGTTTTCTCGCAAAATATTAAATGGGGAAGAGTTTAAGTGAATATTAAGTTCATGCATATTTCTTCACTCTCTCATAATGGCATTTCTTTAGTGTATTTTACTGTTTTTTATTGGATAATATTATAGAACAAACATTTACAAAGATAACGGTATATCATTTATACTGATAAACCATAGGAAGAGAGATGGAAGTGATGTTCGAAAATGTCAGGAATCGCAAAACTGGCCGCCACTGGAAATAGCCCAAACTGAGTAGCTGCAACAGTGGTTCTTAACCTTTTCAGAGGCACCGAACCCTAATGAAAACCTCCGCACACTGGCCGAACCCCTCAAATATGTGAAGGAAAAAAATAATTAAGAAGAATTGTTTCAAAATTCAAGAAATATTTGATTAATAAGAATACATTTTGATTTAATTGATGCAAAAATTAGAGAAAAATTGCCTCAAAATTCAAGTGTTTATTTGGATAATAAGAAGGGAAGAAGGAAGGACTCTGAAGCAGTGGCATATATACTGGTAGGTCCTCGGAAAGGGGTGGGCACAGAGGTGAATCCAGGATTGTTTTTTAAGACGGGGTTGGGCGAGCGAAGTGAGCCTCTACAACTGGGGGTCTGAGAAAGGGGTCAGGAAATTTGTTGAAAATCAAGCATTTTTAGGGACATTTTTAGGCCTCAGGAGGGATCTATTGCACTAATTTGATATTCAATGGCCAAACGAGGCCGTGCCCTCCCTCCCCCCCTATACGTATACATCACTGCTCGGAAGTGAGAGAGCACACGCACTTATACACACCCACACATGACTCCCTCCACGGCGCTGCTTAAATTTACGTTAATTTCGCGTACAATTTATTTTGGTGAATAATCTGAAATTATAACAATAGCAAAATTGCAATGTTTTTCGGAGGGCCTCCGCCGAACCCCTGAGACTGGTTCACCGAACCCCTGGGGTTCGATCGAACCCAGGTTAAGAACCACTGGCTCAGTAGCAAGTCCAGTATACAGTAGTCTTTGGTGTGGTCGATATCAAGAAAGACCGTTTTCCACCCATAAGAAGTAGTGCAGCAAGTAAGTAGTGTTCACAACATAAGGAAGGCCAGATGTGCTAGCCTCTTCTAGGACCTCCCAATGTCTCTTTCCAGTAGGGGAAAGGAAACGCCTTAGTAATTTGATGGGTTTAATCCTAAGAGGCACGACGGACCATGACCTTCACGTAGCCACAGCCCAAGACACACTGGCCCGTACCGAGAGTCATGACGGTAGGCGGTAGAACGACGAGCGGCAGACCTTCGCTTACCATAAGAGGGATAAAATACCCTGTAATTTTGGAACGAAGAGCAGGGACGAGGTTGGCGGTCACGGTTGGAGACACGGGTATCCCTGTGTCTTCACGCAACCTTCGATGAATTTTTATTACATTCCTAATCTGGAGGGATTAAGAGATATGTTAAAAAAATTCTTGCCAATGTGTATTTAAGTATAAGTATAAGATTATTAGGTTTACATATGCGGCAATAAGTGATTTTAGTGATAATAATTAAGGAGGTTCAGGATAGAGGGGTGGGTAGTGGCTTGAGCCGTCGCCATCATGAAGGTCGCTGCCAGAACCCGCCAGGACGGTTCTCTTACCGCATATGTTCACATGAGCGGTAGAGAAACTTACGTATACACGCCTCTACTGTTAATTAACTTCATTAAATATATATTTCACCAACTTCATAGCCGATCGCAACGTTTCTGTTGATGTTTTTGATGAGTATAAGGGCAAATTCGCCTTATACACTATTTTAGTCGTACGGCTGGCTACGCAGTTTGAAGCAGCACTGTTGCCACTATATTGTCGCAGGCGCGAGATCTCAACCAACCTCCGATGTCGACTCTCGGTAACAAATGGAAGGTTTGCCGTTCGTCGCTACCTCGCTGTTCGTCCCTCTACCGCCTTCAACTCTCGGTACGGGCCTCTAACTCCTCGCGGTAACCTCTACCTACTCTGCGGTTACCAGTTAGGCTTTTAACAAAGGGTTTACATATGTCCCTTTTAAGAAGGTTCTTATAAATAGGTTTTATAGGTTAGGTAATACATTATGTAGGCTTACACATCATTTGGTGTTACCAGCCAGCTCATCGCTCGGCCACACCTCACTGTGTCCTCAAAGTCATTACACATGGCACTTTTTAAAGTTCTCTTATCGCGTGGGCCACACAGAGCGAATACTAAACACATCACATCCTGCTTGGTATGTGGAACTAAGATTGTTCATCAATACATAAACAAAAATTATGAAATACTCTCATTGTGTAAGAAAATACATACTAGTGTAGTCATACTAAGAAATGAATGCTTAATAATGAATGCATGAAATGTAAACTTAATAATAAGATATTACTAAGAATGCAATACTACTAGAGTTTACATTCACAATACTAATGATAAGGACATGTGAGAAAAAAAAATGAAGGCATGGTGACCTAAGTAGTGGACTTGGTCAGTGCAGGAGAGGTCACTTTGACTCTCTTTAGCCTATCTACATGTACTACTTCTGTAGTATTATGAGTTTGATCAAGAAGTATGTATTTATTACCATGCAGTTTACTGGTGACTAAATAAGGTCCTGAAAATTTAGAACACAACTTATTTTGGCGTTCAGGAGAACGTTTCATAACAAAATCACCTACGGAAATTACAACAGGACAAGCCTTACTATGCTGTCTACGCATCATCTCCTGACGAGAAGCCTTAAGTCTTCCTCGAACTGACCTGTGAATGGTCTGAAAGGATCTAAGTTGAATTTTGGCATAATCGTCCAATGAGTAGACAGGGACAGGAGATTGCAAAAGCACATCATAAGGTAATCACTTGTCGACACCATACAAAATGAAATGTGGAGTCTTTCCTGTAGAGGAATTTACTGAGCCATTTATCGACACAGCTACATGAGGTAGCCAGTCCTCCCAAGAGTCATGAAATTCGCCAGCATAATGGCAAAGGACATCAAGAATCTTCTTATTAGTCCTTTCAACTAGCCCATTGCTCGCAGGGTGATAAGCAGTAATGAAAGTTTGCTTAATTTGGAACTGCTCACAAATGTTATGAATAATTTGATTAGCAAATTCGGGGCCATTATCTGAAATGAGCACTCTAGGTCTTGTATAGCAACAAATTAAATTTGAAACTAGAGCATGAACAACAGTTATAGCAGACTTGTTAGGCAAAGGGACTAGAATCACAAAACGTGTGAAGTGGTCTACACATACCAGAACATATGGTGACCCTTGATGACTTCGAGGAAGTTGCAATAAGTCGATGCCTACAGTGTCAAAGGACGACTCAGGTAAAGGATATTCAAGCATAGGAGCAGTTCTCGTATTACCCTTGGTTTGTGCACATGAAAGACATTGAGTAACATGTTTCTCTGCATCAATGCGCATGGTAGGCCAATAAAACTTACGACGAGCATGACTTGACAAGGTTCTGTCTCGACCTGGATGTCCTGCTTGAGGCATGTCGTGAATGAGTTTTAAAGCAGTTTCCACTAGACTGGTAGGAATAACTAGTTGAGTAACCGTGTTCTCGTCCATAGTAACATTACGACAAAGAACTTCATCAACTAATGAAAACTGTAAAAGTGGAACTGACAATTTAGGCAATAAAGACTCATCTCCAGACTCTAGTGCATAAATCACTTTTGACCACACAGGATCTTGACGTTGAGCATTAGATAAGTCTTGGAGGACGGAGTGTCTGAGAGCACTGCTACTGGAATGTTGCGTGAAAGTGCGTCTGCAACATGATTTTTATCACCAGGTAAATATTTGATAGTAGGATCAAATTCCTGAATAGTCATGAACCACCGGGCCACACGGCCACAGAGGTTTTTCCCTGTAAAGAGATTCAGCACTGCAGTGTGATCAGTGTAAACTGTAATGGGATAACCATAGATAATTTCCTTAAAGTGCTTAAGAGCCCACACTACAGCATGAGCTTCAAGGTGAGTTACTGAGTACCGTGACTCTACATCAGTAAGCACTCTACTGACATATGCAACAACATGAGGGCGTTTCCTTTCAACTGTTTGCATCAAGACTGCACCAACGCCTAGTGCCGAAGCATCGTCACAAGAGTGAAAGGCAATTGGTAGTCAGGAAATGTAAGAATTGGCGCATGTGTAAGAGCCTGCTTCAAAGTATCAAAACTTTGTTGTTGGGGACCATTCCAAGTGAAAGGAACGTCCTTTTTCAAAAGTCATGTCAGAGGACTAGCAATAGAAGCATAGTTCTTTACAAAAGCACGATAGTAACCCGACAACCCAAGGAAAGACCGTACCTTGTCGGTGGTGGTAGGGGTTGGGAAATTCTTGACGGCTTTGATTTTACAATCCAACATGTGGATTCCATCCTTGTCGACAGCATGGCCTAAAAAATCAATGCGTGACTTGAGAAAACTGCATTTGCGCACGTTAAGTTTAAGGCCAGCCTCAGTAAGTTTCTGAAAAACAAGGGCAAGTTTCTCAAAGTGACTGGATAAATCCTTGGAGACAAGTATGATGTCGTCCATGTAGACGAACAAACCATCACCTATAATGCCGTGAAACAAGTCGTTTACTAGACGTTGGCACGTAAGAGGTGAGTTCCTCAAACTCATAGGACATCTCAGCCATTCATAATGATCATTATTTGTTGAGAAGGCAGTTATTTCCCGAGATTTCTCTTCTAACGGAATCTGCCAGAAACCAGATTTGAGGTCCAGACTGGTAAAGACTATTATCCTTCCCTATAGACTGTAAAAGGTCTCTCAAAACAGTGGATAATGATCCGGTAGTTAAATTGTTAACTTTCCTGAAATCAAGCACAGGCCGGTAAGTACCATAACTTTTCTTCACCAACAACAAAGGTGAGTTCCAAGGAGAATAAGACCCCTGTATAATTCCTTCATCCAACATGTCCGTTATCATGCCCTGTACAACAGCTCTTTGGCTATGAGGCATACGATAAGACGGTACATAAGAAGGCTGTGCATCAGGTTTAAGCACAATATGATGAGTGATTTTGTCTGTCACTCCTAGGGGTTCTTCAGGTAAGGCAAGAGCAGGCCTGTATGTCGCAAGCAAAGCGAGAAGATCAGGCTTAGCCTCAGAAAAATCCAATACCTGTACATAAGGTGTTAACTGCTTGACTATGTCTGCCTGGTCCTCCCTAACATTCGTCTGCGTAGAGACTGCTGCAAGAACGTGTGAAGGATCCATTAAGGTCAGACTATTTTGACTCTCAAACCTACATAGCAAAACACCATTTTTAAGTGTTATAGGGGACCCTGTAACATTTGTGACAACTGCGTCACTTATGTGATCACCACGTACCGCTGAAAGCGTTCCCTCAAGCGCCAAGCGACTTACGCGGATAGTGTCAGGTAAAGCCACTAGGTAGCTGCCAACAGGAGCATCTTGTACTCGCACTGAAAGTCGCACAGAACATGTGGGGCCAATATATTGGTCTCACATGACAACAGCAGACACCAAGCCGTCAGGGGTGACTGAACGTTTCGTCTCCCCGCTAGAAGGCAAGTCAGGGCCTAAACTAGCAGAAACGGCTTGCTGGTCACTGTCTGGAAAAATCAGAGGTTTATCAATGGCCAGCAATGGGGCTGGACTTGTCATTGCGGGGAAGAGAACGCCATTTAATGAAATCGCCTTTTGCTGTGGAATTACATCAATGTGATGAGTAGCAAGAGATTCTAGGCCCAAAAGGCCATCACATTGTAAAGCAAAATGTGGTGTTACTATAAACTGTATGTTTAAAATTTTGGAGTTAGGGGCAAGGCATAGAGGAAGGGTCACAGTGCCCATCACCTCTAGTGTGAAACCTTGAATACTTTGAAGAGTGGCTGTAGAAGGTAACATGGGGAGATTATATAACTTGTTTAAATTTACATAAGCACACTCACTGAGAATATTACATGAAGCACCTGTGTCCACCCCAAGAGCAATAGAACTGTCTCGAGTGAAACACTGAATTGTCATCAAAGAAAGACAAGCAGCAATAATAGAAGGGACTATGAGCTGCTGTGTCTGTGACTTTGTGTCAGAAACTAATCTGGGTTTCTTTGAACCCGGTGCGAATCTTCCCCCGACTGATGATAGCCGTACGCATTACCCACTGTCACCGTCTGAGAACCCTTCAGTCTCAGAATGAAAAAGCATTCCTCTGTTGAATGATTCCCACGCTCGTGAATTACACACCACTTCGGAGGAGGACGAAACTGCATACGAGGCTGCTGTGGCCTTGCAGAAGGTGCAAAACGAGGTGGTGGAGGTCTAGGAGGCAAGTATTGTCTTTGCTGAACAACCTGCATATTGCTGCTTTTATGAGCAGACTTCGTCTCCTTCTTTTTCTGATAGCAATAATAATTATCAGAATGACCTTGCTTTCCGCAATAGTATCACTGCTTTGGTGCACGAGTAGACTGAGAAAAACCTGGGGGTGGAGGAGGTGGTGGAGGAGGAGGTAAGGATGAAGGAAGTTGAGGCTCCCTTGACACTGACGCAACTGACTCATTAAGCGGGAATTAAGCTTAGGCATCTCTGTAAGCCGCTTAGTAATTTTTGTAGAAAAATCAAGAAGGTTATCACCTGGCTTAAAATCAAGAGATGAAGCGATACAACGCTCTTGTGGAGTCAAAAAGGTGATGTAATACTGAAATTCTAGAATGAGTTTAAATTTCTCCACTGACAATTGATCATTTTCAAACCATGAAGCAAGATTTAAGGCTTCCATTGCTTCTGAGGCAATATTAGCTGCACGTGCCTGACCTCTCAACCTGTCAGCACTACCCAACTGTGTGGTCAATGCTTCAGCATAAGTGAACGACCATTGCAATGAATCGTTATGCTGCGCTATACCAAAACTTATCAGGAAGTTCCGACGAAATACATCATAATCATAATTGAGCGCCTTCCCATCAAAGCCTGAAGCACACATCATATCACTGGCTAATGAACCAGGTTGCAATTGTGACCTTACAAAAGAAATCTTCTCATTTTCTGAGGTAACATTACTGTTTTGCATAATATCCTCACATTGCTGCAGAAAAGACAGAACAGATCGCTTCTCATCCTCACCTGAGAACCTAGATATCGAAGGATCCTGATGTAACAATTTAATGGTTGGAACAGGTGTAGAAGACATGTTGGCAAGTGTAGTAGTGGTAGTAGTAGTAGTAGTAGTAGTAGTAGTAGTATAGTAGTAGTAGTAGTAGTAGTAGTAGTAGTAGTAGTAGTAGAAGTAGGATCAGTACATAGTTGTAGAAATGGTAGTGTTTGGTAGTTAGTTAAACCTACGACAGCAATAGTTTCTATGGGTTCTGGTGGTGACATGTGTAGTGAATACTGTTTACCATCTCTCAATGTCATTGACTATACAAAAAAAATGAACATATATATATAGATGACCTCAGAAAACTTACACCGGTCAGCTCAACACAAGTGACAAAACCCGCTTAACTCAACCCGAATAACAGCTTACACAGGTAGAAACTACAATCATATATGAACCTACACATAATTCATGCAAAATAATTATAGAAAACTTGTGCAATAACAAAAAAATATATGGTGTAATGTGACACTTTTTTATCACAGTTACCCTTGATGGTTAAATAGAAGTGTTTCACCTATATTGTATTTAAAAAAAACTTGCACGAAGAAAACTGCTACGTTACAGGGCTAACTGAGCCAAAAAAACTTATAAGTAGAAAAATTACTACTAACACTTCACTGTACACTAATCACAGGAAATACTCGCTTACTACACACCACTGTTACATACTAAACATGTCTGTGTTGTTTGTGTTTCACTCAACAAAATATTATGTCACAACGTATAAGAAATCCTTACCTCACGACAACATTGCATCACAATGGGGAGTTTTCAAAGCTAAGCCGCCAGATGTCTCTCGCGCATCTCACTTCCTCCGCCCTTTGAGCGTGAATGATCTATCATTTACCGTAAATTCCCTGTACTTTTTCGGGACATATCAGAATTGCCCTTCAATACAACAACTGAAGCAGTTCTTAATAAAAAATGTAGTTTATTATTTTATTTGTGAGCACTTGGTGAAAATATTGGCAAAACAATTGAATACTTGAAAACTCAATCTTTAAAAATCGTCTTTTTCATGAAAAAACGCAAGTTGAAGCAGAATGAGGCTTCAGGAAATATCTACTTGTATGTAAGCATTCACTGAGTACCTATTTTGGGTGTATATGTCTCTCTTACGACGAACATTTAACCAAGACAGAGTGTGGCGTTCAGCATCTCCACAGAAACCATCCCGCTGGCAGGATCTGCTATCACCCACTTTCCTGTTGACACGACACGGGGAGGGACAACTCCCTTACCTCCGCTCCCTTACCTCACTGCCCATATCTCTGATACTCCTAACTTCTCAATACCAGAGGCTGTCATCCTATAACTATCATCATCCGCTTATCTCACCACACTCTCTATCCTCTACTGGAATATTCGTAGCATCCGCTCCCACATACCGTTTCCCACATAAAGGAGAGTCTCCTTATTTCACCTGCTTTGTGAAATACCCCCTATTTGTGTATAGTCCCCCTGCTTTGACTGTGACCCAGCAAACACAAAGACGGAGGGCCTCCGGAGGCCCTCCGTATGTCTTATCGGCGGCCCGACGGAAGTGTACGACGTAGGGCCGCTGGGAATTTGCTCAGAGGCTCACCGGCGGGCCGCTCCCAGCGGCCCGCCGTAGGGCATATGACCATTTGCCGCTGTTATATTAACTGATTGAGGAATATTTATGGTTATACTTTCTAAGTATATTGCAGATATAGTAATGTTTTCAGGGGTGTTGCACAACCCATTAGCCGATTAATAGACTAATGGGCTGTTCAACACTTATAAAAACATTACTATATAATGCAATATGCTTAGAAAATTTAACCAGAAATATTCCTGTGTCGTTATCCAGTAATATGATGAAAAGGAGATTGCTAGGATCATAATTGCTACGGACATTGTTTATTTCATAAGTGCAAAAACATTTTCGTTATTGAGTTTACATGCTGGTGTACGTGGAACACTGAACGGCGTGAACAGCCATGTAGAAGGATATAGGTAGCGGCGAACAACATAACAACATCCACCCACTCGTGCGTTTTCAAACTAACTGATTATTTTCACTCAGACACAGCGCCAGGCGCCGTCAAGGAATTCCTAAAAAAACGTGTCGTACTGCAATTATTTATATTATTCAGTCTATTTCGATATAATGAAGGAGCGAAAACATGTTATAACTAAGTTCTCATTATGTTATCGACTGGTTAAGGGTGACAATTTAGGCCTTTTGTGGGTTTTTAACCCTTTGTAATGGCTATCGTACGTCTGGCAGTTTAGTACATTGATAGCTGGGAAAAGATTTCAAATAATATTCTATTCTAAATCCTGATATTATTCATATGTTAACTCCATCATCTACATATTCCTTATTAGGTGTACCGTTGAGTATTAATATGTGTTGATAATATGTTGGAAGTTATTGAAATAAGGGAAAATATGACCTTGTGTTATTCCGTAATAATCTTCGCCGCGGTTAATCAAGTGTTATTTTTATATGATACTAGCTACACACACAGACTAACTGATAACCTTTTTCCATGTAAACTCCTTCCTATGTACGTATCTCATCTTTATTTCTATGTATCTCTGGGTGTTCCTGATAAAGCTGGAAATATTTGAAATAAACTGAAATATGATAATTTCTATAAACTATTATAAAAACTTTTATAACAATTTTTAATAGCTTGAACAGGCCTAATAATAGTGATGGTACCGATATTGAGAAACTATGTATATTACTGAGTTAATATATATAATATGAAATGAATATTTCCCACTTACAAATACGTACCAGCGCCCAGCGGGCCTCCGGAGACTAAAATACAGACTAAAAGATTTGGTGGAAGTAGGTAGTGTTAGGTGACAGGAACTACCACGTGTAGGCCTCGCGGCCTCTTGTAGCTTCCTTATTTTCTTATGTTCTTATGTTCCGGAGGATTGACGTCAAGTTGCCGCTGCTTGTCACTACTGATGTAATACTACATCAAGATAATCATATAACTGTTGTTTCAAAATGTTTACACATAGAAATATTCAATTCCTGAAATTCTGTACATTAATTTTCAACATAGTAAATTATCCCGTCTGAAAATACACCAGCGGGCCTCCGGAGGGCTGACGGAGGTAAATTTGCCGCCGGCGGCCGCCGTTCGCCGCTCTACGGCCTACGTCGGCCCGCCGGTGATGGTTAGCTGGGGACTTTGTGTTGTTGGGGCGGATCGGAGTGGCGCGTGTAGTTACGTGACAGACGTGCAGTCACTATTGTACTGTGGGTAGTAGTAGTTTGCGTAATAAAGCCGTGCACAGCAGTAAATGTCTCCTTGCAGTCCTTCCCGTCTCCATAGCCCTGAGCCGTTAGTGTGTGACGAAGTTTGAGAGAAGTGGGTTGCCTCCCCCACCTCCTTCGTTACAATAGGATAAACCAGAGGACATAGGGTATTCAGAGAGAAGGGTTGGTTGATTGATTCAGAGGGAAGGACATTGAGGGGGATCGAGGGGCGGCGGAGTTCTCGCATGTAAACAAACGCTTTCAACTGTCTTCCATCCCTGTTCTGTTCTAGAGGTGCCAAGCACTTAAAATTACTTCTTGGTAAAATGTTCGTCGCAAGACAGACAGACACACCCAAAATAGGTACTCAGTGAATGCTTACATACAGGTAGATATTTCCTGAAGCCTCATTCTGCTTGAACTTGCGTTTATTCATGAAAAGACGATTTAAAAAAATTGAGTTTTCAAGTATTCAATTGTTTTGCCAATATTTTCACCAAGTGCTCACAAATAAAATGATAAACTACATTTTTTATTAGGAATTGATATGTCCCGAAAAAGCACAGGGAATTTACGGTAAATGATAGATCATTCACGCTCAAAGGGCAGTGGATATGACAGCGCGAGAAACAGGCTAGAGCGTGAGCTTATTAGAAAACTCCCCATTGCAGCACTCTTACGAGACTGGCAACTCAACACACAGCCGTGCGCAGCTCGACCAATCAGGGCGCGACGCCTTCAAAGCGCGCGAAGAACATAGATGCCGGAGCCTATGAAACAGCAGGAAACCTGTGACGTATTTTCTAGCCACTCACAATTCACAACAACCGTGACGTCACTGAAACAACGAATCAGACGCCAGCATTTCTCAGACGTCATTACAATTAGGCACCAAACGCTCTCTCCTTCCCACCAGAAACCACAAAAAAAAAAAAAAAAAAAATTACACTGGCACTTTCTAACACTTCCTACTGCCTATAAACTGGTTACAGTACTCACAGTAGCGAAGGTACTTATCTGGCAGTGAAGTACACTTAGGGATGAGGAAATCCGTAGGGCCGAGAGGATCCTTATGGAAGAGGGAATCCGACGAGACTCCTGCACTGCAGTCGACAATCCCACGAGACGTCCTGTTGGATGACGGTATCCTTGCTGTGCACCCTTGCTTGGGCACGTGAAATTAACGTAAGAGTATTATCCCCTGGAGTCGTGAAGATAAAGGAGAGGAATCCCCTGGAGTCGTGAAGATAAACCAACGCCTCACTCAACGCCTCACAACACGGCCACTGTTGTATCACTGCTGTCGGCGTCTCTTAGTCCTTAGACAGCTTAAACGAGGCAGAAGACAACACTGGAAACACTGCTCACTGTCACTAAACCACACCAACACTTTAGGCACAAGCAGCCTTTCAAAAAGGTGGCGGGTTAGCAGGAAGCGTCAGAGAAACTCCGCCACGCCGGTTAGCCGTGCTATTTTCTCCTGTAGGAGGCTGTCGGAGGTTTGGGTTCCTCTTTAGCTGCCACCATGATGTGCCAGCCTCTTCTAGGACCTCCCAATGTCTCTTTCCAGTAGGGGAAAGGAAACACCGTAGTAATTTGATGGGTTTAATCCTAAGAGGCACGACGGATCATGACCTTCACCTAGCCACGGCCCAAGACACACTAACTCCTCGCGGTAACCTATACCTACTCTACGGTTACCAGTTAGGCTTTTAACATAGGGTTTACATATGTCCCTTTTAAGAAGGTTCTTATAAATAGGTTTTATAGGTTAGGTAATACATTATGTAGGCTTACACATCATGTGCTGTTACCAGCCAGCACCCAGAGGGATTATATCTATCTATCTATCTATCTATCTATCTACTATCTATCTATCTATCTATCTATCTATCTATCTATCTATCTATCTATCTATCTATCTATTTCTATCTATCTATATATATATATATATATATATATATATTTAAAATATATATATATATATATATAATATATATATATATATATTGCGATAATGACATTTCGAGCATAGCTCAGGCCATAGACCACTGTAAATCTGGACTGCGCACGGAATATCGGCCTGTTGCACAATGGCCCTTAAGTCGGAGGGCCGCTCGGATTCATATATATATATATATATATATATATATATATATATATATATATATATATATATATATATATATATATATATATATATATATATATATATATATATATATATATAGTATATATGCGGATCATATAGACTGGTTTATTAGTATATATGATATACTGTAATCTTCGTAAATGTTTGTTCTATAATATTATCATATAAAAAAAAGTAAAACACGCTAAAGAAATGCCATTACGAGACTCTGAAGAAATATGCATGAACTTAATATTCCCTTCAACTTTTCGCCATTTAAAACTTTGCGAGTCAACTTTGATCATGGAGGGTATCAATAGAAGCGCAATTTTATTAGCTTTCCATTGATGTATTTCATTTTCTGATAAATGAATTACAACCATGCATAAATTAGCGTTAACTAAATATATAAAATCATCAATCGGGTTATTTTTCCGATTGATGAGGTTATCTATTTAGTTAACGCTAATTTATACATCGTGCTAATTCGTTTATCAGAAAACGAAATATATAAGTAAATAAATAACATCATCAATCGGGAAAATTACCCAATTAATGATTTTATATATTTAGTTAACGCTAATGCATATCTAATTCATTTATCAGAAAACGAAATATCAATGGACAGCTAATAAAATTGCGCTTCTATTGATACCCTTCATGATAAAAGTTGACACGCAAAGTTTTAAATGGCGAAGAGTTGAAGTGAATATTAAGTTCATGCATATTTCTTCAGAGTCTCGTAATGGCATTTCTTTAGCGTGTTTTACTGTTATTTATTTGATAATATTATAGCACAAACATTTGCGAAGATTACAGTAAATCATATATACTGATAAACCAGTCTATATGATAGTCCATAGACCACTATATCTCTTTGTCGGGCGGGCCGCGGGCCGCTATGCAGCCTGGCAATTTCAAAACATTGTCGCGTGAACAGTCCAGAGATATAGTGGTCTATGCTCAGGCCAATTACACTACAATTTGATTAACACACACACACACATACACACACACACACGCGCACACACACACACACACACACACACACACACACACACACACACACACACACACACACACACACACACACACACACACACACACACGTCATGATGTCTATGTATACTCTGCACCTAAATATAGAAATTACAATAATGTTGACAAGGATGCCAACAATAGTATGAATATAAAAAATATTTATTTACAGGTACCACTTAAGCAAGAGACAGCTGGCATTGATAAGCGTGCTGGCATGTGCCCTTGTTGCTGCCGTAGCTGTGGGTATCAGTGTAGGTAAGCACCTGCCTGTCATATAAAACCGAAGTCGTTATTATAATACAAGTAGTAGTTCTGCATATTCATTTATATCTGATTTAGATACGTGTTCATTCTATAAATATAAGAATAACGTTTTTTTTTCTTTCTAGGTTTACTTCAAGAAAAATATGTTGAGCCCAAAACTGTTAAAACTGTAAAGGTATGTGTTTCCATGTAATGATTGTTTTTGGCATATTAACATTCATGCAATCGTTGTCAGAGTTATTCAGAATGTTATCAATTAATATATGTATTGTTTAAATGAAGTAGTGGATTCAAACCTAATTGAAGAAGCATCAAAACGTATTTGCTGAAATGATCACTCCATATTATATTACACTTACCGTCTTAAGTAACATACCTTTTGGGACCTTTATAGTATCACCCTATGACCCTCAGGGTTGATGATATTTTTTTTTTTCGAAATCAGTCACACATGGATATTAATAATATTCAATGCGAAAAAAACCAAATCTTGTTTATTATTTTCCAAAAATTGCGTCGTTAAAGGACAAGGCGGATAGTAAAGATAACCAGTTTGATGCCCTTAGTCTTCTTCACCAGGTTTGGGCTTTCTGGGCAGCCTGCAATTGATCCCACTAACACGTTTTGGCAAAAACAGGTATTTGGATCAGTGTATGGACGATAAAGGACTCTGTTTAGTATGCGCACATATTTTTGTAGCTTGTGTATGTACATGAAAGGAACAATGTTTACGGAGATTACATGTATAACATGCCTTACGACAGATTATTCGTTACACTTAACCTATTCTGTTATCTTCGAAGTTAATTTTGAGAGTAATTGAAGTAAACATTCAATATAACAAACTCTTTTATAATGAATTTCGGATTTAAGGTACGATCTGAGCCTATCAAACAAACGCCCCATTTAATTAACGACCCAAATGGTGGGTAAATGCGGCGACCGACCTAACACGCGGCCCAAGTCGCGTGGGTTCTTCCTGTTGCTCGTGTTGCAGTGATTAACCGGAGTGGTTGTGGGGAGGTTACCCGAGGGAGAAGCGAGCATTACTTCAATCAATCAATCATTGGGGGCATACGCCGGGGGGCGCGTCGCCTCGCCCACCCTACGACGCCACTCCCGGGGGTCACCACGCGCGAGTTCCCATGCAGGCTCCTTTCCCATACCAAGCAGCTCTCGACAAGAAACATCAACTTGCCCCAGCCACGAGCCTTGTGGGCGCCCCTTGGCCTCCTCCACGCCGGATTGTCTCTTACAGATACAACCCGATGGGAAGGATCGGTTTCAGGGTAGCGTGCCACATGCCCATATAGCCGAAGTTGGCGCTGACGGACTATGCAGGTAATAGGCCTCGATTCAGTCTCACGGTGCAATCACTGATTTGACACGTAATCATCCCAGCGATACCTCATGATTCTGCGAAGACACTTATTACCAAAGGCATTGATTCGTCTCTTCAAGTCACTATTTAGTGTCCATGTCTCACAACCATAGAGTAAGACAGGGATCACAAGCGACTTGAAGATCCGGATCTTTGTCCTCCTGCACAGGTACCGACAACGCCAAATACTCCCGCTGAACGAGTCCATAACACCGTGGGCTATGCCAATCCGCCGTAAGACTTCTTGACGTGACCCGCCGTCATTATGGACTGCGCTACCAAGGTATGTAAGACTTTCCAAGATCTCAATGTCCTCGCCACACGCATGAACAGACTGTACTGCTTCATCTAGTAAGTCTCCAAATACCTGGACCTTGGTCTTGAGCCATGAGACCTCAAGTCCCAAAGGCTTTGCCTCCTCGTGCAGCGCCTCGAGAGCCATCACCAGGACCTCCAGCGACTCAGCAAAGATTACTGCATCATCGGCAAAAACAAGATCAGTGATCTTGGTGTTGCCGACGGATGCTCCACAATCACTTTGATCTACAACCTTGTCCAATACCCAGTCCATACAAGCGTTGAAAAGTGATGGGGCAAGGACGCACCCTTGCCTCACTCCTGTATTCACAGGAAAGAAGCTGGATACACCTGCCCCACACTTCACAGCACTCTCAGTCCCAGAATACAGACCAGTTATCAAACCAATAGTCCTTGCAGGAATCCCTCGAAGTCGCAGAAGATCCCAGAGTGACTCACGATGCACTGAGTCAAACGCCTTCTTGAGATCAACATAGGCTGCAAGCATCCCCTGTCGAAACTCACGTCGGCATTACTTCCGTAGGTGTTTATTTACTAGAGAACAGAGATAAGCGGGACCCCAGCTGAGAGCTGGTCTTGATGGCCCGCCTGCTGAATAGCGACTGGTTACATGGAGCGCCTGAGAGGCAATGCGCTGTTGCCGTGTTGTGGCGCAGTTGCTATGTAACAATCTGTGTATGTATATTAAGATGCGTGCCAATATGTATGTGTGACTGTCTTGTCTGTAATCACATATCTACACATCCCTCCCCCCTCACGCTCGTAGCTCTAGTCTCGAGCAGACTCCTTTTCCATGAGCCTCTTAGAACGGCGCGGGGTCACTGGGGAGTGAATTAAAGGGGACGTGATTTTCTCGTCCGAGCAAGGGGACACAGGGATGTGGGGGAGGGGTTCATCACTAGGGGATGGAACGGGTCGGAGGAAACGACGGTTTCGCCACCAGAAACGCCCACTGGGAAGACGCACCTCGTAGTCCCGTGTCGTGCCGCAGCCCATAACAGCCCCATCTCAGCGGTGTGATGTCGGGTCCTGAATACGGACGGTCTGGCCGACACACAGCCTGGGAAGGGGGCGGGCGTGCTGGTCGTTCTGAGCCTTGACCTGCTCAGCGCGGGCGACAGCTCGGCGATCACAGTCCTGTGTGCGGGCCTGCCACTCCTCCGAGAAGGACTCAGCATGGGCAGGGACACAGGAGCGGAGCGGGTGGCCATATAGTGTCATCGCAGGGGATCGTCCCGTGAAGTTAGGAGTGTTGCGAAGCTCCAGGAGACACCTGTCGAAGTCTTCACTGTCGATGTTGCCGTTGGGCGTCGTCTTGAGGATGAGGTGTTTTACTGACTTGACAGCCGCCTCGGCGTGGCCATTAGACTGGGGGTAATGCGGCGAAGATACCGCGTGGTGGACACCCCAGCGCTCTATGAAGTTCCGGAAGTTAGTGCTGGTGAATTGGGGCCCGCCGTCGGTCCTGAGGCGGAGCGGGACACCAACTTCCCGGAAGTACCGGCAGAAGAGCCGTATGGTGTGCGTGGCGGTAGTATCGGCCCCGCAGGGGACGACCACTGGCCACCCGGAGAGTCTGTCCGCGATCACCAGGAACGACTTCCCGGCGACGGAGAAGAAGTCGGCGGAGACGGACTCGAAAGGCCTGGAGGGGTGGTCGTCGCACAGCAGTGGTTCCTGGTGCTGACTGGGCTGTAGGATCTGGCATGGCCTGCAGGCTTGCACGGTGCTGGTAATGTCGGCATCGATACCTGGCCAGAAGACAGTCTGCTGTGTCCCGCGCTTCTTGGCTGCAACACCTCGGTGACTGTCGTGCAGCCGAGCAAGGGTGCGGGGGCGGTGGGCTGCAGGAACCACAATTCTCTGGCCATACAGGACCAGCTCCCCGTCTGCGTACAGGCAGTCACGGAATTTCCAGTAGGAGAGTAGAGAGCTGTGCAGGGTGTACCGATTAAGGGGGAATCCTGACGTCACGCAGTCCCGTAGGCGGGTGCACGACGGGTCCGTCACTGCTGCGGCACGGAGTTCCTGGATCGTCCTATCGGCGTCTTGATGTAACGGCTCGAGGTGTGAAGGATCTTGATCCTGGTTGATGGCGTTGAGGGACACGACGCTCCTGAGGTGTGCAGCGGCTTCGGCGCACACCATCTCGTCCTCTGGCGTGGGGCGACTAACTGGGGCTCGTGACAGGGCATCAAGGATGCAGAGCTGCTTCCCAGCACGCCACACAGCCGTAAACAGGTAGGGTGAAACCTTATCCTTGAGGTATTGGAGGCGAGGATTCTCAACCGCGTCCAAGGTGTAGTGGTTGAGAATCGGGATCAGGGGTCGGTGGTCCATCATCAACATGAAGCTCTGTAGGCCTATCAAGTAAGGCCTGCACTTCGACATGGCCCAGGCGGCGGCGAGCGGCTCGAGTTCAATGGTGGCGTACCGGGTCTCGGCGTCGGCGAGGAATCGTGAGCCACACTGAACGAGGCATGTGCGTCCCTGGCCATGGTCTTGCAGAAGGGCGTAACTAAGCCCGTAGAGGCGAGAGGCGTCACTTTGAAGAATAACTGGGAGTGCTGGGTCAAAGTGAGCGAGAATCGGCGGTCGAAGCAGCGCCGTCTTGACACGACTGAAGGCCTCGTCGTGATCAGGTGTCCACGTAAACGTTCTTTTCGGGCTCATCAGGGGACGGAGTGGCTGGGCGGCAGCGGCGATGGCTGGGGTGAACTCTGACAGCTGGTTCACCAGGCCCATGAATGAGCAGAGGTCAGTCAAGTTAGCGGGAGTCACGAAGTCCCGGATGGCACTGACTCTGTCCCCGTCCGCGGCCACGCCCTCAGCTGAGAGGTTATACCCGCAGAAGCTCACACTAGGCGCGGCGACCACAATCTTGTCTTTGTTGTGTGATCCCGTACTTGCGACATCTAGTGAGAATCTGGTGAATACGTTGGAGATGCGTAAGGGGAAGTCGTCGTCGAAGAGGAGAATGTCGTCAACAACCTTAACGCAGTTATCTACACCCTGCAGGGCCAGGTCGCCGCGGAGACAGTAAGCGTCACCGGTAGCCGAGAAACCCATGGGGCCTCTGCAGTGTTGAAAGCGGCCGTATGGTGTGATAAAGGTTGTCAGGTGTTGGTCGTCCTCGTGCAGTTCCAACTGCCAGTACCCACACAAGGCGTCCGCTGTGGTGAAAAAACGCGCTGACGGGTTAACACTGCGGACGGCGGTGAATGGAGTTGGGGCAGGATGTGTCGGGCGGGCCACTTGAGAGTTGAGCTTCGTCAAGTCAACCGTGATTCTCACGCCTTTATCCTTAGCCACGACGACTAGCGGGTGACACCACTCTGAAGGGTCGCCACCGGCAGGCTTGATAACATAAGAACATAAGAACATAAGAAAATAAGGAAGCTACAAGAGGCCGCGAGGCCTACACGTGGTAGTTCCTGTCCCAAAACCTACCTACTCCACCTTTCATCCCCATCCATAAACCTATCCCCCCCCTTTAAAGCCCCCAAGCCCTCCGCACTAACACTGTCTACTGAGACCTTCCCCTTTCACCACCCTTTTTTGTGAACCATTTTTTCCCTATTTCCTTTCTAAATCTACGTTTTTCCAGCTTGAATCCGTTTTTTCTTGTTCTATCCGGGTTAAAAAAGCCGTAAGAACTTTTCCTCCTCTCCTTTTTTAAATCCCTTTATCCATTTAAAAATTTTCTATCAGATCGCCCCTTACTCTGCGTCTCTCAGTGAGTGTAATTTTAATACTTCAATCTCCTCTCAAACTAAAGTTACGCACCCCCTTTATCATTTTTTCATCCTTCCTGCACTTTTTCTAAAAACACTATATCCCCTGTAATATGGAGCCCAAAACTAAAACTGCAATCTAGGTGGGGCCTGACTAAGCCAATAAAGCTTTAGAAAAATTTCCGCACTTTATTTTTTAAACACTTCTGGTAATAAAATCCTAATACTCATTGCTCTATTTCTGGCCCAATACATTGTTTCCTAGGTCGGGGGTCGGGCTCACCCTCACCCAAGATTTTTTTTCACCTTCTATCTTTTCAGCGATACATTGCTTATGGTGATTATTACCGGGGTTTTTTTTTCACCAACATTCATAAGCTACTTTATCAATTTTAAATTCCATCTGCCATCTGACTGCCCACTCGTTAAGTTTTTCTAAGTCTCCCTGCAATATGTTTACGTCAGATTTGATCCAATAATCCTACCTAACTTAGTACATCACAAACTTGTGATATCACTGCTAATCCCCTACCCCAAGTCTTTGATGTAAAAAAAAATAGAAATGGGCCCAAAACAGACCCTTGGGGAACTCCACTTGTCCCATCCCCATTCAGTTTTGGGAAACCTTTAAATTTTGTAACCCTTTTTGTTGCCTATTACTTACCCAAAGCTCTGTTCCATGAAGACCTTCCCATCTATACCATGACCCAAAACCTTTTTTAAGAGTCGCTCGTGTGGTTTTTTGTCAAAGCCTTACTAAAGCCCAGTATATTATATCAATCCTTATCATTATCTGCCGTTCATAAATTTTCCCTATAAAACTCAATAAATTGGTGAGACTGACCTACCCTTGGTGAATCCATGTTGTGAATCATTGATCAAACTATTTTTTATCTAAGTGCTCTCAAATGTTTTTGCAAAATAGTTTTCCAATAATTTCCCCACCAGATTTTTAGACTTACGGTCGAAAATTTTGACTTTAGTCCTCTGTCCCCTTCTAAATTGGGAACAACTTTTCCCTTTTCCCTCCACAAAATGGCACATCCCCTATCTCAACCGTTTCCCAAAAATGTGCACTAACGCCACAAACAACTTCCTTGCTTTCCTTTTAAACCCTGGGATACACTTCATCTGTCCTGGCGATTAAATGTTTTCATTTTTCTATACCCTCCTCCACCTTTTCCCCTATTTATCACAATACTTTGGTTTTCTCCTCATCGCTTCCTTTGAACATCTGTTCACTATCAGGTATCGTCTGTGTATCCTCCTCCGAAAAAACCTTTAAGAAATATCTTTTTAGACTCCTACAATACCCTCATCCGAAATTTAAGACCCCCCCCTTTCCTGCCCTTAAGGGCCCAACAAATTTCCCCTTGTTTTTTTTTAAACCTGATAGAACCCTTTGGGCCCCTTTTTCGCCTGTTCTGCTATTTTAATCTCATAATTGTTCTTAGCACCGATTAAATTTCTTCACTGTCCTCGCCATCACTTTATACGTTCTTTTTTACCAACCCTCCTGAACCTTAAAATAAATTTTATTTTTACCCCAAAGGTGTTTTTTAAACTTGGGGGTCATCCTTTGGATCATCTTTCTGGCCCTTATCCCCTAAGGAAATATTTTTTTTTGTCCGTCAATTATTTTCCTTACAAATGAAATAATCATCCTCGGCTCCGCCCCTCATTCCCCTTCTAACCTCTTAATTACCCCTCCTAGCCCCGACCTCACTTCCCTGTCTAAAAACCCCTCTAATTTTTCCTCAGCCCCGACCTCACTACCATATTGAACCCGCAATTTCCTCCCTGCCTTCCCAATCCCCCATAATTGGCCTTTCCACTGACAACCCCTTGTCCCCGGGGAAAATTTCTGTCCTCCATCCCAACCTCTTTTTAAAAACCTCAGGTGTCTTTTTAAACCGCATAATTTGGGCCCTTTTTGAATTGGTATTCGATGCCATTGCCCCTTAATTTCCAACTTTCCCCTTTTAAACTAAAACTGATCTCTAATGGCGCTATTTTCTAAATTTCCCCCCGACCCCCCACATTTGTAAAATAAATCGTCTCTATTTGTCAGCAATAGATTAGAATATTATCTCCTCTATAGGCTCCTTGTTTCTTGACTTAGGAAGTTTTTCCTGGATTAATTTAAAAAATTCATCTGCATCGCTGTCACCTATGATTAAAAACCCATCTATTTTCCTAAGTTAAAATCTCCCCACGCCTAATCGATTAATCTGCAGGGGCCCTTTTTTTATTTTTCCCCTATAGGGCTGATCCCTTTACATAAGTTTTGGGGCCTAACCTACCCCAAAACCATTTTTCTCAGTTCCCTCCGTAACCTCTACCCTATAGCTCTATGCTTCATCTGTTTTTTAACATTGTTAACACAACACTGCAATGCATTCTTACATAAAACGCAACTCCTCCTCCTCTCTGCCCACTCTTCCTTGTGAAATAAATTTACCCCGCTATCTCGACTTTCCCGGGTCGAATACCTTTCCTGACATTCCAACCATGTTTCTGTTAGCTATTATATTTAAAAAACCTTACACTATTTATTCCCCTCGGGAAAACTTCTTTTTTAAAAAACTCCTACTTTTTTATAGTAAACCCCTTTAAGCAACTCCTCTTTTTTTTGTCAATTTTCCCTTATCTTTAACTAAAACCCCCCCTTCTCTCTTCTTACGAATACTTTAGTTCCCTGCCCTTTTGAACTCCCCCAGTGTCGCAAGATTCCCCTTTCCCGACCCCCGTGTCTAAACCCCGGTTCTCATCTTTTAAAAAAACCCGCAGTGGATCTACCCCCCCTTTCCAAGGGGGGGTTTAGACAAAATCTGAACTCCTTTCCTCGAAAAAATGCACCCCCTCCCTGCGGGAAGGGGTTTTGCCCAAAAAAGAGGTCCCCCCTGGACAAAGGCCCCAAACCTTGGGTTTTCAATGAAGTGCCAGCCCGGGAATTCACCGCAATAGCCCTGGGGGGTTACCACATTCTCAACAAAGGGGTCTTGGGAAGGAACACCCACACACCACGGGAAACCCCCCCCTGTCCCCAACTTTACTACAGCTTCCTTGACCGCCCCTACAATTCCTCACTTTTTTTCCCACTCACTCATTTCCCCCCGCGTTTAGGCAGACGATGGGGGTTTTTCCCTTGGTCTCCCTGCCCCAAATACTTTTCACTAAAAAAAACCTATCCCCTTCCCTGGGTAAAATCACCCCTTCATGCGCATCCTTCCTGTCACAGAACCTGCTGTCAAATGCAAAAACCGACTGCACCAACAACAATTTTTACCTTGGGTAATGATGTTCGTCTACCTCCCTAACCCCCGTATCATCCCTTGCAGCCCCCGGGGTACCAAATGGTTCGTGCACAAAAGAGGCCTTTTTTACCTTTTTTTTCCTGCGGGCGGGGTCCATGACAAATACCTCCAAACCAACCCTGGTGATTACTAGGAACCTTAGTAGTCGCTTATCACATCTCGCTCTGGTACCCCTACAGGCACTCACTCGCATGTGCCCCTCCACCCCGCTCCCTTGGACCTTCACCTACACACTTAAAAAACGTATCCTATTTTTTCCTGCTTCTTCACAACGCTTTTCAATTCCTTCACTTCACTTGCAAAGCTCCTTTTCAGGTCGTCGATCGCCTCCAGAATAGTCTTAAGCGCCGCACCACACCCTTCACTACACTCTCCCTCGACCCTTCTACCTCCCTTATCCTCAGCCTCCTTCACTCCTACCACACTACCACTCCCCACCCCCAGCCCCAAACACAAAACACCACTTCACTCTCCGCCCCCACAACACTCCCCATCACAGACGTAGCCATTCTAATCCTGGGAGCTAAACCAAAGCACAACCTCACTTCACGGAGACGACACGTAGACTGACTAATAACCCCCTGACGTGTCATGGACTCAAGTTCCTCCTGAACTTGACGCTGGAAAGCGAAGGGAACCTTCCTCGGTGTGTGAATGGCGAACGGTACGGCTCCCTCCTTCACGTGAATCCTCTTGGGTTTACCCACCATGGGTTTCAGAGGAGCGGTCTTGAGATCCGCCTTGGGGAATAACACGTCCGGAAACTCGCGCAGAAAGTGCTCCCGTGCAGCAGACGGGGACATGTTGGGAGGGAGAGTCATCTCAGCGCATCTGTTGACGTGCTTTACCTCCAATAGTGGCTTCGGGAAGGCAAGTGAAATGATAGCCAGCTCCATGCAGTGGCTGTAGGAGAGGAGAGGCGTTTGAATACCCTCGTGCACCTGTATCTTGGCAGTACAAGATTTCCCGTGGAGCAGTAAAGTAGGATAAAAGCATCCCACAGCATGTGCCATTTCTGACCAATCCGCCGTCAGCGTAGTAGTGGACGGTAGAGGCTGTAGGCTGCTGAGGGAGTGTTGCGGCAGAACTTGTCGTAGTGGCCAACTCTGGTGCAGAGGCGACAATGGGCTGTTTTGGCGGGACACCTGTCAGTCCCCGCCCAATGACCTTGGCGCCTGCAGTTGTAGCAAGACGCAGGGCCGGCCGGGCACTTTGGGCCATATCTCCGCGCGCAAGATTGGCGGTGTCTTGCGCGATTGGCGGTGGCAAGAGGGGTGAGTAGGGCTGGTAACCGCTGTTCTATGTTGAGGCTTCCCGCGATGACCTGAAGGTGACTGATGAGGTGAATGAGGCGTCTTGCCGTGGCGCCTGCCTTTCTTGTAGGTAGACATGGCGCGCAGCTGGCTTGGTGATGAATAGATAGCAGAGGCCGTATGGCGGGTGGCTTCGAATGAACGGCAACAGGTGACCACGTCTTGGAGAGAGGCGCCTGTGTCGAGGGAGATAAGGCGTTGAATCAGCTCTTCATCTCGCACCCCCATCAGTAAAACCATTTGCAATTGGATCTCCGCGCACGTCATAGCAGTACCAGTGCACAAGTCGACCTCCTCTGCCAGGTTCTTCAATCGTACATAGAAATCGAAGAATGACTCGCCGTCCGCCTGTTTACAACACAGGAGTTCGCAACGGCGTAGTGCCTCATTGCGTTGGCTCTTGAAGTGAGACTGTAACGCGTCCAAGACCTGCGTCACAGTCAAGGAATTGTTGGGTGCGATCCCTAGGGTATGCTCTAGAATCCTTTGAATGTCCAGTGACACAGCCATCCGGAACTGGATGAGTTGTTTCTGTTGTGGCAGTTTCTGTAAATCCAGCATGATGGAAAAATCTTGCCACAGTCGACGCCATTGCCGGAAAACTTGGAAAGACGAGTCAGCAAGCAACGTTGGTGGGCTGTGAGCCACATGCTTGCCTGCAGAAGGCGCACAGGTGGGCGTGGCAGCCACAGGAGAAGCGGCAGGCGGAGCAGTGGTCGTGCTCGCAGTAGCCGTGACAGGGGAGGTAGGGGAGGCAGGCCGCGCGCTGGCAGCATATGTAGTAAACAGGGGGCACATTCAAAGACGCTAATGTCCATGCTTAACAACTTAACAACTGTCATCAGCTGTTTTGGTATTCTGCGGGGAGATTGATGACGTCAGAGTTGACGTTAACACACTAAAACAAGGCAACTGCCTATAGGGTGGTGTGAAGGAAGCTACGTACATAAAAATACTCATAAATTGAGTATATATGATGTTTTCTGACTCAAGAAAATGGAACAGGGCCATATACAAACGAAAATTAGCCTATACAAACCCAGGCGCTTGGGGGTGATGGGCCCAAAAGTAGTGAGCGCGGCTTCTCGACCCGCCGGGCCGGGTAGCGATGCCAAACAGCACCACGCATGGCTCTGTGGCAGACTGCAGGTATAGTGGCGTGCCCTTTTCCTTAATTAAAACCCAAGCCCTTGTCCATCCAGCAGTGAATGGGTACCGGTGTTTTGCCGGCGGTTTGTGACCCGCCCCCCCGGGGACCCCAGCACTAAAGGAAGGCGAGCTACGAATAGATTCAGGCGAAAAGATCACAAAAGAAGAAGAAGAGCGGGCCCTATTACTCGGAAGGAAAAATGAATAGCTATAATACAAGGAAATACAAGCCACCGGCATACAACAAACCCAGGCGCTTGTGGTGAGTTTGTTTTGTGATGTGCCAAGAGTGGTGAGAAACGGCATTTCAAACCCGCCGAAAAGCGACTACGATGCCAGACACCACCACGCATGGCTCTGTGGCAGACAAAAACCTACTCGTATCACAAATCTGGCTCCCCAAACACAACCCAAAACAAACAGCAGAACCAATAACCCAAAAATAATAATGATATAAGAATAACAATAATAATGCAAAACGATCAGCGTCGATCAAAATTTTAATAAAACTAATTAAAAGTTGGGGGGAGAAAGATTGAGAGAGAGAGAGAGAGAGAGAGAGAAGAGAGAGAGAGAGAGAGAGAGAGAGAGAGAGAGAGAGAGAGAGAATCATAATATAACCGGTTAGCAAACATTCCTCCTCCTCCTTCCTCTTCCCCTTTATTTTTCTTTCTCTTCCCTCCTATTCTTCTTCCTCTACCTAATTCCTCCTACTTCATCACCACTACTACTACTATTGCTACTATTACTGCTGCTACTACTACAACTACTACTATTACTGCTGCTACTACTACAACTACTACTGATATACTGCTGTTGTTAATTACTACCAGTACACCAAACTGCTATAAGAAAAGGTTAGGAGGAGGAAGAGGAGGAGGAGAAGGAGAAGGAGAAGCTAGGAGGTGGAGGCGGAGGAGGAGGAGGAGGTGAAAAGGAGGAGGAGGAGGAAGAAGGGTGGAGCTATCAGAGCTAATTTTGGTGTGGACGATAAATTTCTAAACACAGCTGAAAGCGTGGAAGCCTTGTGATTGGCTGAAACTTTTTGAGAAATACTATGTGATTCGCTGGCGAGGCTGTGACGTCATTGTAGGCGCTCAGCCAATCAGCTATCAGCAACCATGTACCGCCACTGCCATATCTCGTATCTGAATACCCACTAACGCCGGGGTGTAGAAATAGAGGGATGTTGTTGAGCGAACAACCGTGGCCTTTAACTCTCTCTGAATGTCTGCCCAGGAGTGTCACAAGAACTTGAAGCGTGCATCCTCCTTCCTTTTGTCCTCGTAATCACGTCGACGTCTCTCCTCGTCGCGCTGAATCCTCTCTCGCATCTTCACGCTTGACGCGATCCTTATCCTCCTGCAAGTGACGAGCGCTTTATGATACGCGGGTATCTTCGAGGTAGCGGAGGAGGGAGGACATGGCATGGCCATGCTCATCCATTGCTCAACGGGATGATGCGGCGTCGGCGGGGATGCGGGCGGCAGCGCTGGTGGTGGGTGATAGGACAGAACCCTGGGGAACACCACTATTGATAGATTTAGGAGAAGAACAATGTCCGTCTACAGTAGCTGCAATAAAACGGTTTGAAAGAAAACTTAAAATGAAGGTACAGAGAGAAGGATAGAAACCGAATGAGGGTAGTTTGGAAATTAAAGATTTGTGCCAGACTCTATCAAAAGCTTTTGATATGTCAAGGGCAACAGCAAAAGTTTCACCGAAACCCTTAAAGGAGGATGACCAAGATTCAGTTAGGAAAGCTAGAAGATCGCCAGTAGATCGCCCTTTACGGAAACCGTACTGACGATCAGATAGAAGATTGTGAGCAGATAGATGCTTAAGAATCTTCTATGTTGAATAAAAAAGTTGCTATGTAACAATCTGAGTATGTTTATTAGGAGGCGTGCCAATATGTATGTGTGACTGTCCTGTCTGTAATCACATACCCACACTTCCCAGCAATGGCCCCCCAAAAAAGAGTAAAATGTTCCTGTTTTTGGCATTGAAATACCTGTTTGGCAATGAAGAACAATAATTAGCAGTCTGACAAAAAACAATGCCAGACTTTGGCAATGAGGAAACCTTCCGTATTAGATATAGTATTGCTACCAACAACCTGCGGCTACGAATCTGCGGGCCCTGGTTCGAATCCGGGCCAGCGCAAGTCAGTGACCAGCCTACCCAGCAGTTCTTCCTTCCTTTCGGGGTTGATAAATGGGTACCTGGGATAACCTGGGTAAGGTAATTGTGGTAACCCGCGTGTCACACTAGCCCTGTGTCCCGGGGTAACGGGTCCTCACCCACCACAGGCTCTAAGAGCTAATGCCACGGAGATGAGCACCGAATGCCACGCGAAGCATTGCGTATGCTCCCTTCTTTACCTTTACCTTTACCAACAACCGTGTGCCTCAAACCTTCGACACGTAAGGGACCACCTGTGACGCGTTCACGATAGGATCAGCACGGTGCGAGTCACACGCAAGTGTGAGTTAGCCATGCACGTTCAGTCTTCCCTTGAAAAAGTATATTAGCAGGATGTTAAAGTGGAACGGATCCTACGGATCGGGAAGGACATGGGAATTAGTTTCCATGGCTGTCGAAGGCAGTTTAATGAAGACGACGAAGACGAAACGTAACTTTGTCCCTATTCGTTATCAGAGCTGGGCGGAGCGCAAACGAAAGCGCATATAAAATATATATATATATATATATCCATATAAAAAAAAATATATATATATATCCATATATATATATATAAATATATCCATATATATATATATAAATATATATCCATATAAAATATTTGCGCTTTGCGCTTTGCGCAAAATGCCGAAAATTTGCGCTTTTGGAGTTTGCGCTCTCGATATTTTATAAGTCCGCAAATGCGCAAACTTAGCAGAAAAACTGATGGCTGATGGCTGTTCAGCATGGGCTCAAGACGTCATGAGGCCGAAGCGATCGAGTCTGACGGCCAAGAACTTCGAGAAGCTGGTGTTCCTCAAGGGTAACATGAACCTCCTCAAGGGTCGGTGGGAGCTGGAGGACAGTGACGAGGAGGACTAATATTAGTATTGTGTATTTGCATTTTTCAACTATTTTGTGTTGTTTTGACAGTATTATCTTATTTTTTATATAAACTTGTGTTCAATAAATGCTTCAAATACTGTAAACATTCAATCTTTTAATCATTTATACACTTTATATTAATTTAACATAGAATTTTTCATTTTGCAGACTAACAAATGAGGTTTGCGCTTTAACTTTTATGTTTGCGCTTTATTTTTTTTTATTTGCGGTCGTTTTTTTTTTGCGCTAGAAATTTGCGCTTTTGCGCTTGCACTCCGCCTTTTTTCGAGAATTTTGCGCTTTTGCGCTTTGCGGACTCGATCGCGAAAATTTGCGCTTTGCGCTTTGCGGACTAAGGAAAAAAAATTGCGCGCCCAGCTCTGTTCGTTATATGGTCGTTTGTGCTGTGGTTTATTTGTTTTCCATTTGATGTGCACAGTTTTGATATTTTCAAAAAAATTGGCAGTAAAACGTCCGGTCCGATTCAGCAAAAAAAATACAATAAATTTACCATCAGTGCACTAATGAAACCTGACAACTCTGTTATGCAGTCTGCATCAAACTCAGCGTGTTCACAATTCCATCCCACACCTAAGCTATGGCTTGTATTTCCTACCAGGTTGTACAATTGCTTACATGAGTGAAGGTCTGCTATTCTCTTAAAGGATCACGTATTCATATAGACTAATCAGAGATAAGAAGAGATATAAAGAGAGAGAGAGAGAGAGAGAGAGAGAGAGAGAGAGAGAGAGAGAGAGAGAGAGAGAGAGAGAGAGAGAGAGAGAGAGAGAGAGAGAGAGAGAGAGAGAGAGAGAGAGAGAGAGAGAGGGAGGGAGAAAAAGAGAGAAGAGAGAGAGAAAGAAGAGAGAGAAGGGGAGAGAGAGAGAGAGAGAAGAGAGAAGAGAGAGAAGAAAGAGAGAGAGAGAGAGAGAGAGAGAGAGAGAGAGAGAGAGAGAGAGAGAGAGAGAGAGAGAGAGAGAGAGAGAGAGAGAGAGAGAGAGAGAGAGAGAGATTTGATTTAATCAATTTATTACGCCCGAAGGCGACAAACCTAGTGACAGGCATGGCCATGGAATAAATACTTACAGAGCACTCGTGTCTCGCAGGGCACGCTGAACACACACACACACACACACACACACACACACAAAGGGACAAAGTATATGTAGACAGTCAAGGGAGTCGGCAACGAACGGGCTGCACAAAGGAAGCACCACCTGTGGTCACCGAACTCTGCCCCGAGTAGTACGACGACCAGGCGACGAAGCGGCGGCGGCGCGGGCAGGGGGTGATGCGCGGGCAGAGGGTGTGGCGCGGACACCAAACGAGGGAGGTTCCCTGGGGGTGACGGCAGCAGGCAGGGTCTCGAAACGAGCGGCAAAGAGATCCTTCTTCTCCGCGAAGGTGGCGACGGAAGCAATAATGACCTTCTGAGATTCAACCAAGGACTTCAGGGAAGTCTCCAAAGTGGCGTGCTGGCCAACCAAACGATCCAGGTGAGCTTCGACTCCATCAAAAGCCGCTTCAAGTGAAGAAACCCGGGACTGGAGAGCGGCAAGAGTATCGTGGAGTGCAGTCACCTGCGGAGAGACCGAAGTGGTAGTTAAAGCAGGGTGAGGGACACCAAAGACACTCTACAATAAGATACCTCACTCGCGGTCCCTCCAATGCAACTTCTGTTATCCGCCGACGGTGGCGCCGCCGTGCGGCAGGTGTTGTACCAGCCTGTTGGCCCATTCACTTGCTGCATATGACCAAAGAATATTTACTTCAACTCTTCGCCATTTAAAACTTTGCGAGTCAACATTTCCCATGAAACATATCAATAGAAGCGCAATTTTATTAGCTTTCCATTGATATATTTCGTTTTCTGATAAATGAATTACAACCATGCATACATTACCGTTAACTAAATAAATACCATCATCAATCGGGTAATTTTCCCGATTGATGATGTTATTTATTCACTTATATATTTCATTTTCTGATAAATGAGTTAGCATCATGCATAGATTAGCGTTAACCAAATAAATAACATTATCAATCGGGAAAATTACCCGATTGATGATTTTATTTATTTAGTTAACGGTAATGTATGCATGGTTCTAATTCATTTATAAGAAAACGAAATATATCAATGGAAAGCTAATAAAATTCCGCTTCTATTGATATGTTTCATGATAAATGTTGACTAGCAAAGTTTTAAATGGCGAAGAGTTGAAGTTCATGCATATTTCTTCAGTCTCGTAATGGCATTTCTTTAGCGTGTTTTACTGTTTTTTATTTGATAATATTAAAGAACAAACATTTACGAAGATAACAGTATATCATATATACTGATAAACCATAGTCTATATGATTTTCATTGATAGTCATATGCAGCAAGTGAATGGGGCCAGCAGACTGGTTAACTCCTGTCGCACGGCGGAGGTCGATTTCACGCGCACCACAGGGCACCCCGGAGTGAGGTATCTTGTTGTAGAATGTCTTTGAGGACACCGCGGGGAGGTGGTGGTGGAGGTGCGAGTAGAGGCAAGCGCGCGGCAGCGGGAGTGGCGACAGCCTGGCGTCTTGTACAGCCGTGCTAGACGTTAACCCCTGCTAGGTGACAACGGGGACACTTCCAGAGAGAGGTGTCCGGCGGGGAGACCTGAGGAGGCGACGTGGCTGAGTCAGAAGCAGGGGCAGCTGGTGGAGAGGCGCGGTGAAGGCACGAGCGGGAGTCGTGGGGGCCTGAGCACCAAGCACACCGCTCCGCCGCGGAATAATACTGAGAGATGTGACCGAAGCCCCAGCATTGAAAGCACCGCGGCTGCTCATCCTTCACCCTGCGAAACTCACAGGATGGTAGGCAGGGAAGGAAGCTAAAGGCGACACTCGGGGGAGGTTGCTGAGGAATGCTCCAAGTAACGACCAAATGGTTAATAGCCGAGCCCTTTTGTTAGAAGCGGCGAGCCGAGTAGACGCCCGACAGCTCCTTGGCCAGGGCTGGATCACTGCAGACAGGGTAACGGGTAAGGAGGTACGTAGGAAACTGATGGGACCTTTCCGACGAGTCTTGGATCTCGAGAGGAAGGGATAAGAACTCCCCTTTTGTCAAGCTGTCGACAATGTCCGGGCGGTGGCGGGAGGTATGAGTCGTGCATGGGCGGGTGCGCTCAGCCGAGGATCAGGAGACACCGCACGCTTAGAGGACTTGGCAACAGGGGA
Source organism: Chionoecetes opilio (assembly GCA_016584305.1). Lineage (NCBI taxonomy): Eukaryota > Metazoa > Arthropoda > Malacostraca > Decapoda > Majidae > Chionoecetes > Chionoecetes opilio. The sequence continues at coordinate 66,967 of JACEEZ010022044.1, forward strand.
CGAAAGCTCACAGAAACCGTCCAAGGAGTCGGACACCGGACGCTTGACAGAGGAAGGGGCCTGTCGGGCGTGGTGAAGCGTAGCGAGGGGCGGTGTAGCGGTCTGGGAGGCTTGGTTATCCAGTTTGTTGTTTTCTCGGATGCCATGTAGCGCGCCAGAGGTACGATGTTTACTTTTCATTTCATCCCGCCGCGCGGAGAGGCAACAGCCTGCTCCTGGCTCCTGCCTCTCCCCAGCCGACCCCACGGCCGGAGATTTCCGTGGCGGATTAATTCGCTGTAGGATACTCTGGGTGGATTTAACCACTCATCTTCATCATTTATACATTTTTTCTCATCTTCACTGTCTTTCTTAAGTATATCTTTTGCGTCTTATTACCCAGTAATGTGAATATATATAAGCACACTCGATGAGAGACGAATCTTCTTGTAAATCAAGGAAGCGTAGCTTTGCTTGTTACGGTTGCATGTATACAGGGCGTGGCGTTCTGTCAGGAGGCAGCCTTGCACTCCTCTGTCACCGGGCAGCGCGGTATCTCAACATGTAACGGCAGCATGTTATTTCTCCGTTAGGAGGCCGCCTGACACACCTCAGTCACGGGGAAGCAGACCAGCTGAGGCAGCGGCCTCTCTCAACTGCCTGTTGTTCTTCGTCAGGTGGCAGCCTGTCCTTCCACAATATCGGTGTAATGCATCTCACCATGTAGCGACATGATTTGTTCTCCGTCAGGAAGCAGCCTACCATTCCTCAGTCAAGAGGCAGCTCGGCATATCTCACCATGTAGCGACCTCATTTTGTTCTCATTATTTATACATTATTTCTCACCTTCACTGTCTTTTTACGTATATCTTTTGCGTCTCGTTACACAGTAATGTGAATTAATATAAGCGCACTCGATGAGACATACTTAATTACTGTACGAATCCTATAGTTGTAAATAAAGGTAGCGTAGCTTTGCTGTTAAAATTATAATATATAGGCCTTCCTTGTCTACCTAGTACATGTAGCTATAGGTGGCAGGGCATGACAGGTTCTGGCTTTCCGTTTTTTTCCCCTTTCTGAATGAAGTTTAAATTTTCAGTGATTGCATTTGTTTATATATTTGCTTCCTCTTATCTTAGGAAATCTTCGTATTGAAGTCGTTATCGGTATAGCTGGTATTTCATAGTAGCCTACTATATAGGCTATAATCAACTTGAGCTTATCTAGAATGGAAATTCATTCTCACACAAAATGCACCATGCATATATGGTGAGCAGCTAGTTGGTGGAAGTAAAAAAAATCTGCTCTAGCTAACTCAATTGTCACTTTAAATTTAGTCTACTACGGTAGCCGTCCCTATATGCCCTATAGTGAACCTGGAAATGTTGAGTACAGTAAGGTTTTATGCTTGAAATGTAATGTACACTCCCTAAGGATGCAGAAACTGCCGGATGCTAATTTGTATTTGTTGAGCAATTTGCATAATTGACCCTAATTAGCATATATTCGTATTATCTTCCATATTAAACCGCCTATACAATTTTTTCAGAAGCTGACGCATAGGATAGTGATATGTTCAGTGATTAATGTAATCATTACTGAATATATATAAGCACACTCGATGAGAGACGAATCTTCTTGTTATATTGTATTGATGCATGATGGAAGAGCTCTCCCACGAGAGATGTCACGATATGAAGAATGAAATAAGATGAGAGACAGGAGGAGTGTGGATAGACTGATGGAGTAGCTCCTGTGGTAGTGTGCTGAGTGGAGGAATGACAGTCGTGTGGCTGAAAGTGTAAAAATAATTCTTGGAGGGCGCGCATGAGAGGAGAGATAATGAGAGGCAAGAGTCCCCTTAATTGTGAGGGAACCGGCCTGACTATGGTGCTGGCAGAGGTAGGAGAGGAAAATGGAACCCATTGATTAGAGTAAATGAGACTATAAAGATATATATAAGTACTCCATGCTGATTAATACCCACATTTTTTTTTTTTTTACGTTCTTAATTTTGATGGGAAACCACAAAATTTATGTAAACTCTATAGTTTTAGTACAGAGTAGTTGGGAGAGCTGCCGCTTGTTATCTTTGTTCTTCATGATGGCTGCGCGTCCAGGTAAAGGTGAGGTCAAAGTCAACTGGTATGCAATTGACCCTTCCCCGGTTCTTCTGTGCCTCTCATGATCCTTTGCACTGATACCATATCATACCGATCAAAAAGGACATCTCTACTTTGTAGTTGACCAGACGATTTTTCATTATTGACTCAAGTCAGACCATTTCCACGACAACTCCATTGTTGATCATGTCCATCATTGCACAGTGCTAATTGTTGATTTAAAGGACAAATATGTTGATTTAGAATATTAAATTCAAAACTGATTTTTGCTTTGATTTAGAGCATAAGCTATGTCAAATAGGGAATATATTCGTAATTTCGTGACATACCTAATCAATATGCTAATTAGACAATTTATGGACAAAATAAAAATATACACAGTAGCATCTTGCAGTTTTACATCATTGAGAACTTAAAACTTAGGTCTAGACACCCATAGGAACTCTATAGGCGGTTTAATAAGGAAGATAATACGAATATGCTAATTAGGGTCAATTATGCAAATTGCTCAACAAATGCAAATTAGCATCCAGCAGTTTCTGCATCCTTAGGATGTGTACATTACATTTCAAGCATAAAACCTTACTCTACTCAACATTTCCAGGTTCACTATAGGGCATATAGGGACGGCTACCGTAGTAGACTAAAAGTGACAAGAGTCAGCTAGAGCAGATTTTTTTACTTCCACCAACTAGCTGCTCACCATATATGCATGGTGCATTTTGTGTGAGAATGAATTTCCATTCTAGATAAGCTCAAGTTGAGTATAGCCTATATAGTAGGCTACTATGAAATACCAGCTATACCGATAACGACTTCAATACGAAGATTTCCTAAGATAAGAGGAAGCAAATATATAAACAAATGCAATCACTGAAAATTAAAACATCATTCAGTAAGGGAAAAAAACGGTATAGCCAGAGACCTGTCATGCCCTGGCACAATAAGTAGTTCAGTCATAAAAAGAAGGCTTTTAACGCAAATTTACGCTAACTTTATTTACAACATAGGATCGTACAGTAATAAGTATGTTCTCGAGTGCGCTTATAAATTCATTACTGTTAAACGAGACGCAAAAGATCTACTGAATCAGACAGTGAAGGTGAGAATATGTAAAATTACGAGAACAATGAGAGGTCGCTACATGTGAATCTGCCCGGACAGATGGCCGACGGACACTTGGCGACGACATTTCACGAGACAAGCCGACGGACTTATGCCGACAGACATGGCCGACGGCATTTGGCCGATGACGTACATGGCAGAACATACACGTAAGAAGCCTCGACTAAAAACTTCGAACCCCAAACAAGCTCTGACGTTATTTATTCGCTGGTTCGTCCCAGTACAACACCACTTTCCTATATTCAGTCCTCAAGCCTAACTCAAAGCTTCGACAACCCGAACAAGCTCTGACGGGTTTACTTACTCGTGGTCGCCCCAGTCTATCACCTCCAGTATCGGCAAGAAATAAGCCAAGCAGAAGAGAGAGTTCCTAAGGTATATACGTGACTTCTTCCGTTCTATAACATATATATATATATATATATATATATATATATATATATATATATATATAAAATATATATATATATATATATATATATATAAATCCTTTTCAGACCATAGAATTCATACCAACGACAAGAGGAGGAAGAAACTTTTGCTTGATGGCTACGCCTACATCGTTGATAAACAAAAAGACAGTATAACATACTGGCGATGTGAACGCAAAGGAAGGTGTGGAGGGCGACTAAAAACAGAAGACGAAGTTATTCAAGGAGAAACAAGTAAGCATTCACATCCGCCTGATGCCAGCCGTAATCTGTCTTTGAAAACAGTACAGAAAATTAAAGAAAGATCCAAGCAGTCAGAGGAAGTGACATCGACTATAATACAAAACAGCACTAGTGAGTACCCACTTAATGCTACAGGTGCTCTTCCTAAAAAAGAAACACTGGCAAGAATGGTGCGTAGACAACGGAAGGCACCAGACGGAGAAATTTTAACTGACGATTTACGGAAATCAATTAGAGGAGAAGAATTTATTATTTATGAAAGTGACAACCTGCTAATTCTAGCAACGCCTCGAAATTTACAGCTTCTTGCTTTGAAAGACAACTGGCTGTGTGATGGAACTTTTGATTCTGCGCCATTAGGCTTTCAGCTGTATACAATACATGTTATGGTGGATGAGAGCCATACTGTTCCCTTAGTATACTGTATCGCCAGGCACAAAAACCAAGCAACTTATGACTTGATTTTTAACACTCTCAAACTAGTAAGACCAGGTCTTAATCCCTTGTCAATCACCATTGATTATGAAAAAGCGGCTCTTAATAGCATCTCTGCTTGTTTCCCAAACACAAACATATATGGATGTTTTTTTCACTTTGGGCAGTGTTTGTGGAGAAAAATACAAGAATTAGGATTACAGGCTTGGTATAATGACCCAACAAATGCACTGACTGTTAAGTCTTTGCAAGCTTTAGCATTTGTACCGGTTAGTGATGTTATTGAAAGCTTCAATGAAATTGTCTCATCTCTAGATGATGAAACTGATGAACTTCTCTCTGATTTTCTTGGCTACTTTGAAGCCACATGGATTGGTGTTATACAACGTGGAAGACGGCGAAGACCAGCGCTTGCACTCAGTATGCTTGCACAACAGAGAGAACCATAAACGGCATTCCACGGACAACAAACTCTTTAGAAGGATGGCACAGAGCATTTGAGCAGAGAATGACAATTACCCACCCAACTCTTTGCCGTCTGGTTTCAAAACTAAGAAAAGAGCAGTCAGATTGGGAGTTGACAATTGAGCAGGTAAAATCAGGAGTAGAGTTAAGAAAGCCAAAAAAGAAATACCAGTCATTAAACTCAAGACTGAAGTCTATCACTGAAAAGTATAATGAATATCAGAGAATTGATTTCTTGAGAGCAATTGCCAACAATCTTTAAATATTTATGATCTATAGTACATGTTTTTAATAGTACATGATTTTATAGTACATGTTTTTAAATAAATTTCTTACAATTAATAACCTTTAAACTTTTGTCACGTACAATAAAGATTTCTTTTGCTTCTTTTGCTTATTTTTTATTCCTTTTTAGCTCTTCGGCCATAATGTCTAGTCCTTTCGGCCAAATGTCCGTTCGGCCAAATGTCTGTCGGCCAAATATCCGTTCGGCCAAATGTCCGTCGGTGAAATGTCCGTCGGCCAAATGTCCGTCGGCCATCGGTCCGGGAGCCGGTGAGATATGCCGAGCTGCCTCTTGACTGAGGAATGGCAGGCTGCTTCCTGACGGAGAACAAATCATGTCCCTACATAGTGAGATGCATTACACCGATATTGTGGAGGGACAGGCTGCCACCTGACGAAGAACAACAGGCAGTTGAGAGACAGCTGGTTTCGCTACCCCGTGACT
>JACEEZ010022044.1:80000-107500 GCA_016584305.1 Chionoecetes opilio
CTCTTTAAGTCGCTATTAAATGTCCATGTCTCACATCCATAGAGTAACACAGGGATCAGAAGTGACTTGAATATCCGGATATTTGTCCTTCTGCAAAGGTACCGACAACGCCAAATACTCGTGCTGAGTGCTCGTGCAAGTCCATAACACCGTATACTGTGAGGTATACAATTCGCCTAAACCTGAACTACACCTCCCTCGTCACGGTAACCGTGATAACCACTTTCACCTTCACCAAGCGGCGTGCTTCGGGGCTTCAAGCACAGTACCCGACTATCCACGTCAACACATCCAGCCCCTGTCCCGGGGTAAGGTGGTACTCTACCCATTGTGATGTCGGAGCCTCGCTGTTCACGACTAAGCAGTTCCTCGCTGTTCACGACTAATTTAACAGCCATAGCTCTCCACGCTGACAACACCTCCACTACCAAGATGCTGTTCTCATCCCTAGAAGACCATACTGAAAACGTGGGCTTTCATCCAATTGGCCCTTCACTGTCCCGCAGACCATTCAACGCTCCCCGCTATCTGAAGTAGCTTTTTACGGTGCCGAAGTTTGCTGCTGCAATTCACCTTCTCCACAGACAGCGTTCCAGGGAGTTATAAGGGTGACATTACCCCTGCTATGATATTCTGCAGTTTTTGTTTGGTTGCTTTTAACTGGCGGATAGCCAGTTTTTTATTTTTGCTGTGTAAATATATTCGCTGTAATCATAATCTACGATTTTTCTACAGCTTGGTAATATTAATTGACCACCTCGGCCCTGACATAATTGGCGACCTCGCCAGGATACGTTATCAACGTTATAAGTAATATATAACGTATACTTATAACGTATAATAGTACGTTATAAGTCGCCGCCACGCGCCGTCGTTGCCTTAATTAAGCCCCGGTACAATGTTGCGAGCTTATTTTTTTAAATTTAATTGGTGAACAAGCCTACATCATTTCTATCCTCCAAGACCTAGAGAAGCTGGTGCAGCACCCTACCTGTATTCCTGACCGCCTTGGAGACACGCCCAACATTCTTGATCTTTTCCTAACTACTAACCCTTCTGCTTACTCTGAAATTATTATCTCCGTTGGGTTCCTCCGATCACAATCATATTTCTGTAACCTGTCCAATCGCTCCGGTGCCGCCTCGGGACCCACCTAAGCGGAGGTGCTTCTGGCATTTCAACTCAGCTAAGTGGGAAGACCTAAGGCAGTATTACTTTGATTTTCCATGGAACGATTACTGCTTTCATGTCAGAGACCCATCTCTTTGTGCAGAGCATCAACTTGGTTTAACTCTGCTTGTCCTCATGGTGTCCAAGATAGAGTGGCGGCTCACAAACGGTACCGTAACCATCCATCTTCTGAAACTCATCCCCTATATATTTTTCTAACCGTAATCATGCCAACATCTTTACTTCAACATATCAACAACTCTTTCATTCCTAGAAAATGTCAAAATATTTCTTAATCGAATTCCTCTCGTGACTTCTGGCATCTAGCTAATAACATCTCTTAACAATTTTTCGTATCATCTTACCCTCCTATGATCCTATGATAACCCAGATGACTCCACAGCTGTCTCATCTATTTCTAAAGCTGAAGTCTTCGCTCAAACCTTTGCTGAAAATTCCACTCTGGTTGGATGAAGCCTGGTTCCTCCTTTTCCTCCAGCCTCTGACTATATTATGTCTGTTATTAAGATCCTTCGTAATGATGTTTTCTTTGCCCTTTCTGGCCTAGATTCTCGGAAGGCTACTACTCCTGGAGCCAAGGAGTGTTTTCATGTTTGGGAGGGCCCCGAGATCACTCACCTGATTTTGATAAGAGGACCACCAGGGGCATAATATTAACGAGGGTAGCTCATCTGAAACCTGGTAATAATCTCATACATCACGGATTTGTCAAAATTGTGCTTTCCGGAAATGACCCTCCGAATGACGGGTGAGCCTCCTTTCGATCGCCATAGCACCTAAACAAAGACACTTACGGAAATGAATTACCACTCAAAAGAAAGCTTAACCTATCTGCTACAAGATTTAGCTAAAGTGAAGTTGATTACACAATGAACGTTTTCAGTAGGATCGTAAATACAAAGTTTTATCAAAAATTTTGAAAAAATCTAGGGTTGTATTACACAAAAAATAAAATAAAATATATGGAGTGACAAATCTCATTGTTTTTTAGTTTGTACTAGTTTATTACACATTAGAGAAGTTTTTAAGACTACCAAACATAATAATGTAGGTCCATGTGAACATTTAGGGTCAAATAAAAAGAAATTATGAATTTACTAAAACCTGAGGTAAGTACCACTACACTTTCTCTCAAGTTTAGGACATGAGAAGTACAAACAGAAAAGTCTCGCTTATCTTATCTTTCTTTTTGAAGGAAAATATGTTTTTAAAAGCAGTAATGATTAATAAGGATGGTCTTGGTGACCAAATTGAATTTTTTTTTATGTCCACTCTCTTAAGTACATAAGGGAAATCAAACTTGATTCTACACTGATAAACATAATACAATGAATCTTACAATAGTTTGTTTATTTGTTTGTTTGTTCCATACAGTAAAAGGATGTAATTTAAATTGGAAAATTGTTCTAATTTACGTAAATGATTAGTCCAATTTTCACGAGGCGTGTGGGCTGGGGTCACTTAGTACATAATCATCCAGCACCTATCCTTTATCTAACTAGCTGGATTATTACATCCTTTGTCAGAAGCTTAGCAGCTGCAGTACTGACAACAAATTACATCATACTGTCTACAAACATATCGCTCAGTGGCACAGGACGTGCATTTACATGGCATTGGGAAGTCATTTGGCAGTAAGACCTGACATCGTTCCGGCTCAAGGATACCACCAGCCGCGCTGTAGCCAAAATTCCTTGGATCAAGGTACACTTTCTCCAGACAGTGTAGTTACATGTACGTCCTGTAAAATGCCCTGAGAATATGCCCCTTGATAGAACGACTGCTGGGGGGTAGGTCAAGGATAGTCTTTTTGCTGTGTTGGAAGAGGTGATATCGTAGCTCATCCATTGTTTTGCATTGCGTTCCAGACTTGTATACATAGAAACTTTTCTATCAATGGAAAGTCAATCTCATTTTGGTGCTTTCTGAAGTTTTGGAGGTAGTGACACGAATTAGCTTTCAGTCCAGCTGCTTTTGTGCCGAATTATCTTGTTGAATCACAACCTGTGAGATGATGCAGTGCTACAAGTACTTTGCAAGTTTCCGTGCCTAATCTCTCAGCCAAGATATGAAGAGGAATATATCTGGTATAGTATTTCCCACACCAGCAGGGCTGCTGGTGAAATTACTTTGTCCTTGACACATATATGGATGGCTTAGTTAAAGAAAGTGAGAGGATCAGGAGATGTAGCTGTAATCCAATCGACCTGAATGAAGTGAACCCAGAGATACAGTTGCCAGTGAATATGGACTCCTTCTGGGCATCGGCCACAAACAAACCAAAGTACACGGGCAACCTCGAAACTTTATCATAGGAAACCCAAAACTAATGAAAAATGTTGTGGTCAGCTCGATGGGTCTCTCCAATGATAGTGAACCATGCAAGGCAATATACAATAAATGGGATACAGCTGTTCCTGAACTAGATCTCAGCATAGAAGAAGCTGATATGAGGATCATCCCCCATGCTCTCCATACAGTATGTAGTGGGGCAATAAGGGTAGTTGTGCTGTCTAATGATACAGACGTCATGGTCCTTAAGCTAAATTACTGGGATCTCCTAAAGAGCTATGGTTTAAGGGAATGTGGATTAGAGCTGGTGTGGGAAATACTACCAGATATCTTGCTCTTTATATCTTGGCTGAGAGGTTAGGCACGGAAACTTGCAAAGTACTTGTAGCACTGCATCATCTCACAGGTTGTGATTCAACAAGCAAATTCAGCACAAAAGCAGCTGGACTGAAAGCCAATCCGTGTCACTACCTCCAAAACTTCGGAAAGCACCAAAATTAGATTGACTTTCCATTGATAGAAGAGTTTCTAGTTAATGTGTACAAGTCTGGGACACAATGCAAAACAATGGATGAGCTAAGATATCACCTCTTCCAACACAGCCAAAAAAATTTCCTTGACCTACTCCCCAGCAGTCGTTCTATCAAGGGGCATATTCTCATGGCATTTTACAGGACGTACATGCATCTACACTGTCTGAAGAAAGTGTACCTTGATCCATGGAATTTTGGCTACAGCGCGGCTGCTGGCATCCTTGAACCGGAACGATGTCAGATCTTACTGCCAGATGACTTCCCAATGCCATGTAAATGCACGTCCTGTGCCACTAAGCGATGTGTTTGTAGACAATATGAGGTAATTTGTTGTCAGTACTGCAGCTGCCAAGCTTCTGACAAAGGATGTAATAATCCAGCTAGTTAGATAAAGGATAGGTGCTGGATGATTATGTACTAAGTGACCCCAACCCACACGCCTCGTGAAAATTAGACTAATCATTTTTATAAAAGGGAACAATATTCCAATTTATATTATATCCTTTTACTGTTTGGAACAAACAAACAAATAAACAAACTATTGTAAGATTCATTCATTCAGTTTCCTTTATGTACTTAAGAGAGTGAACATAACATTTTTCCAATTTGATCACCAAGACCATCCTTATTCATCACTACTGCTCTTAAAAACCTACTTTTCCTTCAAAAAGGAAGCTAAGATAAGCGAGACTTTTCTGTTTGTACTTCTCATGTCCTAAACTTGAGAGAAAGTGTAGTGGTACTTACCTCAGGTTTTAGTAAATTCATAATGTCTTTGTATTTGATCCTAAATGTTCACATGGACCTACATTATTCTGTTTGGTAGTTTACAAAACTTATTTAATGTGTAATAAACAAGGAAAGACTAAAAAACAATGATATTTGTCCCTCCATACATTTTTTTTTTGTGTGTGTATTACAATCCTAGATTTTTCAAAATTTTTGATATAACTTTGTATTTACGTCCTACTGAAAATGTTCATTGTGTAATTAACTTCACTTTAGCTAAATCTTGTAGCCGATAGGTTAAGATTTCTTTTGAGTGGTAATTCATTTCCGTAAGTGTCATTGTTTAGATGCTATGGTGATCGAAAGGAGGCTCACCCGTCATTCGGAGGGTCATTTCCGGAAAGCACTATTTTGACAAATCCGTGATTTATGAGATTATTGCCAGGTTTCAGATGAGCTACTCGCGTTAATATTATGCCCCAGGTGGTCCTCTATCAGAATCAGGTGAGCGATCTCGGGGCCCTCTCAAACATGAAAGCACCCCTTGGCTCCAGTACTATACGGTCCTAACGGAGTCCCTCCTATTGTTCTCAAAAATTGTGCTTCTGTGCTTGCACCCTGCCTGGTCAAACTTTTTCGTCTTTGTCTATCCACTTCCACCTTTCCTTCTTGCTGGAAGCTTGCTCACATCCAACCTGTTCCTAAGAAGGGTGACTGTTCTAATCCTTCAAACTATTGTCCTATAACATTAACTTTCTGCTTTTCTAAAGCTTTTGAATCTATACTTAATAAGAAGATTCTTAAGCATCTATCTGCTCACAATCTTATATCTGGTCGTCAGTACGGTTTCCGTAAAGGGCGATCTACTGGCGATCTTCTAGCTTTCCTAACTGAGTCTTGGTCATCCTCCTTTAGGGGTTTCGTGAGACTCTTTCTGTTGCCCTTGACATATCAAAAGCTTTTGATAGGGTCTGGCACAAATCTTTAATTTCCAAACTACCCTCATTCGGTTTCTATCCTTCTCTCTGTACCTTCATTTTAAGTTTCCTTTCAAACTATTTTATTGCAGCTACTGTAGACGGACATTGTTCTTCTCCTCAATCTATCAATAGTGGTGTTCCTCTGGGTTCTGTCCTATCACCCCCTCTCTTTTTATTATTAATTAATGATCTTCTAAGTCTAACTCAACACCATATCCATTACTACGCTGATGATTCTACCCTGCATTTTTCAACGTCGTTTATTAAACGTCCAACTCAACAGGTACTAAGTGATTCACGGAGAGATGCCACCGAGTGCCTTACTTCTGATCAATCTATAATTTCTGATTGGGGCTAAGCAAACCTTGTTTTGTTCAATGCCTCAAAAACCCAATTTCTTCACCTATCTACTCGACAAAACCTACCAGATGACTATCCCCTCTGCTTCAATGACACTCAACTATCCTTTTCTTCTACAATGAACATTCTTGGACTAACCTGTACTAAAAATCTGAACTGGAAATCTCACATCTCATCTCTTGCTAAATAGCTTCTAAGAAGTTAGAAGAGGTCCTGTGGCGTTTGCGTCCTTTTTTTTCTCCCTTCCAGTTGCTTGCTCTCTACAGGGGCCTTATCCGCCCATGTATGGTGTATGTCTCACATGTTTGGGGAGGATCCACTCATGCAGCTCTCCTAAATAGGGTTGAGTCAAAAAAAATTTGTCTCATCAACTCTCCTCTTCTGCCTGACTGTCTTCAATCTTTAAATCACCGCCGCAATGTTGCTTCTCTTGCTCTCTTCTACCGTTATTTTCATGCTTACTGCTCTTCTGAACTTGCTACCTGCATGCTTGCCCCCCCCTCCCGCGGCCTCGCTGCACAAGACTTTCTACTCATTCTTATCCCTATTATGTCCATCTTCCTAATGGAAAAACAAAAAAAAACCAACAACATCATAGCTGTCACTATAAAAATCCAGCCTGCACCACCAACAGGCGGAGTTCCAACGGATGTGTAGGGCCAACCACTTGAGCCCTAGAAGAAAAACATAATAGCCTACAGGCGCTATAGGCTTCCATTTAAAAAAAAAAACGCTCATCCCAGATAGGCTCTTTTGGGAGGCTTACGGCGGACCATGCGCATCTCAGTTGGGCTCTTCTGGGCTCTTTTTTTTATGAAATATTTTTCCTCTAATTCAATTTTCATTCGTGTTTTCTTTGAAAATGTTTCTTAGCATCATGAATAATATGGTAATGAGGGATATAACTGGGAACATACTTATGTTCAAAATTTATAAAACAATCATGAAAGTACAAAAATATTTATAAATGCAAAACTTATAAAATCCTAAATCAGTAATTATTCTACTCACTGATTTTGCACTCTGAAACCCTTATGGAAGTCTGCAAAGCAGTTCCTGTCATCAGAGAGACACAAGGCAACTGGCACGTCTCACACATCAACCGTGACCTGTGGATGGCACCCTTATGAGAGGAGTGTTTACAGGTCTGTCTCATTTTGACATGGTGGGTAGGGTGCATCAAACCCCCAACTTTTTCAAAAATACATTGTTTCTGCTTGTACCTAGTCTAAATTTGTTCTAAATCACACCCAACACTATCTTGCAAAATTTGAGGGCAATCTAACACTATCTATGTGGTCCACCAAGCACATGAAGTTTTCAATATAATCAGTACAATCCGGTCGTTTTCAAGCGTATATAATATATAGCGTGTAAGCCGTGTATGGTGTATAAACTGTATATATAGCGTTATATAGCATACAATATGTGCATAAACACACCAAAAAAAATGTTTAAATAATTTATTCACACTCAAGAGGATATGGCACATATTGCTGCAGCATTAGGCAAAAACAAGTTCCATGTTTCTGGTTTACAGTTCACACTCAAAACGGCGCGGTGACAGTGACACGGAAATTGTTTTTACTCGAACGCTTCAAAATATATTAAGCTATCAATTAAATGTGTGTGCAGTTAAGGCTTACAGTGGTTCTAACGAACGCTTTCGCAGATTGCTTTTCATATTGCGGTCCTGCTCAACGACTTGAAGTACATTTTGGTAATGTTCTTCACTCTTCGCCGACGCTGTGAAGTCTGCGCTGAGTTTAACGCCACGTTCTACACAGTCGTTGATCACATTGATTGCCAGAATGTGTCCTGCCGATGTCTGGAACGCAGGGTGATCTGGCCATTTTTCAACTAGTTCAGTCAGGAAGGAGTCGTCCAGCTGCAGCAGGTGAAATGTGTACCAGGAATCTGGACCAACTAACTGCGCAAGTTGTGGTCGCAGATATTCAGTCGGGAAATTTAGTTTTGCCGAAACCCATTCCGAAACGGTTCTGAGGTGCGAGCAGCTTTTTATCTGGTTTGATAGCCAGCAGACTGCTGGCAAGAGCACATCGTTCATCGGCGGGCACTTTCGTGCTGAAGAGAGCTAGAGGAGCCATCTCTGTTGTAAGGTACCATAGTTGTCGCCGGAATGCTTGCACTGCACTGTTGGACACAATTTGGTTCACTGCCTCGTACTTCAACAGGCACTGGATCAGCTTCAGATCATTCCAAGGGGCATCAGTCGCGGAACTACAAGTCATCCACCAGTTAGAGTAGATAAGGGTAGCAAAGTGCACAAATTCCCTGAGCTTTGGGACCTGGTGTCTCGTGGTGATTGTACCTGGCGGCAAGTTTCCTATTTGATGGTCAAGTAAGCATATCTTGATTGAGTACAACAGCTTGGCCATCCACCTGGCCTTGTGAGGTGCTCCTGGTCGCTTGAACGATACTTCCGGCTCTCCCTCACTTTTTCTTTGCTTAGGAATAATATGCACAGTTCGATGAACTCCAGGTAGTCGTCTCTCCGTACTGTAAGTTGCGATTGTGCAATCTTGAGCACACTGGACCTCAGGTCGTTGATCAAACTGCGTACGTCATCAGTGAATGGAGTTATGTTCAGTCGCGAAAGCTTCTGATCACAACCATGTGGTACCAGGTCAAACTTCTTGCGAAAGCGAGTGAAGAGTGTGACATCTGGTGATTTTGAGACTTCAATTTTTAAGTCTGTAAACACATGTGACAAAATCACCTCTCCGACGTGGTGTCTACAACCTGACCAGAGTAGTGCTCGACCAAAATGTTGCTGTATTGATACACATGCATCAGAGACATGTCCAGTGTTTGATGCTGTTGTTTCAAACGCCATGTTTACAATAGAGTCTGCACAGTTCCATGATTCTAACAAGGTAGCTGTCAGGTCAGTAATGATATCACCAGACTTTCGATCTGTGACAGGTTGGTACGATGGAACTCCCAAAAGTTTCATATCTTGAGAAGTGCCTACAGCTTTAGTGAGACGCTCTTCAAGCACATGCTGATTAGTCAAGGATTGTAGTAGTTTGGAGTCCCAATGTAGTGTGGCAAACTGTGGGGGAACCCACTGTTCCCTATAAGATGTTGCGATCTGTTGTCCAATTTTGCGCCGTGACCTATCAGCGGTTGAGTAGGAAGTTGGCACTTTGCCAGGATCACCTCCTGCTTCCTCTATCAGTGCTGTGGTGAATGCTGCCTGTTGTGTCGGCGTCATTTTCATCCTAGTGTGGAGAGAAACAAGCTTTGATCGTTTAAAAATATTATGGGGAATGAAAGCTGACGTTCCAGTATGAATCTTGCGGTGATGACTATGAGTGACTGATGAAGTTGTAGTTGCACTGTCACTGTCATTCATGCTGGAATCATCACTGCTTTCTTCAGCAAGTATACTGGATCTGATGCATGCAGATGATGCCATCTTTTGTTTCTCCCTGTCTATACGATCCAGTTCTAGTTGTGAACGTGTCTGTTTGCGTCGAACTTTATCAGCCAACACCTTGTCATGAGCGCCAAATGTTGCTGAACGGTCACCCTTCATTGACTGCAGAAAGAGGACGTCCTCTGGATTTTTGATTAACTTGTCAGCATTAGCAGGCCATATTGCAAATGTTTGAGTTAACATGGTGTTCATTTGCTGTATTTTTTCAATGGTAGCTGGCGTTGTACGTCGTTTGATAGGTATGGTCCTGATCTTGGCATTGTCATCCATAAGTTTGATTATCTTTTCACATGATTTGATATTTGAAATCATGGGCACATTTGCTTTCTCATAAAATGTAGCAATAAGACTAGTTTAGCCGAGTCCCATTTGGTTCGATTTTCTTTGGATCCCTCTTCTATGTACCACATCATGCAGCGTAGAACTTGGAGGCATGTTGGAAGTCGTGCACCAGTTATTACGGAATCCTCCTCAGTGATGCCACTACCCAGACCAAAGATAGTCATCGTTTGCCGTGTCAGTGCAGGACTCGGTGACTGTGTATCTGGCCGTGTCGCCACACATGTACTGGGCATGTCTATGCCTTCCAGGGTGGGCTGTTGAATGTCATCCATCTCAAATCTGAAAAGAATAATGATTGATTTTTGACTTTCATATATCAAAGGTAACCAATACTAAACATACTAACCGTAACGAAGCACATACCTTGCGCAGTATGTGCCGTACTCAACTGTGGATCTGAGTCACCTCCTGCGAGATCAAAATTGTTTAGGATAGTATTAGTTAGTTAGTAGCCCACCTAGCACCTACTGGCATCAGACATTATGTGGACTGTGGAGATTTTTTAATGAGCTGTTATTAACATAAAAAAAGTTGAATGTATTAACACTAGATACATCCCAACAGATGCACATTTTGTTGGGGGTTTTTGGCCTCGAATGGTCTTGCAGTTTCCCTCCGAACTTGAACAAACGACACATACAAGACTAGGTGAATATTATAATTTATCAGGCTTATACATTACATAGTAGTAGTATGTATTGTAGATGGACACAATAAGAACCAATATAACATTTATTTATTATATTGATGCTCACTTGCTTTGTTAAATTTTATAGCAAATATGTTTGATCGGCGACATTCAACGTATTTACTGCGAAATACATATGTCTTTGAGTCTTGAGGTGAACTACCTTAATGACTTTCAAACAAAATAAAATAAATATCATTGTAATATATTTACAAGACGCATATTTTAAGACTAGGTACAGGTCATTTGGTCAACATAAGGGGTTTTGATGCACCCTAATGGTGGGGTAGGTGGAGGCTGGTGGCATCCTGCCGCTTTTCCACTCTTGGCAATTCACGCCGTTGCCCTCGCATGGGAAGAGGTACTTCTTGCCTTGTGAGGGATGCCTTGGTTACCTTGGACTGCATTTCATTTCTAGCTCTGGCACTGCTGGATATATCCAGTCGGAAGGCCTTGTGGGGCTTGGTTGGGACTTCCAGGGTCTTACAATCCCTCTTGTACAATACCCAGGAATTGCACACACAGAGGTCCAGGATGTAGCCAGAGAGTCTCATGTAATACCTCTTGGCCCTCATGGGGGTCTTGTACAGGTGTGGGTCAACATGTCACTCTTATCAATGCCATCCTCCGGCCGTTGTACTTCTTGATTACATCGGGACAATCAACCTCCTTGTGTGTTTTGGTGGCCTTGTCATACCACTTGACCTGGCTCATGAGTGCGATTCCTGCATCAGTAGAAAGGAGTATCACGGTCTTGTTGTCTTTAAACCGTTCTGCTAGGACTCCACCAGAAGAGCAGTAGTCCAAGGTTCCTCTGGGGACTGCCTACTTCTCCATATCCTTCGTCTTGGCCAAAGGGGGAACCCTATGTGGTTTTCGTTGGCAGTTCCAACGTACCTGCAACTAAACCTATCTACAGGTACTCTGCCAAGGCAAGTATCATGAAGAAGTTATCAGCATACACATCAGAGGTTTTGGGATCTTTCAGGATCCTCACTAGGGCGACTACTGTTTTCATGCTGGCTTTCATCTCCTTCTCCTCTTCACTCAGCTCAGTGTGGTGTGCATCATATGTTGTCACACCCTGGTATGTCATGATATCATGGATGCATTAAGGGGAGAGTCCGCCGTGAAAATATGAAAATAATTTTTTAATATACAAATTTGAGTTATATGGTCTATGGCAACACCCTATCCTTTGGCTTTCGAATGGTGGAATTTTTTTTAGCCGGACATAAATTTAAATGCCCATAGCGAGGGGCATTTAAACTTTCAAAACTTGTAAATTTTTTTTTATAATTTGAACTTTTTTTGGATAATTTTCCCATATATCAAAACTAAGCCCTTAAAAAAAATCACAGCAATCTTCAGGGTGAAGTTTGTTACCCAGGTAACAATTCTGGAACACAATTTTGGTTATGAAAAGTGCAACCTGTTCCCCAAATCTTTTGGAATAGATGTATACATCCAAAAAGGACTAGAAAAGAGAGAAAAGAGAAGAATTACACCGAAGAAGACAATAAACAAGAAGAGGAAGACAGACAAAGGAATTCCAACCGAAAGCTATGCACCTGGTGAATTTTGATCGAACCTTGCAACAATGGCGTGGCGCGCCCTGACACCCTCGCCTTTGAGCGATTAATCCTTTATAAGCTTTATAAGGGGGGACAAGGTGCAGATCCTTTTATGCATGCATTGATATGTGATTACTGATCCCATAAAATTCATATGCAAGTAGCATTGACAGTATAGTACCTCCACTGGAGCGCAGAAACTTTAGCAAAACTTCAAACGCGTTTTCCTCAAAATTAGTATAAAATGAACATAAAATTCATCTCTGCTTCTATTTTTGGCACGATTTTCACAAACTTTAGAACACACAAAATCAAATATCGTAGAAAAATCTGTTCAGATTTTTTTTTTTTTAAGTCTTAGTTTTGATATATGGGAGCATTATCTTCACATTTTCAATTTTTTTTTTTTTTTTTACAATTAGAAAAATAAATATCGAAAACAATTTTCAAAAAATGATCAGAACAAATTGTTAGAATAACAATGAATTATCAGATGCTCATGTCACAAGGAAATCGGTCAAAAAATAGCTGAGAAGAAGCAATTCAAAATTTCATCAAAAACCGACAAATAGTTTTCTTAAATTTTTCAAATTTTTCCTTTCATCTGATCAGCTTGAAATTTTCATGTGATAACAAGGGTACTAATATACACAACATATAAATCATGACCGTAGATGCAATTTGTAATTCATGGCGGACTCTCCCCTTAACACTTGCCCGGCAGAATAACTTGAAACCCCACTTGTCAGGCTTACTGGTAATATACTGGCGCAGGTTACCAGCCGTGGTCCCTTTGTAGGCCATCATGACTTCATCGATGGAGTTGACAGGTGTAGGAACAGGAGTTCGGTGGATTTGACAGGTGTAGGACACTTTCAGGAACTCCTTCGAAGCAAGGTTGAAGACTGGGCGAATCTTGTAGAACCTGTCCTTTGATATTATTTTCTTGGCTGTTGTCATTGAAGTGAAGGGTTCTCCTTAACTGTTTGAATCGGTTCTTAGACATGTAATCTGCAACCTGTGGCACCCTCGTCTTCAAAGCCCAATAATCATTCACCTTAGAGAGTGTGACGATTCCCATGTAGATCACTAGACCGATGAAGACACCTAGCTCTGCCTCATCAATGATGAAAGTGCTGCGTAGGTTCTTCTGTATTGCAGAAAGGGGAAAGAGGCAAATAAGGTGAATACAGTGTAGAACATCAATACATAAGGGAAGTTCATAAAAAATATATGGTAAGCACATCTAATTGAATCTCACATAATATATCATATGGTAAGTTATAGACCACTGTATCTCTGGACTGCGTACGCGTCAGTGTTTTGAAATCGCAGTGTTGCATACCGGCCCCAACGGGGAGCGTCAGTTTCCCTGTATCGCTCGGTGAGGGAAACTGCACTACCGCAATCGTCTCCGTAAGTGTGTTTTTTTGTATTTGTTATTACTCCTTGCACGTTTTTATTAGTGTAATATAAAAGGTTGCTACCCATTGAAGCCTTTGTGTCAAAATCAATTGGTTACGTGCCGGTTACCTGGCACGTTCGGTCTTAAGAATTCACAAGTGTGGTTCCTGCTATGATCTCCTCGTGAACAAGGAGACTTCACGTGAACATGCCGAGATGAACGTACAAGTGGGTGGCGACGGGGATGTGGACTTACGCGGGCAGGATGTCGTCTTCGCCGTGAAATCATTCACAGGTTTCTTGAGTCGCGGGAGGCTGGTAAGTCCCTCCCATTTCGCTGTCTCTCTCACCAAGGACGTGTGCTACATATACAGGTGGCTTTGGAAGGAGAAGGCGACGAGGTATACTTTGTTCGGCTACAACAAGCCCAAGGCGGCCCTCCAGAAGGTCATTGTCACCCTTGGGGAGGAAGACAACCAGCTGGCCACATTGCGCTGTGCCAACAACCACTGTTTTCTCGAGAAGGTGTACTTCTCAATGGCAGGTGCCTGTTCAATGCTTTCACAACTAATTACAACAAAGAAAAGGACAGTGAAGTGCATACCAAGCGTAAAAACAGTGCAAGTGTGTCCCGTAACCAGAACACAGACAAGAAGAAAAAGCTGACTGGCTGCAAGTAGTAGAGGACTAAAAGTTGAAGGCTGAGTGTTTTGTGGTATTTATTATTCATTAGTGTGTAGCTCACACTCAGGTGAAGCGACTTATGTTGTTGTGGAAAATTTGCGTTAGGGGGGAAGTAGATGATCTCTGAGGGCTTGAATGTGAGAGTGAAATACTGTGTGACCCATTTCACTGGGTGATCTTTACTAGTTCTACTGTTTGTTCTCTCTTTCCCTGAGCTTCTACCCTGCCCACCCTTGTAAACACGGAGACAGATTTTTTAAATGATGATGATGAGGTGTAGCCTGGTATAGTTAATTTATTGTTTGTTAATGTGTAGCCTAGTTCATTAAACAGTTTGTATATTTTGTAGTGTTACCTAGCACATTGAATTTATTGTTTGTTAGTTTGTATTGTGTTGTTATATATATATATATATATATATATATATATATATATATATATATATATATAATATATTATAATATATTATATATATTATTAATACGAGAGAGACAGAGACAGAGACAGAGACAGAGACAGACAGACAGACAGACAGACAGACAGACAGACAGAGAGAGAGAGAGAGAGAGAGAGAGGGAGAGAGAGAGAGAGAGAGAGAGAGAGAGAGAGAGAGAGAGAGAGAGAAGAGAGAGAGAGAGAGAGAGAGAGAGAGAGAGAGAGAGGAGAGAAGAGAAGAGAGAGAGAGAGAGAGAGGAGAGAGAGAGAGAGAGAGAGAGAGAGAGAGAGAGAGAGAGAGAGAGAGAGAAGAGAGAGAGAGTAGATAGATAGATAGATAGATAGATAGTAGAGTTATATATATATATATTATGTTATATATATATATATAATATTATTTATATATATATTATTATATATATATATATATATATTATATATTATATTATATAAAATATATATATATATATTATATAATATATATATATATATATATATATATATATATATATATATATATTATATATATAATATATATATATATATATATATATATAAAATATATATATATATATATATATATATATATATATATATTAGGGTACGCCGTATAACAAAAATTATTTTTCTCAACTTTGGCATGCCAATATCCTATGTAAAATAAAATTCTAAGACGATTTTATCTCTTTCCTTTTTTGCATTTGAGCAATTCTTACTATGCAAAATCGCACTTTTATATTGCACCCTTATCAAATAATGCTTAAATGAGTACGCAGTGTCCGGTTGGTCCTGTGTATTGCATCATGCACCAATATGAGTTCCAAATGACTAGCGTGGTAAGCTCTTTCTGATCAGTTGGTTCATCAGGCACTACATCACAGTGTCACAGCATCTACGTTGGCCTAGAACGTGTCCATCATGTCCTTCTTAGACCTGAAGCAGGGCATGGTCTCCCGGTGAAGGCCCCGAGCCCGGATGAACCCGTCTCTGGCCTGCTGCTTCACCACTGCTACCGCAGCCTCTGTCACCTGCTTCACGACTCATTCGGTGCTCTGAGTGTGGATAGAGAACTCCAGAACCTCGTACGGCTTGACCAGGATCTCCTGGATCTGATCCCCGGACAATGAAACAGGTGAATGCCGGCTCGTGCACCTGGCCAGGCTGCCAGCTGATCAGTGTCTGCAAGCTGGTGGCTGACAAGTTCAGCTTGGGTGTAATGCGAGGTCTTACACTGGTGTCCCCATACTCCTCGCCAGCCCTCATCTTCAAAATCTGGGTCACGGCGAACCTGCGGTCGTCCTCACTCTGACTCGCCATCAGCGAGAGGAGGACGCATTCTGAGTGTGCGAACCATGCTCCTGTCCGCACGTAGAAGGTCACAGCTGTTTGGACCTTCTTGGGCTGCGACCTCATCACTCTGAGCTGCGTGAGAATGTGCTTGGGGCCGTCCTCTAGTCTGTGGTGAACCTTGATGTCGTAGTAGAGTTTGAAGTACACCTGCAGGCAGTACTTGACTAGGATTTCAAGGGTGTTCAGTTCTTTGCCAGTCAGTCCATGCTTTCTGGTCCACATGTACACGAGCGACTGGGCTGTGGTGAGCCATCTGGAGTGGGACACCTTGCCACACTTGATCTCCTGCAGCTCGGACGGGAGAACGGCCCGCTTCACAGCCTGGACCAGCTGGTAGGAGATCTGCTGGTCAGTGGACATGTTGACCAGGATATACTCCGGTATCTCCGTGAGATCTTCACCGCCTGGCACTCCTCTGAACTCTGCGTTGTACTGCATCTCATTCACGCTGGACAGCAGACTGCACACTGGACCCGTGAAGCCAGTGTCAGATGAGGTAGGCCCGTCGATGCTGGTGATAAAGTGGCGCAGGGGCAACTCGTTTGTGTGCAACACGCATATACTCCAGAAGAGCTTGCGTCCCAGCATCTTCTCCAAATGGGCGTGAGTACCACCCTTCCACCCCGTGTTGGCCCCTAGTTGAGTCACCTTGCAGTACGATCAGTGAGTCGGTGGAATCGTATGTCACCAGCAGATCATAGAGAGCCTGAGCCACCTTGAACGCAGGCTTCTCAGGTGGCACCGGGTCCTCTGGTACAAAGTGCCAAAGGTACCTTCCAGATGGCTCCTCTGTCACTGACACATGCTCCTCCCTGATCAACCTTGGGTGCAGTTTCCCATAGCTGTCGGGCACCATCGCCCTGGTCTTGTCCTTCCTCCCATCGTAACCCAATCCAACTATTTTGGTACCCTGGTTAGGGTACGCCGTATAACAAACATTCTTTTTCTCAACTTTGGCATGCCAATTTCCTATGTAAAATAGAATTCTAAGACGATTTTATTTTATTCCAATTTTGCATTTAAGCAATTCTTACTATGCAAAATCGCACTTTAAGCTATGTTTTGCATATAAATATTAAAGTCGATTTTTGCATAGCAAGAAGTGCTCAAACCAAAAAGTTGAAGCGGACAAACCACCCTTAAAATTCAATTTTACATAAGAAAACACCCTGCCAAATTCGAAATAATCTATATTTCGCTTTTCATTGGACCTACGGCGTACCCTAATATATATATATATATATATATATATATATATATATATAATATATATTATATATATTATATATATATATAATTATAATATATATAGTATTATAATATATACATATATATATTATTATATATATACATATATATATGTATATATATATATTATATGTATTATTATGATATTATATATATATATATATATATATATATTATATATATATATATATTATATATATATATATATTATATATTATATATATATATATTATATATATATATATAATATATATATATATATATATATATATATATATATATATATATATATATATATATATATATATATTATATATATAATATATATATATATTATATATATATATATATATATATATATATATATATATATATATATATATATATATATATATTATATATATTGCACTTGACAAATAAATTATGTTTGTTTTTGTTTGAAATTTAATCCTTTCTATTATGAACTGAAAACCTACGAAAATTCGTGTCGATATCCTTCCTGGTTACCGAGCGAACAATGAAGTTGAAAACAGGCGCTCCGACTTTGGGGCCATTGTGCAAAAGGCCGATATTCCGTGCGCAGTCCAGAGACATAGTGGTCTATGGGTAAGTATAAGTAAAGTATATACAAGGTAGGTGTAATGTAAATTCAACATACATGGTAAGTATACGTAAGGTATATGCAAGGTAAGTGTAATGTAAGTTCAACATGCATGGTCAATATAAATATAGTATATTTATATTCAACATATTTGGTAGGGATAAGTTCAGTAACTATAAGTAGGGTGGGTATATGTAACATACTTCTATATACACAGTAACTCTAAATATAGTATATGTGTAAGGTAAGTACGTGGGCAAAACAAGCTTAGTTTACATGGTAAATATATATATGGAAGCCAAATGTTTGTGTCACCATTTAAATGTCCTTGCTCTTTCAAATTTCCGTGCCGCCATTTAAATGCCCAGTCATTTAAAGGGCCGCGCACTTCCGTCAACATTGACTGAGTTATAGTAACCTTTTCTTTTTCTTGATGTCGAAGGGGTGTCACCTTCATCATCATCATCATCATCAATATCATCCACGAGGGCACGCGGGTCGTAATCAGGGTATTCCACATCATCATCATCGATCTCAACATTCCTGTTTTGTTCAACATCGGGGATAATGATCAGCAGTTTCACTCTGTTGCTCTCCAACCCATTTTCAGAAAGCCTTCGATACAGTTCCCCATAAGCGACTTTTGACCAAGCTAAGAGCACATGGCTTAGGAGAGCAATTATGTTCATGGATTGGCGATTGGCTTTCAAATCGTAAACAACGGGTAGTTATAAATGGCGAGGCATCTGATTGGTTAGATGTTACTATAGTCTATTCATTTAAGCTGGATTCTTGGTAGCTGCTCGCTGCCTAGACGAGTTTGTAAGGACGTCGCTGATTGGCTGATAAGACTCGGGCTGGGTGGTGATGGTGGTGGTATTTGCCTCGCCGCAACCCAAAACCCTTGCCTTGCCTTAAAAAATATTCATATTTCTTGGCTTTACTCATCTCTTACACAAGATAGGCCTATTTTGTTTGCATCAGTGAATCAGGCAGTGATTGTTCAACAACAACACGCCATTCATAATTCAATAGGGTAAAAAATAAAGTCATGACTGACTATCACATGAGTAGACGGACTTTTAGGTTTTCAGTGCATTGAAATGTTGTACTCCTACCCGATATTACCAAGCTACCAGATGATATTTATGAAAGCTGAGCCTACCATCGTGTTCATAATACATTGCTGCATATCATGAGCATAAAAAAATTATAGGTAACCTAACCTAACCTAACCTAACCTAACCTAACCTAACCTAACCTAACCTAACCTAACCTAACCTAACCTAACTAAGATTACACTAATATTAAGATAATTGAAGGAAAGTAAAAGAGTGTATAAACATTTTTTCTTGCTTATTTTGCTTCAACTCGCTGTAACTCCATACATTTTGGTCGCATTCAATTTTCAAGAACTGTTTTAAAAATCCTTATACTTTTCCGCTTCCTGTGGTATGTAGCACGTACCAATAAGGAAAAGAGTAGGTGGTCAAAAGGGCTAAGAAAGTTAAACTACTACTGCAAACTGGCACAGTGACGGGTGAGCATTGCTCCTATACAGGAGAGACTTTTTCTCGGGAGAGCTATCAGAGGCTCCACCCGTCACGGCACCAGTTTGAAACAGTTTAACTTTCTTAGTCATTTTGACCACCTACTCTTTTCCTTATTGCTACGTGCTACATCCCACAGGTAGTGGAAAAGTATAAGGATTTTGAAACAGTTCTTGAAAATTGAATGCGACCAAAACTTATGGAGTTACAGCGAGTTGAAGCAAAATAAGCAAGAAACAATGTTTATACACTCTTTTACTTTCCTTCAATTATCTTAATATTAGTGTAGTCTTAGTGTAATTTTTTTATGCTCATGATATGCAGCAATGTATTATGAACACGATGGTAGGTTCATCTTTTATAAATATCATCTGGTAGCTTGGTAATATCGGATAGGAGTACAACATTTCAATGCACTGAAAACCTAAAAGTCCGACTACTATAGTCATGTGACTTGTGAGAGTCAGTCATGACTTTATTTTTTACCCTATTGAATTATGAATGGCGTGTTGTTGTTGAACAATCACTGCCTGATTCACTGATGCAAACAAAATAGGCCTATCTTGTGTAAGAGGTGAGTAAAGCCAAGAAATATGAATATTTTTCTGAGGCAACGCAAGGGTTTTGGGTTGAGGCGAGGCAAGTACCACCACCATCGTCACCCAGCCCGAGTCTATCAGCCAATCAGCGACGTCCTTACAAACTCGTCTAGGCATCGAGCAGCTCCCAGCCCAGGAATCCAGCTTAAGTGAATAGACTTTAGTGGGGTGCCTCAGGGCTCGGTCTTGGGTCCTACTCTTTTTCTGATATATATCAACGATCTGGACTGCGGACTTGTATCTAAAATATCGAAATTTGCAGATGACACCAAATTAGGCGGTAAAGCATATACTAGAGAAAACTGCGAACTCATTCAACGTGATCTCGACAAACTATCAGATTGGAGTGATAAATGGCTATTAAAATTCTATTCCGATATGTGTAAAGTAATGCATATAGGCAACGATAACCTCAAATATAACTATCAAATGCATAATAAATCGTTAACTGAAGTACAGCAGGAAAAGGATTTAGGTGTCATCATCAGTAATGATCTTAAAGCCAGTCCGCATTGCCTAGCTGCCAGTAAAAAAGCGAATATGATGTTGGGCTTCATTAAACGCAACTTTGAACATAAAACTCCGAAAGTAATGACACAATTATACACGTCCTTGGTTAGGCCGCACTTAGAATATGCCGTTCAATTCTGGTCGCCCTGTTTCGTAAATGATCAAGCCAAATTGGAATCAGTGCAAAGAATAGCAACCAAACAAATTCCATCTCTGCGAAATTCATCTTATGAAGAGAGACTGCGGAAACATAATGTTTTCCTTAAAGGATCGTAGAATCCGTGGGGACTTGATAGAAACCTTTAAGATCCTAAAAGGATTTGATGTTATTAATCAAGAGAACCTATTCGAACTTTCTCCTCACGTGACAACAAGAAATAACGGTTTAAAACTAAACGGTCAACGTTGCATCACAGATCTCCGTAAAAATTATTTCAATGTTAGAGTTGTTGATCGATGGAACAAGTTACCAGCAAATGTGGTCGAAGCCAGCACAATAACTACATTTAAAAAAAGACTTGATGCGCACTGTAAAGTAAATGGGTATTGAGAGTGCCCTGCGAATTCATATTATGTATAGTCCCCCGGATCGATTATTGTTAGTGGTAGTTGTAGTTAATATATTTCATATCCTATCATTCTTCACTGCGAAACTTCCATGTTCCTATCTTCTTTAGGGACATGTATCATTTTCCAACTGTTTTCTTACATGTAGTTGATAGTTAGTAGTTCAGCAGATACCCTCGTTATGGACCAATAGGTCTCCTGGTGTCTGTTATTCCTATGTATTCCTATGTAACCCAGCTCGCAGGCCGAAAAATATGTTTGTATCAAACTGAAAAGAAAAAAATATGATTTACTCAACACTTACAATCATTGCTCTTGTCATAAAAAATATATCTATGTCACTCACAACATCCCAACTGGGCTGAGCATGGTCGGTCGAAAGTCTTCCAAAACATTCCAAGTGGGCTGAGCATGGTCCGTCGAAAGTCTCCCAAAGTATCCCCACTGGGATGTATACTTTTTCACACCTAATTTTCAGTATCTCAGATTCATCAGAGCCATATGAAACCTACATCAGAATGTTGCCACAGCATTCCCCTAAAACACATAAAAGAATTGTTTACTTACCACCATTGTTGAACAAGTGAAGGGCTGAAACGTGTGGAAATTTTTTCGCAACTTGATCCAATTCCACAGTAGGCTGAAGACTGAAGGGCAACGGCCCTGAAGGCGGTACCCGACTAGCTGCTTAAACTTGATTGGTCGGATTAAAAAGAGGAGTTCCTTCTTCATTTGGTGACAACAACGAGCAAATCAGAGCAATGGCCCGTCCGCGGCAATAGCTTTAATATTGCGCATTTAAGTAACCCCCATGGGATACTAGGTTCTTAAAGGGCTTTTCAAGAATTCGGCGCTTAGGGCTTGATGTTACTTACACGGAATAAATCTAAATGGAGTCTCATACTTTATATGGTAGGCTGCCACCACCCTTACATTGTTTTAAGAGGCGAAAAGGGGCCTCTGGTAAGGTGAACCTAGATTGAAGGTGAGCTGTTAACTCTTTGAGAGGCCTTGTATTTATGTAATGGGTGAGTGGCCTGTAAGAGAAAACTTCAACATACAGTTGGGGAACACCGGGATACAACCATAAACCGTTTTAATTTTCATTTACATGTCCTATTCTTTCCGAATTTTAATACGTGTTGATACATACATACATAATTTTTATCATTATCTTACTAAACGAAACATAAGAATCATGATCCATTGGTTATAAAGAAAAAACCCTGAATATTACACCTCTAAATACTTCTTATGAAAACTACTAGGGGGTCTTATAACCTGTCCATGGACACTGTGACAATAAAGAGCGCATTTACAAGACAAGGAGCATCTGGGGCCCTTATGTTTGGCCCCTCAGTAACTAAAAAATGCATTATAATGACTTTAATACAAAAAACTTCAAAAACTATCATGTTTAGTGTTGGTCTGTTGTCTCTTAATACACACACGGTGATGATATATATATTAGGCTATGTGGTCACCATGTGGGATGCTGTAATGTGGGATATAAAGTGGGAGGTGAGCAGCTGTAGGTGGCGTGGTATGGCTAAAGGCCGTCTTCCGGTCGCTTCCACCCTACACCAATACGCTTAACCTCTTAAGGCTACATTTTTCGCACCATTTTTCATCACAATGACCTCACTACTATGCTCGTGGATATACCAAACTTATTATAAACTGGTCCATGTATGAGAAAAACACATTCACGTAAGAAAACACCGGATGGATAATTATTAAATACAGTTACGGAATAATTTAACGATGAATTGATTACCGCCAGGTAAGAAAGGAAAAAAAATAGCGGGAACACTACTGCAACGACTAATTTCGTTAATTTAATTTATTAAGATAAAATTACCATAAAACTATCATTCTGAATCGATAAGAGGGTTGCCTGAAAATTTTGGTCATCTAAGTTTTTGTATTTAAAAAGTTACTATTCAGCGTTGTCAAGGTAATGAGCGCCACATATTATTTACGTCACTACGCGGGAGATTCAAGTCAACGGGCATACTGTAGTCAAGAACAATCGTGGCATCACATAGTGATCTTATTATTGCCGAGGGATGTTTCATAATCACTCTGGTCCAAAACTCTGCCCAATAAGCAGTCCAAATAAGTGTTGAAAAGTGATGGGGTAAGGACGCACTCTTGCCTCACTCCTGTATTCACAGGAAAAATCCCTGTTACCAGGTTTCAGTTACTTTGATAGGATAAGTCCATAACTGCGATGTATGCAGGTTCCACTAGCCTCCATAATCACTTTGATCTACAAGTTTGCTCAATACCCAGTCCATACAAGTGTTGAATAGTGATGGGGCAAAGACGCACCCTTGCCTAACTCCTGAATTCACAGGAAATAAGCTGGATACACCTCCCCTACACTTCACAGCACTCTCAGTCCCAGAGTACAGACCAGTCATCAAATCGATAGTCCTTACAAGAATTCCGTGAAGTCATAGAAGATCCCAGAGTGACTCACGATGCACTGAGTCAAATGTCTTATTGAGATGGAATACTGATATATCTTCTTTTATCGCAGTATCACTGCAAATGATGTCAGTAAAGTTATTTTCTTTAAATATAACTACTGATTAAAGTACAAAATAAGACTACAATAGACTATACTTCTATGTAATGTTCAAAGTGAGTTTTATGTAATTTACTTGGTCGAGTTTGCTGAAATATATGATATTTGCTGAGTTATGAGCAAAATACCGCTTGTTATTCAATTAAAAGTTTAACAAAATTTCATTTTTTACTAAAATATGACACTAAAACATAATTATGGGACGTATTAGTAGTCCTAATCGATATTTTTTCAGGGTCTAAAACATTAATTGGCCTTTCCTTCTTATGTGTTTGCGTCTGCGACACCTGAGTCATGTGATATGATTTACAAATACTTATTCAGAATCGAGGGGGGCCAATTTTCAAGATGTCCACCAGGGCCGACAGAGGGCAGATCCAGAATGCTTTTAATCTTGAAAATTTTCATTATGATGTATACTAACAGTGTACCAGGCTTCATGCTTTTATCATAAAGTTCATGATTCGGTCCACTAATGACACTTGGCCGCTGGACTATTTAGGCAATTGTACTTTTCTTCAATGACGCTCAACCCTCGTTATCCTAAACACATTCTCGGGATGTCCTTTACTAAAATTCTCAATTTGAAATTTCACATTTCAGCTCTTACTAAATCATCTTCAATAAAGTTCGTTGTCCTTTGGCATTTGCATCATTTTTTTTTTCTCTTTTAGCTGTTTCTTCTATATAGAGCCCTTAATCGCCCATGTATGGAGTATGACTCATGTATGGGTGGGATCTATTCACACAGTTTTCGTAAACAGGGTGAAGTTAAAATGTTTCGTCGCATCAAGTCACCTCCCATAACATATTGTATTCACTATCTTATACTCTGCCGTTATGTTGCTTCTCTGCCTATCTTTTACTGTAATTTTCATCATTACAGCTCTACCGAACATGCTAACTGCATGCCTCCCCTCCCTCCCTTCCTGCACAAGACCTACACCACAGCCCTAATATTTACAAAATATAAATGAAAGATGTAATCGGCATCTTTACTTGTTCATATATTTCACTGCTAGACTAGAATTAGCTTTTAGATTTTTTTCTCCTTTCGAACATCTTAAACTCTTCCATGATATGAGAGTTTCATGACACCTCCCATACTAAATTGGTCAACCTTGCCCTCCTTTTTTTTCTTCTTTTTGTATCTTCTATACGGTAGCGGTAATAAGCGAGCTTTTTTACAATGTTCTGCTCAAGGCCGGTCTCTAATAATATAAATGATATAATATGTAGTAAATGGCTAGATCTATTTCTTTAAATCTTTTGACAGTAATGTATTGCGGAAGAATGGCAGTGCTGCAGATGCCACAATTGCTGGTCTGTTCTGTGTTGGCGTGGTCAACACTCAATCAATGGGTCTTGGTGGTGGCTTCCTCTTGACCTACTATGAAAGATCATCTGGCAAGGCTTACACCCTCAATGCTAGAGAAACTGCTCCAGGTGCAGCTTTTGAAGACATGTACCATGGCAATGAAGGCTCAATGGAGAAAGGTAAAATATATTATTTAAATTGATATTTCAAATTATCATGTTTTGTGATGATTTAATTATGTAAACTTTATTAGTGTTTTTTTCATATTTATGATTTAAATAATTGCAAAATATAAGTTACATAATTTGTAATTGTGTGGCCTTATTGTGCTTATTTCAAATGTGTATATCACTTAACCCTCATTATAACGAACCATTTGAGGGGAGGGGCTGTATGCTATGGTCGAAAGGACGTTACACACGGTGTTCGATGTGGGTCTTATATTAATTAACAGTATGTAAAGAGCGTTGTTCGGTGATACGCATTTAACCTACAAACCAACACAATCATCTACAAAACCTACCTAGCTGATATCTGTATCACCCAAAACTTGGTACACCTTGGTAAAATCAAGTATGCTCAATATATATAGGATGGACTATTATTCGCATTTTTTTAGACAGGTCGAGACGATAGCGCCTCAAACGGCCGGTAGGAATTATTACAAGAATGAAACCCTTTGCACTAGACACGCTACTGCGTAACATCGCCACAGGCGTCACAGCTGACCAAACCAACAATTGCCCATAAAGCTGCAGAAGTGGGCAGAAAGGTACTCGAAAGTATGGAGGGAAAGAATGTCATGGAGTACACTTTCAGGACAAAAATCAAGTGGTAACCCTTGACCACAGAGTCTCGGCAAAGGTAGATGGTGAAATGCTTCATGTTGATTCTCATCTGCTCTTTCAACGTCTCATAATGGCTGCACCTGCTGTTATGGATGATATTGAAGGCACCTTCCAATATGAACTGTGTTCTCCTCCATCATCTTTGTTTGAGACCAACGGACTTCTTCGCGAAGCCAATAAACCTTCACTCACTGATGCAGTTTATACATTTGCACAAGGCAAATTTGCATTTGCACATTTGCACAGTGATACAACCTCCCGTATGTTTGGCATTGGAAAAGAATC
The DNA here is from genome assembly GCA_016584305.1 of Chionoecetes opilio. Classification (NCBI taxonomy): domain Eukaryota; kingdom Metazoa; phylum Arthropoda; class Malacostraca; order Decapoda; family Majidae; genus Chionoecetes; species Chionoecetes opilio. The sequence goes on from JACEEZ010022044.1 coordinate 106,145, forward strand.
GGTTCTTCGGAAAGTGAGAAGTGACAGTGACATGAAAGAACATAAAACCTTTTCATTAGACGATCCTCCATGGCAGAAGTCACAGCTGCTGGTGAAAAAATTAGTGAGTTGTCTGTATGGTGGTGACACAGGCGAGGGATTGGACTATCTAAGTTACAGACTGTTTTGTGAGAAAGCGATGATAGGCAGTTGTTCTGTTCATAAGAACATAAGAAGAACATAAGAAAATAAGGAAGCTACAAGAGGCCGCGAGGCCTACACGTGGTAGTTCCTGTCACCTATCACTACCTACATCCACCTTTCATCCCCATCCATGAACCTATCCAGCTCCTCTTTAAAGCTCCCTAATGACTCCGCACTAACTACCTGTCTACTGAGACCATTTTCAAGTACATACCCTACCGCCAACAGCTGCAGCTACCTGTTACCACAGTGCACGTACGTATTTCCAGTGCCAGGAATGGATGGGCAACACTATAAATCCAGAGGAGTGGGGATGGGTTCTTAATCGGGGCCGACTTGAACCAAAAATAACAGACTTGGAAGCTGCCCAAGAATCACTGCTACAAATTGTGCGCTGTAACTGTAAAGTTAATTGTAACACTCGACGCTGCTCCTGCAGAAAGCATGTCTGGTATGTTCAGCTGCATGTGGAGAATGCAGACGGGTTGGGTACACAAATGCAATGGTGTCTGAAGACAGCTTTGTGGATAGTGAATGAATGACATGTTTACGCGCAAGTGCTTTACATCTCGCACAATAACAGCGTGTTATCATTTATACATATAATTATGTTGCTACTCTCCCAGCCCACGTTGCTCATGTGTTAACTTAGAATACATTCTAATTATATTATTAAGTTCCAAGATAAAAAGAATGTATGAAAGTTGGCACTAAAAAGATGTCATTTTTCATTGGGCAAAAATGTCATTAATTATGTGTATGTTCACTTATAGCGCGTTTTCGCGACATTTATCAGACCAGTCCAGTCCAGGCTGGACTGATGCTCACGAAAATACATCGAGACTGGCCTCGTCCCATTCGTCGTTTCTATTAGCTGGAGGATCAAGTGGGCGGTCCTACCGTCCTGCAAGCTTTACCCTCCCCCCCCCCCCCCAAGACACACCAAAGGGTTATTAATTTGACCTCAAGTAATAACCTCCTACTAGTTGGCATATGAAAGGTGAACCGGGGTCATCATTCTGTGTGTGATGAGAGTCTGCCAGTTATAAATCTGGACGAAGAAAAAATCCCAGCAACACAATATTGCAAGACCTGTCGCAGCCATGTCAAACATTTACTATATATAACCTATATAACCATCATGTATCATTTATATAGGTACTGGCATCCACT
>JACEEZ010022044.1:112500-130000 GCA_016584305.1 Chionoecetes opilio
TAGGGGAGGTGGTAGCAGAGTGGTTAGCATCACCGGGTGGCGTTCTCGAAGTCCCGAGTTCAATCCCGAGTGAGACCCATAAATTCACTTAAAATATTTCTGCACCGTCGAGTAGCCGAAGAACACCCACATGCCCTGCCCATTAACTCTACCTTCGATTGCGACTACATCGGAGGACACAGGGAGGCGGCATCAGGCTCTAATCACAAGCGTCACTACAAAAATCCTGCCTGCGCCACCACGGTTGAGGGCCAACCATCACAGCCCTCAAGTAAACCTGCAGGGCCTACCATCCGAGCCCTGGATGGTGAGCCCTGTCGGGCTCGAGCCCGAGCCCTAGGCATAAATGTAAAAAAAAAAAAAAAAGGGATTGCATTTAGCATGTATTTATATTTATTGACACATATAAGGACAATCTTGACACCAATCTTATGTGGAATATACATCCGGAATGGGCACCTGCCTCTAAATCCCAAAAGCTGTTCATCAACTGTCAGGTACTCACTTGATGTGTATAATCCTTTGCAGTGTTCAACAAAAATGTCACAAATTGTCCTAATAGGTGCAGACTTGTCTTGCTCCCTCCTCTCTTCCCTTGTGCTAGCTAGGATCGTCGAACCTCAGAAAATTGTTCAGGAACCCAAATCAAAATTGGGACCAGGCAACACGGTACAATGGTGCGCCATTGTCGCGAGCCCACATCTCTGAGATAGACAAGTGATTATCTCTCTGACAGCCACTAAATATCAGCACCCCAGCCAGATAAGTCAACAATTCTGCCCGTACCATGGGTCTGTGCATACCTGTTTTTACTGTATACTTTGGTGGCTGCACACCACGTGGTGTTCATAATATACTCTCTGGAGCAGGGCTTGGAAACGGTTTAAGGGAACGAAAAGGAAAACCAAATCGAACGAAATTATGCTCGGAACAAAAAAGGAAACGAAAACGTTATCATATTTACTGTTCCGGAGCAAAAACACTAGTTTAAAATCCCTGTTACCGGTTCATAAAGTTATTTTCTTCGTTCCTTGCCATATTTGGTCAATAATCCATTTTAAACTTCCAGTAGCCTAATGATGTAAGTAAATACATCTGTATTACATACATACATCAATTAAGTCTACTGTATTTGTTCACTTGGCAATTGACGATGGGGTTTTGTTTCAAATAGTATCATATGCACCACTTTACATTTAATTTGTGAAGAGTAACTATATTTTACCTTTTATACTAATGCATTTTTGTCTTCGTGATATGTATGCATTACGTTCCCTTATTTTATTACACTTTCCATTCATGCAATCATTGAACTATGATACTGCAGTTGGGTTTGAGAACATGCTTAGATTAATATCCAGTTTTAAAAAATGGATAATAGGTCGTGAGTATGTGCTTAAACTTTTAACTGTGTTCATAGCCTAATGCTTGGTGCGCCAATTTTAGGTGTGAGTGTCCTAGCTTCGAGTCCTTGGAGTACCACATGTAGTAATTGATTTCATTGATTAGGTTTATTTAATTAGTGGGTTGGTGATAATTACGAATTAATTCAGGTTCAGCAGTAGTTCTTAGCGAGATCTTCCTTTGTGGTTTAGGTCCCATCAATTGCACCCTCCATGCGTGCAATCATTGAGCTATGATACTGCAGCTTCTAGCTACTGAATGACTTCTTGCCTTTCTAAAGCTTTTGAATCTATACTTAATAAGAAGATTCTTAACCCTCTATCTGCTCACAATCTTTTATCTGATCGTCAGTACGGTTCCCATAGAGGGCGATCTACTGGCGATCTTCTAGCTTTCCTAACTGAATCTTGGTCAGCATCCTTTAGGGGTTTCGGTGAAACTTTTGCTGTTGCCCTTTACATATCAAAAGCTTTTGATAGAGTCTGGCATAAATCTTTAATTTCCAAACTACCCTCATTCGGTTTATATCCATCTCTCTGTACCTTCATCTTAAGTTTCCTTTCAAACCGTTCTATTGCAGCTACTGTAGACGGACATTGTTCTTCTCCTAAGTCTATCAATAGTGGTGTTCCCCAGGGTTCTGTCCTTTCACCCACTCTCTTTCTATTATTCATTAATGATCTTCTGAGTCGAACTCAAAGCCCTATCCACTCCTACGCTGATGATTCTACCCTTCATTTTTCAACGTCGTTTATTAGACGTCCAACTCAGCAGGAACTAAGTGATTCACGGAGATATGCCACTGAGCGCCTAACTTCTGATCTTTCTATAATTTCTGACTGGGGCAAAGCAAACCTTGTTTTGTTCAATACCTCAAAAACCCAATTTTATCACCTATCTACTCGACAAAACCTACCAGATAACTATCCCTTCTTCTTTAATGACACTCAACTATCTCCCTCTCCTACAATGAACATTCTTGAACTATCCTTTACTAAAAATCTGAACTGGAAATCTCACATCTCATCTTTTGCTAAAACAGCTTCTAAGAAGTTATGTGTCCTGTGGCGTCTTCGTCCTTTTTTTTCTCCCTCCCAGTTGCTTGCTCTCTACAGGGGCCTTATCCGCCCATGTATAGAGTATTTTTCACATGTTTGGGGGCGATGCACTCATACAGCTCTCCTAAACAGGGTTGAGTCAAAAGCTTTTCGTCTCATCAACTCCCCTCCTCTGACTGACTATCTTCAATCTTTAAATCACCGACGCAACGTTGCTTCTCTTGCTATCTTCTACCGTTATTTTCATGCTCACTGCTCTTCTGAACTTGCTAACTTCATGCCTTCCCCCTTCCTGCGACCTCGCTGTACAAGACTTTCTACTCATTCTCATTCTTATTCTGTCCATCTTTCTAATGCAAGAGTTAATCAGTATCTTTATTCTTTCATCCCTTTCACTGGTAAACTCTGGAACTCTCTTCCTGTTTCTATTTTTCCACCTTCCTATGACTTAAATCTTTTTAAGAGAAGAGTGACAAGACACCTCCCGAACTAAATTGCCCCACCCCCTTTTTTTATTATCTTACTGTCTTATTTATAGGACTGGCAACTAAGCGGGCTTTGTATTACATTTTTTTATTGTGCCCTTCTTGCCCTTTGTGATGTAAAAAAAATTGAAGAAAAAAGAAGAAGCTGGGTTTAAGAACATCAATCAATCAATCATTGGGGGCATACGCCGGGGGGCGCGTCGCCTCGCCCACCCTACGACGCCACTCCCGGGGGTCACCACGCGCGAGCTCCCATGCAGGCTCCTTTCCCATACCAAGCAGCTCTCGACAAGAAACATCAACTTGCCCCAGCCACGAGCCTTGTGGGCGCCCCCTTGGCCTCCTCCACGCCGGATTGTCTCTTACAGATACAACCCGATGGGAAGGATCGGTTTCAGGGTAGCGTGCCACATGCCCATATAGCCGAAGTTGGCGCTGACGGACTATGCAGGTAATAGGCCTCGATTCAGTCTCACGGTGCAATCGCTGATTTGACACGTAATCATCCCAGCGACACCCCATGATTCTGCGAAGACACTTATTACCAAAGGCATTGATTCGTCTCTTCAAGTCACTATTTAGTGTCCATGTCTCACAACCATAGAGTAAGACAGGGATCACAAGCGACTTGAAGATCCGGATCTTTGTCCTCCTGCACAGGTACCGACAACGCCAAATACTCCCACTGAGCGAGTCCATAGCACCGTGGGCTATGCCAACCCGCCGTAAGGCTTCTTGACGTGACCCGCCGTCATTATGGACTGCGCTATCAGGGTATGTAAAACTTTCCAAGATCTCAATGTCCTCGCCACACGCATGAACAGACTATACTGCTTCATCTAGTAAGTCTCCAAACACCTGGACCTTGGTCTTGAGCCAGGAGACCTCAAGTCCCAAAGGCTTTGCCTCCTCGTGCAGCGCCTCGAGAGCCATCACCAGGACCTCCAGCGACTCAGCATAGATTACTGCATCATCGGCAAAAACAAGATCAGTGATCTTGGTGTTGCCGACGGATGCTCCACGATCACTGATCTACAACCTTGTCCAATACCCAGTCCATACAAGCGTTGAAAAGTGATGGGGCAAGGACGCACCCTTGCCTCACTCCTGTATTCACAGGAAAGAAGCTGGATACACCTGCCCCACACTTCACAGCACTCTCAGTCCCAGAATACAGACCAGTTATCAAACCAATAGTCCTTGCAGGAATCCCTCGAAGTCGCAGAAGATCCCAGAGTGACTCACGATGCACGGAGTCAAACGCTTTCTTGAGATCAACATAGGCTGCAAGCATCCCCTGTCGAAACTCACGTCGGCGTTCCACCAGGACACGAAGCGCTAGGATACGGTCCGTTGTTGACTTACCAGGCGTGAACCCAGACTGCTGAGGACTCTGATGCTTCACCAGATGACTGCGAATTCGTGTCAGCAATAGATGGGCAAGCACCTTGCCTGGTACGCTGAGCAGTGTAATACCGCGGTAATTGTTGCAGTCCTGACGGTCCCCTTTCCCTTTCCAGATAGGGACGACCAGCCCCCTTTTCCAGTCAGGAGGAATGGTACCTGATTGCCACACGGCAGTCAGGACAGCATGCAACCCGCGGATCATGGCCTCACCCCCAGCTTTGAGGAGCTCCGCACTGATATTACAAACACCAGCTGCCTTTCCACCCTTCAACTTTGCTACAGCCTCTCTGACTTCGTCAAGAGAGGGTGCGGTTTCGTCAATGGGAGGATCGGCATCCACTGCCTGTAACCCAGTGGTGTGAAGCTTCTCAGTTGGAGGGTCCACCGTGAACAACTGCCCAAAGTACTCAGCCCAACGAGCCATCTGCCCATCCATGTCCGACACGAGGCGCCCATCTGCTGTTCGAATAGCACTCGCCCGAGAAGGAGACTTGGAACGGAGCTTCTTCAGGGCTCGGTAGGCGGGTCGGAGGACATTAGCGTTCAAATGACCCTCGACATCCTCAGCGAGACTCCTGACATACCTCTCCTTGTCTCTCCTCAGGAGGGTTCTAGTCCGGCGTGACAGAGCCCTGTGCTGGTACCGGTTCCCAGCCAGCCTGGCAGCGCGACTCTCCTCGATTTTCTCCAGCGTCTCCGTCGAGACAAAACCACGCCTTGACCCCGGTCGCTCCCCAATGCACTCCTTGGCAGCCTGTAGAGTTTCACGTTTGAAGGTATCCCACAGTTCTACAGGATCCCCGAGAGCACCGAGCACATCAAACCGATTTGAGACTGCCACCTCATGAGCACATGTCAAGTCCTTCAGTTTCTCAAGATGAAACACAGTATGGTTACCTCTTGAGGTTCTTTTGGACTTGACATGAAGCTTAAGTGTAGCAACAACAAGTCTGTGATCTGTTCCATGTTAAGAACATGCTTAGATTAATATCCAGTATTAAAAAATGGATAATATATCGTGAGTATGTGTTTAAGCTCTTAACTGTGTTCATAGCCTAATGCTTGGTGCATCAAATTTCGGTGTGAATGTCCTAAGTTCGAGTTCTTGGAGTACCACATGTAATCATTGATTTCATTGATTAGGTTTATTTAATTAGTGGTTTGGAGATATTACGAATTAAAATATTTTTTGCCATATACAATATAAATAAATAATTAGTGATTCATGTATTTACGGCAACTGAGACTGCATACTCCTACACTACGCATCATGTAGTGTATATGTAAATGTGTTGCCTTATTTAAGTTGTACAATAATATAATTCTTGCGACATCTAAGGATTTGATTTTGTTGGATACTGTGGACCATGAAATGTATGGCTTTATTACCATATATAAGAATGTAATCATGTATAGGCATCATTATTTATTAGGGCTAATAGCATATTCAATACATGGTTTGAGAATAACGTTCTAACCGGTTTTCATTTCTTTCTAACCGGTTCAGGAACGTTATCTTTGGAGGAGGAACGAAAAACGAAATGTTAATAATACTGTTTTGTTTCTGATCGGAACGAACCGTTAGAAAAATTATTTCGTTTTCAAGCCCTGCTCTGAAGAACAATATATTATTAAAGTCACGAATAATTCATTACTCATTATCATCACCCACAAAGGGCTGAACACCACGTGGTGTTCATAATATACATTCTGGAGAGCAATATTTAGTAAAGTCACGTATATAGTTTTAACGATAAACCCATTACTTGGGTTTGTTACACCCACAGTTAAATTAGTACGGTACAGCATTCGTTGGATGTTGAAATAATTCAACCTTTCCTTCATGCTGAAAGTTTCTTCACATTCAACCTTTTTCTAAGAAGGGATACCGTTCTGATCCTTCAAACTACCGACCTTTAGTTTTGACTTCATGCATTTCTAAAGTTTTTGAATCCATACTAAATACATAGAAGATTCTTAAGCATATAACTGCACACAATCTTATATTTAATCATCAGTACGGTTTCTTTAAAGGGCGATATACTAGCGATCTTCTAGCTTAACTAACTGAATATTTTTGCAATATCTTTTATTGGTTTCGGTGAAAATTTTGCTGTTGCCTTTAGCATATCAATAGCTTTTAATAGAGTCTGGCACAAGTCTTAATTTCTAAGCTCCCCTCATTCGGTTTCTATCCCTCACTCTGCACCTTCATCTAACGTTTTCTTACTAACCGATGTATAGCACCTATTGGAGATGGTCATTGTTCTTTTCCGAAGTCAATTAATAGTGGTGTTCCTCAGGGTTATGTCCTATCAATTATTCTCTTTATTTTATTCATTAATGATCAAAGTCTAAATCAATGCCCTATCCACTCCTACGCTGATGATTCTACCTTGCATTTTTCAACGTCGTTCATTAGACGTCCAACTCAACAAGAACTGATTCACGAAGAGATGCCATAGAACGCTAACTTTTGATCGTCGTGTACATTTTGATTGGGGCAAAATATACCTTGTCTTGTTTCATGCCTCAAAAACCCAATTTATTCACCTATCTACTCGACATAATCTCCCAAACAAATATATTATCTTCTTCAATGACACTCATTGTTACTGATACTGTCATTGACACTCTGACACTATTACTGTCTCCTTCTGCAATGAAAATTCTTGGATTGAGCTATCCTTTCGTAAAAATCTGAACTGGAAACTTAACATCTCATAAATTGCTAGAACAGCTTTTTAGAAGTCAGGTGTTCTGTGATGTCTGCGTTCATTTTTTACTCCCTTCCAGTTGCTTGCTCAATATAAGGGACTTTTCCGCCCATGTATGGAGTATGTCTCACATGTTTTTTGGGGGGGATCCACTCATACAGCTCTCCTAAACAGGGTAGAGTCAAAAGATTTGTGTCTCATCATCATCATGCCCCTTCTCTGACTGACTGTCTTCAATCTTTAAATCACCGCCGCAATACTGCTTCTCTTGCTATATTCTACCGTTATGTTCATGCTCACTGCTTTTCTAAACCTACTAACTGCATGCTTGTGTGACTAATATATACCACTATAGTTTCTAAGTGTTAAGGGCAAAATAATAGTGTAGTTGAATGCTTCTAGCCACCCACCACTCCCTTCGACCGCGGACGACAGGAAAAGGGTGAGAAAAAAACATGCATTTATGAATAAATCTTGTATATATTACTACGAGTCATGTTTATCCGCTCAATATTCAAATAGTTGTTTCTGTTAACACTATCGAATATATAGAACATTTTAAACACCTGTATTAACTCTCCTCGCTACTTATGTTTTGACAAAATGAATAAGTCAGTTGCTATCCTTATATCCGGCTCTTCTTATCGTTTGTTCCGCACGCGCTGAATAATTTTACTAGCTTTTCTTTGTACTCTCTCTAGCTTGCCCATATATTCTACATATTAGGGCGACAAGAAATGAACAAAATATTTAAGATGAGGATTCAATACTCACAGTATATAAGGGAAAAATATATAAGAATATGTGCAGTAGTTATAGAGGTCCCAAATTGATGAGCATATTTAGGAAAGTGTACGGTGAAATCTTATAAGGTAGAGCACAAAAAATTCATGAACAGCAAAGTTAGTGAGGAGCAAGGAGGGCTGAGAACTGTGTCTATCAAGTATTATATATGAGGATGTTTATTGAGTAATGTTAGCACAAAACAAGAAAGTGAAGAGTGCATTAACTTATTTAGAAAAGAGTGTGTAAGAATGTACTGCAATTGTAGTGTAGGAATAATTGGCTCACACTTTTACTCGAAAGTCCTTCCGATGAAATCGTTTAAATTGTTAGCCCTGAAATAACTTCTGAACTATCTATGTTTACTGGGCTTGAAACCATTGCTTATCGTTATCTCGCGGTCACTTTTTTTGGTAGCATTTGAAAGTTTACGGAAGGGAAGGTTCATTGTGTAGTTTATTCAATCAGTATTACTTCATTTATGCAAAACTTTACACTTATCTGTATTAATTTCACCTGCCATATGTTTGCCCAACTAACTACATAGCTTCAATAGCTACATAACTATACATAACTTTACATTGATTAAGAATAGTACGGAACCTAGCACAGATCCTTGCGGTACACCAATTATAAAGTCTCGCCATATATATGTTTTTCCCTTAATTATGACACGCTTCCTCCCATGGAGGTAGTATGGGTGGAGACGCCCTGAGCCTCGCGGGTTGATGCCAGTGAACTGTCAGTCAGCCATCTCGTTGTGGGCTAAGGAAGTCCACAACTCTACTACCAAGTAAAGATAAATCATCCCATGGAAGTATTTTGAGATTCCTGGGAGTAACGTCGGTCCATTATAAGGTGCACATATATGGGTTTCTTTCCCGTTATTATTTTCATGATGAGAATTAAACTGATCTAATAGCATGGTAATATGAATATATGTAGGTCTCTCGGGTTTGTGGGTATAAGGTTTGTTGCGTTGGGGTGGCACCATTTAGGTAGTATGGGAGCACTACCATACCACCTCCAATACTACCTCCACGGGTGTCACGGTGGCATCGTTGTTAAGGATGGGGTGGTGAGGTCAAAGGTGTGAGGTCAGGTAATTACTAGGGAGTGGTGGATCTGTTTAAGGGTTGGGCTATGCTAACTCACGTCAAATCCCCTCTACACGTCCACACATACTCTCTCAGTCTTCATTTAGTATTGACCTCGTCAGGAGCAAGTAAAGGCAGGAATGTCGCTTCTTGTGTGTTCTGCTATGGTGAATAGTTGTGTCGCATTTGGGTGCAATGAAAAAGCGAACAAAAAATCTGACCCATTCATTACATTTTACCAGTAAGTTTATTCATTTGTAGATTTTTAAAAATATGTTTCAAACAAATGTGCATGGATTTGATAAACCAAGACAATGACCTTGTTAGAAAAGTGTGATAACTACTGCACTACTGGGTTGGTAATTCTGTTACTGATAGTAGTAATAGTGGTGGGGGTGACGGTGGTAGTTGTAGTAATAGTATACGTGTTAGCGATTGTGTACGTAGGGTTTATATTAATAGTAATATTACAGTAATTTGGGGCCACTACTATTTAATAAGAGCAAAAATATAGGCAATTTAACAGTGCCATCCAGAGATGTAGTTGCCATATACCCCATATGTGAGAAACCATTCAGGGAGAGTGTGTTGTACTATGATAACTGCATACACAAAGCTATGTACATCTTATGTCTACCACAACATCGTCACTCTTGTCCTGTCAGATTTTCAAGATAGGACTGTCTTTTCAAATCTAAAAATCATATGTCAGATCGTGACCCGGTCAGTAATCATCTAATTTTACTGATCAAGGCTGTAGCCGAGACATATCTGCAGGTGAGATACAAATACGCAGCCAGGCAGTTCACCGCCAGACATATATTCAATAAAGAACCCAAAGTAGGACTAAGATGAATAAACTAGTATTATTTAGTGGTATGCAAGTTTATTCAATGTATAAGATGTAGTTTTAAGGACATGATGTCATGTATAATATGCAATAATATAATATGTAATATATGGTTAGCAGTAACACAGAAGTATAATTTCACACACCGTGTGATATCATTAAGTGCAAACAGTGTAAAAAGTGAAAAGAAAGAGTGGGTATCTCAGTCACCCAGTGTGTGACATTGCCCACAACAGTGTGGCGGACGGGGAAGAGCGGTGGCCTCACCAGACAACACAGATCGCGGGGCTCAGGGCATCTCCACCCATACTACCTCCATACTTCCTCCTCTCATAGAAAGCTAGTCTTCAAGCAAATTGAATATATTCACAGTTATACCGTGCAACTTTAATTTCTTTAATAAATGCTTATGGGGGACTTTGTCAAACCATTTTTGCAAGTCAATATACATTACATTTACTGTTTCGTCTCACTAAACGTGATGTATACCTCATTTGAAATGTTTAGCAAATTTGTTTGATTAGAGCGTATATCACTAAGCCGTGCTGGGAATTTTTGTTCAAATTGATTTCTTCTAAGAAATTTACTACTCTGTTTCGTATTATAGTTTCCATTCATTTACATATTCCGGATGTGACTCACATCGGTTTGTAGTTGGATGGTTAATATAAGTCTTCTTACCTTTCTCCAGTATTGGAGTATCATTTATACTTTGATCCTATCTAGACACTTTGCAAGTACAGGGTGGGCCACAAAAGGTGGAACCCATTCATTTGACAATAATTAATTAATGAGACAAGGTACACTAAAAATGACTATATTAGCTGATAGGTGACACAATAACAATACAAAAAAGTCAAGGGGCGAAGTCCCTGCCACAAGAGGTGAAGTTATTTTAACACATCCTCCAAATGACCACCGTGTCGTCTCCTGGATCCGGAAAGCGAAGTTGTTTATCACTGAAGCACTCTTCCTTCTTGATGGCTTTACTCTTGGTGTGATGGCCTGCTTCAATTCAGCAATGGATTGAGAACGATTCTCGTAGACATGGTCTTTTAGAACCCCAACAGAAAAAAATTGTGGGGTTTAAATCTGGTGAATGCGGGGCCTACTAGGTTCGCGAGTCCTGCTGATCAGTCGGTCAGGGAATCTCTTGTCCAGCCACTCCATCGTGATGTTTGCTGTATGTGGAGTTGCTCCATCCTGTTGGAGTCATTGTTCATCCCTGTTCACACCACGGCGAGTTCCCAGTCCCCTCCAGAACTTGTTAAGCACTACAATGTAGCGTTCTTTCGTGCCCATTACTGCATTATTGTCGTCGTCCTCAAACCAGAATGGCCCGATTATGACGTGCTTCGATATGATAAAATTATTGCCTCCCAGGCTGTGCATTTGACTGAGTGCAAGGGCCTCTAAAGCACTTAATCTGGGGACTGTGTGCCCCAAAACACATTGTTCCTCCGGTTGATATGGCCGGAAAGAAGCAGAAGTGGGCCTTGTCACTAAACCAAACATTGTCGAGAAAGTCGGGGTCGTCTCTAATCTTCTTGACAAACCACTGGCACATCACAACACGTTTGCGCATGTCAGCTTCTGTGAGTTGATGTTTGATCTGGATTCTGTATGAGTAAAGCTGAAGGTTCTTGAACAAGATTCTTCGCAAAGTAGAACGGAAAATTCCCAGCTGTTGGCTGCGCCTTAGAGTGGACTTCCTTGGGCTCCTTCCAACTGAATCTTTTACGCATTGACATTTGCTTTAGTTCTCGCAGTCACCTTCGCGCCATTAAGAGGTCTGAGGTTGTTAAGGTTGTTAATTGTTCCCTTGGCTTTAATCTGGTTCACCCACCGAAAAATTTGGCTCCTCTGTGGATAGTTGTTGAAGTTAAACATCATGCGGTATTTTGCTTGCACCGTTTAGAACGATTTTGTCTCAAAATAGGTAGTGACACAGAACAGTTGTTGCACAGTTGTCCAAAACATTTTTCACTTGATTTATAATTGTTATGGTCTCCTTAGTTCAAATCTGAAACCGAAGAACAAAATCATACATTTTAACAGATTTATTAACCGATAAGTGGGTTCCACCTTTTGTGGCCCACTCTGTACCAACTACAAGGTTATTGACTATACAAAGCGCCACCACGCCAGGACGAACTTGGTGGACTCGAACCGCTGACCGAATGCGCAGGGACTCTGCACACGCAAGCTCGAGTATTGAATGAGGTTCACTAATCTGATACTATGTTTTTTTGGTTTTTCAAACTCGCAGTGCAATACAGTCTGACCCGGGTTGTGTGTAAAAAAAAAGTTTCAGTAGCGACAAATATTGAAAACTGGTGGGTAATAATGTCACTGCTTATATTTTATTAATTAAAGAGATACCTTTGATATGCTCGAATAATATAGATAATATTATGATTAAGACACCTGAGTTTTAGGATGAATGCATATTTGTAGTTTCTCTACGTCAGGTAACGTTATGAAAAGAATTTTCAGAAAAAGGATAACAGGTTTAATTAAGATTATGTACATATGTACATATAATATTTTTGCAATGATTGTTTAAAGTTTTATATGTAATTGCCATTCTTATCAAGTTAGTTAGATATTACAATCAATTTTAACCATTGAAAGTGCCTGAATTATTTATGAACAAAAAAAAAAAGTTTGAGGAGAGATTTAATTAAATATAAGATTTTTTCTTTTATAACTAAAAATTTGCCATGCATATAGGTGGTCTGGCTGTTGCTGTCCCAGGGGAGGTGCGGGGCTACAGAGAATTATACACAAGATTTGGAGGTCAGATTCCTTGGAGTGACCTTTTGGAGCCCTCTATTAAGCTCTGTGAAGAGGGACACACTGTCAACTGGCACATGGCTAAGGCACTGAGGTCAAATAGAAAGTTCATACTGAATGAGCCAAGCATGAGGTTTGTAGTTGGCCTCGACTGTAAGTTGATGCTACTTACAATATGTATTACTAACCAAATATATGTAAATTACTAATTTGGTGAATTATATTTTGTTGATATACATTTCTAGATTATTGATATGTTCTTTTTAGTGGTCAGCTGCTTATGATTATCTTTATGATTAAGGAATATTATAATGAGATAGATCTTCTAAAATCTTTAACACATGTTAGTTTCTGACTGAAGTGTAAGTTTGTTTGTAATGATAGTGTGCTACCGATATTTAAACGTTGCATAAATGGTAAGTGTGGCATAAATGAAAGAATAAGTATGCTAAAGCATGATAGGTTAATGTCGGGATTTATCATTTGCATGGAACTTTAAAAGAAGAGAATCACAAATGGGATATTGATGATTATAATGACAATTCATTTTCTGCACAATAGTAGTGTAAAAAACCTTGGGACATTTTTCAAAGTATAGTGTTGCAAGACTGTATATATATATATATATATATATATATATATATATAATTATAACATATATATATTTTTATATATATATTATAATATAAATTTTAATAATATATATAATATTAATATATATATATATATAATATATAATATATATATATATATAATTAAAAAATATATATAAAAATATTTAATATATATATAATAGAATATAAAAATTAATTATAATTATAAATATATTAAAATATAATTTACTATATTATATAAATATATATATTTTATATATATATCAAAATTTCTAATAAATAACTTATATTAAAAACAAATTATTAATTTTATATTTATATTATATATATTATATTTTATATTAATATTAATTATTTTTAAAAATTATATATATAAAATAATTATATTTATATAATTATATATATATATATATTTATCATATTTTATATATATTATATATATATATAATTACTACATATATAATATATATAATATATATATAATTACTATATATACATATAAAATATATATTTTAAAATACATATATTAATATATATATAATATAATATATATATAAAATATATATTAATATTTTAAATATATAATTATAAATATTATTATAAAATCAAATATTATATAAAAATATAAATATTATATCTAAAAATTTTCATTATTTATCTTTAAATTTTATATATATATAATATATTATTAAAATTAATATTTTATTTTTCCCATAATATTTTATATATATCTTTTATATAATTATATATATATTTATTAATAATTATTATCTAAAATTGAAAATATATTTATATATAAAAAAAATATATATAATTATTTTAATATTTAATATTATATATATATAATATTATTAAATTTTAATATATCTTTAAGTACAAAATATATATTATATATATATTTTTGGTGTCTATTATATTATCAAAAAATATATAATTTATTTTCAATATATTATTTTTATTATAATATTATTAATAATTTTATATTAATTTATCTCACAATATAATATTTAATAAAATTTTATATTTTTTTAACCCCCCATAGTCTATCATATTTTTTTAATAAAATTTTTATATTTTTAATATCTATATATATAATAACTTATATTCCCTTTTTCACCCCCTAAAAAAAGCATATCTTTATTTATCTTTCTTATTATCTATATATCCCTATATTTTTCTTCCCTATCTCTAATATATTTTTTCTTACTTTTTTAAATTTTTCCCATTCCAATTTCCTTTTTATATTTAAAATTGTTCTTTTTTTTCCCCTTATTTATTCTTTCTAATAATTATTTTATTATTTATATATTACCTAAATATCTTATTTATTTCTATATTATTATTTATTCTCTTTTTTATTATCTTTTTATTAATTTCTTTCTTTTAATTAATTACATTATTTATTTCTATTATATTATATTTTTATCTTTAAATTATAAATATATAAATATACATACTATACATATTATTTATATTTTTGGGTTCAAAAAATGAAAAGTTTAAAATTCCTAGGCACCCTGAATTATTGGGGAAATGGCAAAACCCAAAGCAAAAAAATTTTTTCATGTGAATTTTCGATTTAGGGGTCGCAAGGGTAGTTGATTTTTCGAGACTATAAAAATATTTTTTCTCAATTTTATTTATTCCCATAAACTAAAAATGCCACAGAAACGAAACTTTTTGCTGGGAAAGTGAGGAACTAACTATTCGGGAACATTTTCACGATACAGCAGTGTATACAAGGATGAATATTATTTGGTACTAAAAAAGGGCATGATAGGAATGGCCTTTTCCGGGACTCTTTTAAACAAAAACTTAAAATACTGAAAAAACATTGAAAATTTGTATTTTTTTCTGTAGGATTAGTTGGGTTCGGTTCAGCCCGGTGGCGCTCGACAGCTTTGCAGGGAGCTTGTCGATCGTCTCGCCCCTTGGTGAGGATCTGGGAATATCAGTGATAAAGTTTGATCGCCCGTTCCGCAGGATATTGGTCCTGCCAGAAGTTGGTCGTCTCCTTGCCCTGGTTGTACGCCTCGTTTTCCTTCCACTGAGCCAGGAAATTGGAGAAAAGAGGCATCCAACTTCATTCCGTGAAAGGGGAAAAATACTCCTTGGGACAAAGGGCCCCAAAGTGCCGAAGAAGGGTCTTGGGGGGGCTGTCTCCATCCTTCTTGTCGAGGTCCTTGTCAAAGGCCCGCTTCTCCACCACTTGGGCTTCTCTCGTCGTGACTTTGTCGCTACAGGCAAAGCCAAAAAGGGCCGTTCCCAAGTACCAAAAAAATCCCCTTTAAGTCTTCACCGTGGGCCCCCAATCTTTGAGTTGAGGTCCCCTTACTTTTGGGATTTATGGAAGAGAGTGAAATCGTTTTAAAAAACGTCGGGCCAAGGGAGCCTCGAACCGCCGGGGGTGATTAGGTGATGAACACACTCATCTCCCGGGGTACGCATTCCCTCGGCGTGAGTTCGAACTCGTTCTTGAACATCGTATCGTGAGCGTTAAACACCTTCGCCATCCATCTCGCGTAGTGGTGAGCTCCTGGTTTGGGGGAAGGTGGGGGAACCTCCCCCTTAAAGGGCCCTTTTTGGTTTTGTTCCCCTAAATCTTTTTTAAACTTCTTTCGTTGCGGGCCCCCTTGGCAAGAGCCTCAGGGTCTCCTCTTCCCTTCGTCATGGTCACCAATCGTGGGTCGTTGTGATCGTAGCATTGGGTTTATGAAGTGGGGGCCCTTCTTTTTGGGAAATGTTTTTATATTGAACGACTGGGCCGGACGTAGCGTCGCCAAGGTGGCCTTGAAGGCTGAGGCCGGGTAGCCCATAACGTGGTGGCGGCACGCCAGTTTTAACAAAGGCGACCTAACTTTTGTTCGGAGTGTGCACAGCCACCTGGACGCCCGTGTTTGAAAGCGTTTGGGGTCGAAGCGAGACCTCCCCAAATCTGTCTTCGAACTTCCAGTGTCCGATGGGCTCCTCGACTTTGCTGGCCATTGCTTCTCCGGTACCGGATGGCCAGGCAGGGATAGCCGAGCTTCTCTCCTTCAAGGGACGGCGGGGGGCAACGATTTTCCAACATCGACATGACCTTGACTTTCTGATCCGGGGGAAAAGTTTTCCAGTCCCAAAGAAGGGTGAGAACCGCGTCGTGCTCCCGTACTTGATTTCGATAATCCTTTTCGGCTGCTTCGCTGTCTCCTTCCGCACACTTTTTCCCATGTCGGGAAAGGACAGGGGGAAAGGACTCAGCACTCCCTAGTCTGCAGCTGGGAGAGAAACTTTGGGGGGCTCCGCAGAGGTCAAATTGACCCTGTGCTGCTGCTGCCACCTCCCTTCGTGATCTTCAGCCTTTTCGGACGAAAAGCGAGGCAGCGGCGCTTCCCCCCAGCAGAAGAGTTGGTGCGGACGAAAAAGTTGATGAATCACCATTTAGCAGTGGCGGGAATCCCGGGCACCAAATCAAAACATCTCTCCCCCTCCAAAATCTCTCTAACTCCTTCTCCTTCCTCCTTTCTCCCGACCAACCTCTCATTTTCCCAGACTCTTTTCCATGCTCCCTTGTCCAGTATCATTCCGTTTTTTTTCCCCTGCCCCTTTGGTCGTCGGGAAGTCCTTTCCTTCTGTTTGGGTGGATCATGGAGGAAGAAGTGGGAGGGGTGCGATTCGAACAGTGACGCCAAGTGTCCCTGGAGGAGGGGTCGAGACCTTGTCCCCCTCGAATTACGTTTTTTTTTTTGCCTTCTTACGAAATTCGTACTTCCCGACGAGGGTTTCCAGTTTTTTCATGATTGATCGCAGCGGGACAACAGGAATATGAGCCCGTTCCCAAACTCTGACGATTTCGTCGATGACAGCTTTTCGATTGTCCTTGCTATTCGATCCATGACAGAAGAGTCGCCGCAGAACATCTTCCCCTGTTGGAAGGACAATCTTTCTGAGGGCTTCAAGGGGCTGTGCCAACAAAAACAGCTCAGTCTGTTTCCGAGTTGAACGCGCCATTTTGACCTGAGGACAAAAAGATGATGTTTTTAGCTTACTTCTGGGTTTGACATTATAAATACAGAGCTATATAACAGCAAAAACTACGTCGGGGTATGCACCAAACGAGTTGCCATCGCCAAGAAGTATATCTAAAGGCATGGAGACCACAACACTGTGTATGGTAGGTACACTATGCTAAGGGGAAGCAGAACAAAATTTCGACCACTCGGTGCGAGCCCTCAACATGCTTTTATTTGGACGAGACTCTGGATTTGGGAGTTTCTCAAGAACCTTCACAATAATTCACGAGTGCAAAA
>JACEEZ010022044.1:135000-145000 GCA_016584305.1 Chionoecetes opilio
CCTCTGGGGGGCTTTCCAGTGTATGGTGTTTCCCCCGGGTGTCCCGGCTTTCTGCAAGGACCCCCCGTGGCGGGTCCCCAACCGGTGAAGGGGGATTTTTTTCCCCGGGGATTTCAGGAGCGGCAACCGCCCCCCTGTTGACCTCTTCTGTTGCCTTTTTCGTCGGGCGGAGTGGCTTCCTCCCTCCCGGGGATCCACTTCCCTTCCCCCTCCGGTCGGTGTCTGTCGGGCTTGTCGACCCCTGTGATCTTCGGCCTCCCTCCTCCCGAGGGCCCGCCCCCCTTGACGGGGCGTCACTCCCCCTTTGGGGCTCTTCGGCGCGAGGCCTTTCGGGGCCTGCCGGAGCTGACTCGACAGCAGATTCTCCGGTTTAGCCCCTTCATTCGGAGGTCTTGGGGGCCCCTCCTTGCAGCAGTGTCTCGCCTCAATCCTCCCCACCGTCACTCTGGTGTCTACTCCGGCCCCAGCCCGTCTGGGCCGGGGGTTTCCCGGGAGGGGGTCCAGCAGTGTTCGTTGGGGCTCTCCGTGGGAGGGGCATCCCAGGGTGTCACCCCCGTGTGGAGGGCCCCCCAGGATCCTCGTCGCCCAGTCGGGGTGGCCTTTCCGGGTTCAGGGGCTCTGGGTCTCGGGGCCTTCGTGGGGGGCCCCATTCCCACAACCCTTCCCCAAAGGGTTGCTTCGGTTTGAGCCCCCCTTCCAGGCCCCTTTCCCGGGTTTCGGGCAGCCGGGCCCTAGAGAGGTTGGGCCGCCAGGGGGTCGAAAGGGTTTTTTTTTCCTTGGCCCTGGATGCCCTCCCGCCCCTTCGGCGACCTCCTTTTGACGGGGTCTCCACAGTGCTCGCCCCCCACGTGTCGGACATGCACTCCTCCGGGGGTTGGAAAAGGCGGGGGGAAAGGTCTTTTTTTCCCCGCATTTTATCGTCCCCAAAAAAGGACTCTTCGAAGGGCGGTTTCTTGGACCCCCGCCGCCAAAAAAAAACGGATTTGTGCGAAACCCCCCGGGTTCCGTAGCTGACCTTTGGGCCCCAGGTCCCCCTTTGGGCGGGGAAAGGGGGACTGGAGGGCGCCCTCGATCTAAAGGACGCCTACTGGCATGTCCCATTCATCCTCGGTTCCGGCGTTTCCTGGC
This sequence comes from Chionoecetes opilio, assembly GCA_016584305.1. Lineage (NCBI taxonomy): Eukaryota > Metazoa > Arthropoda > Malacostraca > Decapoda > Majidae > Chionoecetes > Chionoecetes opilio. The sequence goes on from JACEEZ010022044.1 coordinate 136,129, forward strand.
CTTCCAGGTGGGATCGGACACGGGCAGCACCAGACCCCCTTCGCCTTCCATCGCCCCGGGGTTTTTTTACGCGTCACCAAAGGGTGTGGCTCAGCGGAGGGTTCTGCAGGGATAATTGCCTCATGTTTTTGGAGTTTTGGCTGGTGTCCGCCCCGTCTCAGGAGGAAGCGGTTCGCTGTGGACAGCTTTGGCGGTGGGGGGGGGAATGGGGTTCCTAGTAACAAGGGAAAGCCCCCTTTACCCTCTCTCCCCGCATTATTGGCTGGGCATGCAATGGATCCCGTTCGGTGCGGTCCGATCTCGGGGGTAAATCACCCAAGTTCATAAACGCCTCTTCCGGGCCTCGGTGTCCGTTTTTTTAAAAGGAGGCATGGGAGCCCTTCTGGGTCGCCAATTCGCCGCAGAAGTACCCCCGGGCCCCCTTCGTCTCCGCGCCTTGTCCGGGTGGGAACACACCCCTTTCCGGTGGGGCCCCCCGGGACTTGCCCGGGCCCGTCCCCCCCCTGGCCCTCACACTACGGGACAGTGGTTGGTGGAGGGCGGTTTCTCCGCGGGAGGGGTGGCTGCCTCCGCCCCCTAGGTTTTCATGTTCGGATGCGTCGGACGCGGGTGGGGTACCAATCCTCCGACGGCCGGCAGGGTTTCGGCGGGTGGCCGGGGGGACCCGGACTCCACTCAAGTAAAGGGAGTGCTGGCCCCTTTTTTCCTTCCCTCCGATCGAACCCGACCCAAGAGGGAGGCCCCTCTGCTTCGAGATGGACAACATGGTCGCGGTCCACTGTCTCGCCCCCCAAAGGGACATCCAAATCCCCCCTTTCTTTTGTCCTTTCGGAGCAGATCTTGGGGCCTGGGGCCCGTTTCCCCTTTCATCTTCTGCCATTTTTCCTCCCCGGGAAAATGGAGAATTGTGGGCCGACGCCCTGTCTCGCTTCCGGGGCTCGTCGGGGAGGGCAGCTTCCCCGGGGAGCGCTTTGCGGCTCTCTGTCGGCGGGGGGGCCTCCGGAGGTGGACCTCTTCGAGTCCCCCCGCTTGCCCAACCGGGTTTTTTTACGAGGGGGACGGACAGCGGGGGCCGGGGGAGGGCCCTCACGGAAGATGGAACAGGGGCGCCAGTTTACCTTTTTCCGCCTCCCTGCACCATGTCCTCCTGAAGGTAGCAACAAACTGCGTTCCTACAGGGGAAAAGGTGACCATGGGGGGGGGGGGGGCTCCTCTCTGGCCGGCGAAACCCGTGGTTTTCTCCGAACTAAAGGGCCCTGGGTCCCCCCGGGGTTCCTCTGGGGGCCCTCGTTTTGTGGGGAGCCCGGCCAGGTTCTTTCCCCCTTGAAGTACAACCTGGAGTTTTCCGATCCTCCTGGGAAACGGTCCGGACGCGAAGCGGGGACATTTTGGGGCGGCATTTTTCGCCCGTCCTCTACGAGACAGTATCAGCCCACGGGAAAGGGCCCTTTAAATCGTCCTCAAACTCAAGGGCCTCCGCGACGTCTCTGAATGGGTCGTCCTGGTTTTTCCCCCTCCTTCCTCCCCCACGACCGTGGGAGGTCCCCGCTACTCTCTCCACTCCCTACGGCCCCTGGTCCCCCCCCAAAAACTTTGGGGTTTTCCGGGGCCCGGCGTTCTGTGCCCCTTTTGAAGAGGGGTTTGTTCCACCAAAACCCCCCCCCCCTCGCCTGGCTCTTCTGGCCCTGGAGAAGGTTCTCCCGGTTTCCCGCAGGGCGCCAGTTTGGGTCGGACGTGCCGGGCCCCGCCTCCTTCAGAAGGCCTTGTTCCTGGGGCCCGGGGACGGGGGGTTTTGGGCTTCTCAGTGAGGGGGGCCTGACCCGTTTCCCCCCCAGGGACACCTTCTCGCGAGACGGCTCCGTGTCTCCCTCTCCCTTTTGCCAAAGGGGCTGGGTAAAAACGAGCGGCAGGGGCCACCGTCTAAACCGGGCGTCGTTCCGGTGGGGCTGCTGGGGACGCCCCCACACCCCTTGTGCCGGTTTCGGCGCCCGGTGTTTTTGGATGCTTCCCAGCCCTGAGCTTGTACCTGCATTTCCCGTTCCCCGATCCTTCACTGGTCGTCCCCCCCCACCCGGGGGTTGCCCGGCCCGGGTCCGGGGGGTATCGAGTCGGCGGATCCGGTCACGCCCTCGCGCCCCATGACGTCCGGGGGTTGCTGCGTCTCTGGCCTTCCTCCGCACCCTTTCCTTGGGGAGGGGACGGGGAAGGGGACAAAGGAGCGGCCTCGTGCTTCGGGCTCGTTTCCCGTCCCACCCGCGGGACTTCCCCTGTGTTGCCCTGGGACTCCCTCCGTCGGAGGGGGGGGGCTGGGGTGGGGACCCGGGCCTCCCCTTGACTTTCCGCTTGATTTTGGGGGGGAGTATACTAGTGTATCGTTTTTTTTTTGTGCATTGCTCTTTTGCCTCCCCGCGGGGGCGGGGGGTTCTTGCCCCTCTCCCCAAATGGAGGGCTTAGTGCATAGCTCTAAGGGGACCCAAAATGACGGTTTGAAGTATGAAAAGCCTATTTTTTGGGTCCCTGACAGAGCTAGGCCGGCCTTGGCCTCCCACCCCTTTCCCTTCCCGCCCAAATTTTCAGCCCTCTCCCGGGGATGATTATTTGGGGTGGTTAGATACTCCGAGCCGGCTGGCGGACAGCCCCCTCGCCAGGATTGGGACGGCGTTGCCCGACTGTGTTTCTTTTTTTTCAGATTAAGTGTAGCCCGGTTACACTAACCAAAAATTTTGGGGTTTTGGGTTTCATGTTTTACCCAGGGTTTTTCCCTGGGTGGGGATCTTTTCCCTTCCCATAGTTAGTGCACTAGTCTTTAGGGACCCAAAAATAGGCTTTTCATACTTTAAAGCCTCAATTTTTCCCAGATAGGAAAAAAGTAGCTTTTATAATAATTGATATTTTCTTCCACAAAACTTGTTTCTTTCCTGAGATGCTCAAGAGAGAGCCCGGGAAATAACAGGGGTTTTTAAAAAGGGATATACATTTAATTTTTCTTTTGGATTTCCCTTTTATAACAAAATTTGATTTTATTACAAAACCACAACTTTGTATCCTCAGGCCTGAAACGGGGGGGCACACCCTACCGACACATTACCACCCTTTGAGACACCCCAACACTTTACCTTTTTCCCAACAAAATAACTTTTGTTACTCTGTGAAACTTTTTTTTTCCCCTGAGCTCCCCGATCACAATTAATTCCGTAACTGTTATCGCCCGGGGGGCCCCCGGGGCCCTACTAGGTGGGCGTTTTTGGGATTTCAATTCACAAATAGGATGACCTACAGCAAATAACTCTAAAATTTAAAAAAAGAATGATTTTTGCTTCCCTGTTAAAACCCATCTCTTTTTGCAAACGCTTACGATGTCATTTTCTTTTGGAAGGAAGGCATACATTCCACAAATTTCTCTGATCTAAAAGACGTCAACCTTGGTTTAATCTGCTGTTCTCATGCTCAAAGATGACAAACGGCCCCCGACGGTACCGTAAAACCACCCCTCCGAAACTCATGCCCCTATATTTCTGCCCCTAATCATGCCTAATTTTTTCTTTAATTAAAAAAACTCATTCACAAAAAGAAAAAAGTCAATTTTTTCTTTAAAAAACTCTTCTCGTGACCCCCTGGCAAACAAACCCAAAACTCTCCAAAAAATTTTTCTTTCATCTTTCCCCCCCTATGCTTTCCGCAGATGGGTTCCAGCCCCGTTACATTTCAAACGAATTAAATGATCAAACCTTTGCAAAAATTCCCCTCGGGTTTTTGGGAAAGCTTTTTCCCCCCTTTCCCCTACATGACAATTATGCCCTTTTTTAAATCCCTTTGTAATGATGTTTTTTTTGCCCCCTCTGGGCTATATCATCGAAGTCTTATTCATGAGGAGTCCCTCCTATTTTTCTCAAAAATTGGTTTTTTGTGCTGCACCCTGCTGGTCAAATTTTCCGTCTTTGTTACTACTTCCACTTCTCCTTACGCTGGAAATTTGCTCAATTTAATTGTTTCCCAAAATGAGTGACGTTTTAAACCTTCAAACTACCCCTTTTTAGCTTTGACTTCCCGCCTTTCATAGCGTTTGAATCAACTTAAAAAGAAGTTTAAACATCTATCTGTCACAATCTTCTATCTATCTCAGTACGGTTTCAGTTAAGGGCGATCTACTGGCGTTTTTGGGTTTCCCAATGAATCTTTGGGGCATCCCTTTTTTAGGGGGTTTTGGAAGACTTTGTTGTTGCCCTGACATATCAAAAGATTTTTTATAGAGTTGGGACAAATCTTTAATTTTTAAACTACCCTAAATTTGGTTATATCCTTCTCTGCAAATTTTTCTTAATTTTCCCTTTCTAACCGTTCAATTTCAGCTACTGCATTGTTCTACTAATCATCAAACGTGGTGCGCCTCAGGGTTTTGCTACACCCCACTCTTTCTATTATCTTAAAGATTTTTACGTCACACTCAAAGCCCCATAAAATTCTAGGGTGATGATTCTCCCTGCATTTGTAAATGTCGTTATTTCATTAGACTTCAATAACGGAAAAAGGATTTACGGAGAGATGCCCCATAGAAAAACTTTGTTGCTAAATTTTTTGATTTGGGGAAAGGAAAATTAGTTTTCTTTAAACCCAAAAACCCAAATTTTTCCTATTAATTTAAAAAACTCCAGGGCAACTATCCATCTTTTTCAACGCATTAAATGTCTCCCTCTACCAAAAATGAAAATTCTAGGTTACCTTTATAAAAAATCTGAATTTAAAATCCACATTCTTTTGCAAAAAAAACTTCTATGATTTTGGGGGTCCCGTGGGTCTCGCCTTTGTTCTCACTCCCCGTGCTTTTCTCGTACAGGAACAATGAGTATAACATGGGCATATTTGCCCATGTATGGAGTATGCCTCTAATGTTTGGGGGGGATCCAATCATACAGCTCTCCTAAACAGGAGTCAAAAGCTTTTCAACTCATCAACTCCCCTTTTCTGACTGACTGTCTTCAATCTTTATATCACCGCCGCAATGATGCTTTTCTTGCTATCTTCTACCGTTTTTTTCATGCTCAATGCTCTTCTGAACCTACTAAATACATGCCTCCCGCCTTCCGCGGCCTCTCTGCACAATACTTTCTACTCATTTTCATCCCTATTTTGTCCATCTCCCTAATGATAGAATTAACCAGTATCTTCACTCTGTCATCCCATTCACTGGTAAACTCTTAAAAGAATTCTCTTTCGGTAATTATTTTTCCATCTTTCTTCGACATAAATTTTTTCAAGAGAAGAGTAAAAAGACACCTCCCGAATTTAATTGTATATATAAATATATATATATATATATATTATATATATAAAATATATATATATATATATATATATATATATATATATATATATATATATATATATATATATATATATTATATGTACTGTGCCAACCTACCCGTATTCCTGACGCCTTGAGACACGCAAACGTTTTTTGTTCTTTTCATAATACTAAACTTTGCTTACTCTGTGAAACTATTCCTCCTGTTGGGTCACTCCGATTACAATTTCTTTTCGTAACCTGTCCTATCGCTCCGGTGCCCTCGGGACCCCTAGCGGAGTGCTTTCTGGCATTTTCAACTCAGCTAAGTGGGAAGACCTAAGGCAGTACTCTCTATTTTCCATGGAATGATTACTCTTCCATGTGAGATACTCTTCATCCCTCTTTGTGCAGAGCGCATAACTGAGGTCATAGTCTCTGGCATGGAGATGTATATTCTACACACTTTCTCTAATCCTAAAGCCCATCAACCTTGGTTTAACTCTGCTTGTTCTCATGCTGTCCGAGATAGAGAGGCGGCTCACAGTTGGTACCGTAACCATCCATCTTATGAAACTCATGCCCATTATATGTATGCCCGTAATCATGCCAAATCTTTCCTTCAACTTACCAAAAAGTCCTTCATTCATAGAATATTTCAAAATCTTTTTGAACCAAATTCCTCTCCTAACTTCTGGCATCTAGTTAATAACATCTCTAACAATTTTTTTCTTCATCTTTCCATCCTATGCTTCACCCAGATGGCTCCACAGCTGTCTCATCTATTTTTAAAGCTGAACTCTTCGCTCAAACCTTTGCTGAAAATTCCACTCTGGTTGATGAAGGGCTTGTTCCTCCTTCTCCTCCACCCTTTGACTATATTATTAGATTATGCCTGTTATTAAGATCCTTTGTAATGATATTTTCTTCGCCCATTCTGGCCTAGATCCTCGGAAGGCTTACGGTCCTGATGGAGTCCCTCCTATTGTTCTCAAAAACTGTGCTTTTGTGCTTGCACCCTGCCTGGTCAAACTTTTCCGTCCTTATCTGTCTACTTCCACCTTTCCTTCCAGTTGAGAGTTTGCTTCCATCCAACCTGTTCCTAAGAAGGGTGACCGTTCTAATCCTTCAAACTACCGTCCTATAGCTTTGACTTCCTGCCTTTCCAAAAGTTTTTGAATCTATACTTAATAAGAAGTTTCTTAAGCATCTATCTGCTAACAATCTTCTATCTGATCGTCAGTATGGTTTCCGTAAAGGGCGATCTACTGGCGATCTTCTAGCTTTTCTAACATAATCTTAGTCATCCTCCTTTAGGGGTTTCGGTGAAACTTTTGCTGTTGCCCTTGACATATCAAAAGCTTTTGATGGAGTCTGGCACAAATCTTTAATATACAAATTACCCTTATTCGGTTTCTATCCTTCTCTCTGTACCTTCATCTTAAGTTTCCTTTCAAACCGTTCTATTGCAGCGACTGTAGACGGACAATGTTCTTCTCCTAAATCTATCAATAGTGGTGTTCCCCAGGGTTCTGTCCAATCACCAACTCTCTATCTATTATTCATTAATGATCTTCTAAGTCTAGCTCAAAGCCCTATCCACTCCTACGCTGATGATTCTACCCTGCATTTTTCAACGTCGTTTATTAGACGTCCAACTCAACAGGAACTAAGTGATTCACGGAGAGATGCCACCGAGCGCTTAACTTCTGATCTTTCTATAATTTCTGATTTGGGCAAAGCAAAATTGTTCTGTTCAATGCCTCAAAAACCCTATTTCTTCACCTATCTACTCGACAAAGCCTACCAGATAACTATCCCTTCTTCTTCAATGACACTCAACTATCTCCTTCTGCTACAAGGAACATTCTAGGACTATCCTTTACTAAAAATCTGAACTGAAAATTTCATCTCATCTCTTGCTAAAACAGCTTCTAAGAAGTTAGGTGTCCTGTGGCGTCTTCGACTTTTTTTTTCTCCCTCCCAGCTGCTTGCTCTGTACAGGGGCCTTATCCGCCTATGTATGGAGTATGTCTCACATGTTTGGGGAGGATCCACTCATACAGCTCTCCTAAACAGGGTTGAGTCAAAAGCTTTTCGTCTCATCAACTCCCTTCCTCTAACTGACTGTCTTCAATCTTTAAATCACCGCCGGAATGTTGCTTCTCTTGCTATCTTCTACTGTTATTTACATGCTCACTGCTCTTCTAAACTGCTAACTGCATGCCTCCCCCCCCCTCCCACGACCTCGCTGCACAAGACTTTCTACTCATTCTCATCCCTATTCTGTCTATCTTCCTAATGCAAGAGTTAATCAGTATCTTTACTCTTTCATCCTTTCTCTGGTAAACTCTGGAACGCTCTTCCTGTTTCTATTTTTTCCACTTTCCTACGACTTAAATCTTTTCAAGAGAAGAGTAACAAGCAACCTCCCGAATTAAATTGGCCCACCCCTTTTTTTTTTTTTATTCTCTTACTGTCTTCTTTATAGGGACTGGCAACTAAGCCGGCTTTGTGTTACATATTTTTGTTGTGCCCTTTGTGATGTTAAAGATTTTTTTTTTTGTATATGTAATACATTTATGCCTATAGTGCCTGTAGTCAGTGACCCAGGGCTCGGATTTTATGCTCTGGAAGTTCATTAGAGGTCTGTGATGATTGGCCCTCGCCCGTGGTGGCGCAAGCAGGATTTTTATAGTGACGCCTGTGATTAGAGGCTCATGCCGCCCCCGTGTCATCCGATGCACTCGCAATCGAAAGTAGAGTACATGGGCAGGGCATGTGGGTGTTCTTAGGCCACTCGACGATGCAGAAAGATTTTGGCTTTCGTCGGGGATCGAACTCTGGTCACCGAGAATGCCACTCGGAGACGCTAACCACTCTGCAACCGCCTCCTCATGTATGTATGTATGTATGATATTTTATATATAATATATATATATATATATATATATATATATATATATATATATATATATATATATATATATATATATATATATATTACCGCCTCATGTATATTCATGTATAATATATATATATATATATATATATATATATATATATATATTATATATATATATATATATATATATATATATATAATATACTAGTCGCAAAGCCGCCCTCCGGGCGGACTTTTTTGCTAGCCATTGCGGAGGGCTATTGGTGGGCCTTCGGCCCACCACCTGTGTTTGGTGTGCCTTCGGCCCACTAAACACAGACTCTCCAGATAGCCCCTTCTAACTTTCCTGAAATCATGGATGTAGAAATGTATGTATTCCCCCCACCCATTCACTCACCCATTACCCATCACACCCCATCCATTCACTCACCCATTACCCATCACCACACACCCATTCACTCACCCATTAGTATGATTACCCATCACCACACACCCATTCACTCACCCATTACCCATCACCCCCCACCTATTCCCTCCCCCATCACCCCCCACCCATTCACTCACCCATCAACCCACACCCATTACCCCACCCATCCACTCACCCATTACCCATCACCCTACATCAAGGTTTCCTCAATTCTCGCAACTCACTTTTTTTTCTTCACAATTCTCGCTAATAGGCTACT
>JACEEZ010022044.1:150000-162500 GCA_016584305.1 Chionoecetes opilio
CTATCATCTACCGCTATTTCTATGTTCACTGTTCGTTTGAACTTGGTAATTGCATGCCTCCCTTCCTCCCGCGGTCTCGCTGCACAAGACATTCTACTTATTATCGTCTATATTCTGTCCATCTTCCTGATGCAAGGCAAGAGTTAACCAGTACCTTCACTCTTTCATCCTCTTAAGGGGACAGCACACAACTGAGGACCAGAATCACTCAATTTTGACATTTTTCAAGTTGTGTGCTAAAATTGTTCTTTTGGCCTAAAACTATAACGTAGTATTTTTTTTATTAATTTTCCAATGCTACATTTGAGCACAATCCATAGAAATCTTCATATCTCAGAACATTCATGTCACCTTGAAATTACTTTTAGTAGTGGTTAGCAGAGGATATAATGAAGAATAAATCTTTTCAGTCATCTCTTTGGTCACTGGGGCCTACGGAAGGGAGCTTGAAGGGTAGTGCCCACCAACTTTTAACAGAGGGACTGCCGACGCTGCTAGAACTAGACCTTTTAAGTTTGAACATCTCCCTTTACCAACTTGAGTGTATTGGGGGCAAATTGCCCCTCTGAGCTTTACTGCATCTGGTCATTGGATTTCAGAAGAATTGCGTAGTGTCGAGTTTAACATTTTAATGGGGTGTGTGAGCTAAGACTTCACTGAACACACTCAAAAAATTCCCTACGGGTTTCGGGATTCACTGGGAGCTATCAGTCCAGGATCATACAAAGGGTAAACAACAAACACAGGTTACCTATGTACCTTATCTAGTTTATTACAAAAAACTAAACAATAGGCACGCCAATCAAGCTTTTAATCAGCATATTCTCGCCCTAAATACCTATCCTTAGATATGCCTATGATAACCTATCGCCTATGGTATCTGGTTGGGGAATAGAGAAAAGGGTTAATTATGATTATGGTATCTCACGCTTTCACCGAAGAACATGTAGCTGTGGCCCTCTCGTCGAGGTAAACACGTGGAAGATCCTCGCGCCACACTGTTCCTTCTCGACCTCCACACACGCTGCCAGCGATCCTTGCCTCGACCAACGTTCCTCCTCCCGTCCAAGCGCTGCGTTTCGTCACCTACGTCTGTCAGTAAGACGAGCTCTAGGCAGGCGGGGAACTGGAAGAGGTGGCGAGGTCCTGGGACATCCTGGCCAGAGATCCTTGGAGCCGTTGTTCTCACGAGGGGCAGCGGTGAAGTGGGACTGGGGAGCGAGCAGGAGTGTATGCAGGACGGGCTTGCTGGGCCACAACATGGTGGCTGGTGATGTTGCCACATCGCACCAATCTATCCTATTTTATATATCTCCTTTTCTCACCTATGGCATGCTTTTCTGAACCACCACATGCAATTTAGATCGGGCGTTTATGCTAACGTACCAAGCTATTGATTGGGAGGCAATTTCATCCTAAATATTTCCCCGTATTAACGCCCTTCTGGCAATCCTTCCCCTCAACTAGAAAATCAATATCTGAGAGAACAAAAGTCTGAGGTGATGCGTACAGCAACGGAAATTTCAATGCCTAAATAAGTCAGTAACCATGAATCGTGGGTACCTTTACGTCACAGTCGACAACGCATCAAAAGCCAGCCATGTGGGAAAGACGGCGCTGTGACGTAATCACTGGACCACTCATGATAGTCCAAATTTTTGACGTCACGCCGTGGCGGGATACGCGAGGAGAAAACAATCACCCTAAATGGCTGACAACACAAATCAACACTTTGAGATAAATAACTAACAAATGAAAAATATATCACTGAGCCACACTAAAATGTGAAAAGGTATCACTGGGGTGTTACACGACAGAGTACTTACGTTTGGTTAGGAAAATGACACAATGAGAAGACCTTACAGGACAGTATACGACCGTCAAGAGTGTACAGCATGTAGTTATGAAGAGCGGAGTAGGTGAACCGCTTTCGTAGAGCAGCTGCGATGCTCAACACACATCGTAGTCGTTTTGATGATGCCGTTGCGTCTCACAAGGAAACGAGACACAGGAGGATGCGTAGAAAGTCTGGTTGACAAAGGACGTGGGATGGTGGCGGGGAGGCTTTAAAGCCACACTCCAATACAAGCTTGATACCAGTCCAATTTGAGCCGAGGAAAAAGAAACTCCCAGCAAAATCCTCGAGGCCAGAAACATCTCAGATTATAACCCTGTAAGCAGGATTCCACTGTACCGGGGAAGACAGTGGTTGAGGTATGCTGGTAAGAAATGTCACGTGCCATCGTAATACATACACAGCATACTTTAGGGTAGGCGGTAGAAGAGTGGTTAACGTCTCCGAGTGGCGATCTCGGTGAGCCGAGATTGATCCCCGATTAGAACCAAAATCCACTTCAAATCTTTCTGCACCGTCGAGTGGCCTAATAACACCCCACATGCTGCTGATTAACTCTACCTTTGATTACGAGTGCATTGGAGGACACAGGGCGGCATGAGTTTCTATTCACAGGCGTCACAATAAAAATCCTGCCTGCGCCACCATGGGCAAGGGCCAACCATTACAGCCCTCGAGTGAACCTCCAGGGCCTACCACCCCAGCCCTGCAGGACACTGCCAACACGCGCTATAGGCACAGCTGTAAAAAATACTCTCTCTGAAGACATAGGTATCACAAGTGCGTGTGGGCCCTTCGGACCCACGTATTGATGTTTGTTGTAGTAGTATATATTAGACAACAATGTGAGTGCAAACTCCAATCGTGTTGTTGCAGTCGTTGGTCACTGGTCAAAGTGCCTCGGGGTAGACAACCTACCACCACCGTAGCCTGCCTCACCCCAGCCCCACGCCTGTCTCACCCCAGGCCCACGCCTGTCTCACTCACCCCAGCCCCACGCCTGTCTCACCCCAGGCCCACGCCTGCCACACCCCAGGCCCACGCCTGTCTCACCCCAGGCCCAAGCCTGTCTCACCCTAGCCCCACGCCTGTCTCACCCCAGCCCCACGCCTGCCTCACCCCAGCCCCACGCCTGCCTCACTCCAGCCCCACGCCTGCCTCAGCCCGGCCCCACGCCTGCCTCAGCCCAGGACCACGCCTGCCTCACCCCAGCACCACGCCTGCCTCACCCCAGCCTCACGCCTGCCTCACCCTAGGGTCCCTGTATAAGAGGGTACCGTCATTCATAGGCCCTATGTTAAACGCTACTGGGCGTCATCTTTGTACCAGGGCCTCGCTGTTCACCCAAGACCCGCGGAAGTTCTCAAGGCATTACGTACCCCGCAGTATATCATGTTATGCATGTATAAAGGATATACTGTTATCTTCGGAAATGCTTGTTCTATAAGATTATCACATAAAACATAGTAAAACACATTAAATAAAGGTCATTATGAGACTCTGAAGAAATATGATGAACTTAACATTCACTTAAAACTCGTCGTCATGTAAAACTTTGTGGGACAGCTTATAAGATGGAAGATAGCAATAGAAACAGAATTTTATTAGTTTTCCATTGATATATTTCGTTTTCTGATAAATGCAGTAGTAGCATGTATAAATTAGCGTTAACTAAATAAATCGCGGCGGCTCTCTCTCTCTCTCTCTCTCTCTCTCTCTCTCTCTCTCTCTCTCTCTCTCTCTCTCTCTCTCTCTCTCTCTCTCTCTCTCTCTCTCTCGGCGGCATTAACTCAAATAATCACAGGTGTCATTAAAAAAACCAGATTGCAGCACCATAGGCTAGAGGCAACCATCACAGCCCTCCAGTAAGAACATGCAGGGCCAACCACTGAGTCCTCAACGAAAATAAAAGCCTACAGGCGCTATAGGCTCTAAACGTATAAATTACAGTCGCCTAATTCCATCCATAGGTTAGGACAGAAAATGGCCTGACATTATTTAGTGTTGCCTGCCAGTGTTGTAGTCAAGACCAGACCCTCCGAGACCAAGACCAGGACCAAGACCAGACCCTTCGAGACCAAGACCAAGACCAAGACCAGACCTTCCGAGACCAAGACCAGCCCTCCGAGACCAAAACCAAGACCCTCCGAGACCAAGACCAAGACCAAGACCAGACCCTCCGAAACAGACCAAGACCAAGAACAGGCATATACAAATATTTTTTATAAATATGACTATTATCTGAATGTTTTTGGTCTGTACTGCGTAACTACTAAATTGTATTGTCCTAAGTTGTTCGGATGGGATCGCCGCACGTGCTTGATAAAAGCCGACGTCGTGCCAGCCTTGTCCGTGATGCTTTGCTTGCAGAAAGTACAAACTGCTGTGTGCTTCTGGTTTCCGTGTTTCTTATCAAAAACCTCCTTGTGGTCCTTGAACGCAAATTTGATAACATCTGAGGATGCCGACATGATTACTCATTCCGGTGTGCGAACGGAAACTAAGCGAGACTAGTCCAGTACACCTCACTGTCCGACGTCCTATGTCACTGCCAGACAGAGTTATCAGGTCCTGCCAATTGTTGTATTCTTGCCAGAAACTACTCAACAAATTTTGGAATTTGCCAGAAATATTCGTCAATTGAATTGAATTTTCTTATGATGAAAAATTGAAAATGCAAAATAAGTAACTTTTGTGTGAATGCCAAAAGTATATTTTGTGGTTTGTGCACCTGGCAACCCTGCTGCCAGATGTGCTCGATGTAACGACTAACAAGCTCTGGTAGAAGAGGGGTAAGGGTAACGTACAAGGGAGGAAATATATTTACAAAATTTAATATATGTGAACAACTGAACATCTAGGTCAAATATTTCTGCTTCGCTGGCATGAAGAAACAAACATAGAAAAATGGCAATTTTGTGGTTACTTTTTCCAAGCGAGCTAGCTAAACCTGCGGTGTACGTGTACGAAGGGTGCGGGGATTGCATAGGCCTACGCATATATGAAGTACACGGAGGTGAACAGAGCTGCAAACATAAGTGCGTGCAAACGGATATTATAACTGCGAGAATGGCCACGTCATGCATGTTCTCGCGACTCGCACGCACTCTATTAGCGCTCGCAGGGCTCAGCTCATGTATCATCACCGTAGAGCTAGTCAGACAGTATCTATAGACAGTACAACGCTGTATGGCGCGCCGTGAATCGAAACAGCCATGTTTTTTCTCCGTGTATGATAATAAATTCCGACCTTCCCCACGCTGCGATGCACTTGTTAATCCTGGTCTCGACCTGGTCTCGAGCCAAACTCCGAGACCAGAAGCTTCGAGACCAAGATCAAGACCAAGACCACATCAAACGAGACCAAGACCAAGACCAAGATCGCATCAAACTGGTCTCGAGACCGGTCTCGAGACCAAGACCAGTCTGAGACCTACAACACTGTTGCCTGCCTCCTCTCTTATGTTACCTAAGAGCAAGCGCTTGTCTTGGGTGGGTTAGGTACCATCAAGTGTTCTAATGTTTTTATTTATGGTATTTCAATCCTTTGAAAATTTACTCCAGTACCTGATATATATTTTCCTATTAATTTAACCCTCTGTACCCTTGAATTTCGCGGTTCTGAATGACCGTGGGATGCAAGAGTATCTTGCATATAATTTTTATCATTATGTCCACATAAATTTTTCCATATGACCATAATGCCACTTCAATATTCCCTAGTTTGCTATCTCCAGTAAGCTACTCTGGTTTACGCTCATCTATCTGACTGTGGCTCCTCACTCTTATCAGAATATACAACACCTCAAGTTGCTCTTAAGCACTTGATTTCCAGCACTTATATTATTTTCATTCACGAAATATTGTTCTTGAATTATTATATTAGAAATTCTGAATATGTTATGTACGATCTAATGATGTTTACATTCTTCAGGCCAGAATGGAGAGAAGCTATGAATGTAAGCTTGCAAAATGGGAACATAAGGATGTTCTCAGTACTACCCCCTGGGTCTGGCCTTATCCTTGGATTCATCCTCAACATCCTAGATGAATATGGCTTGACTTCAGAGAGTATGAATAAGGAACATAAAATTCTTACTCACCACAGAATCATAGAAGCCATGAAGTGGGCATATGCTAAGCAGACTGAATTAGGAGACTTAAATTACGTTGATATTGCAAAGGTAATTATGAAATACTGGATGTAATCTATATTTTCTTTAGTAGGCTGTATAGCCTAATCATAACCTGTATTCATTTATTTACCACTGCTGCACTATTATTTATATCATATACTATCTACCATCTAACAACCTATGCTAATTTTCTTGCACCTATCGAATTCTTATCCAATTCAGTCAAACTATATCAATCTTGTGATGAAAGGCAAACAAGTTATGTCAATCGCCTTAGGCCTTTGTTTTCCCTACACTACATACAAGAAAACTTTAGCCCTTTACCATAAAGAACATAACGAACAGTTGAATCATGTCTATTTAATTAACCATTCTTAATTTTTTACACATATCTCTCTTATCTCTATATTCGTTTTAAACATTCGACAAGTTCTTCGTTTATTTTTCATCCACCTATGATTCACTTTTGTCATAGTGTATCATATGCCTCAACAGTTACACCAAAGTTTCATA
Source organism: Chionoecetes opilio (assembly GCA_016584305.1). Lineage (NCBI taxonomy): Eukaryota > Metazoa > Arthropoda > Malacostraca > Decapoda > Majidae > Chionoecetes > Chionoecetes opilio. The sequence goes on from JACEEZ010022044.1 coordinate 156,505, forward strand.
GTTCTGTCATATGTTCCAGAAATTTGCCATTCAATAATATATGTACGTGCATATGTCGGCACTTCATAAACATCTCTACCCATTGTAATATAGCTTGATTTTCATATTCATCTCAGCTTTGCAGGATGAACTTCTCAAGTTCTATAGTTATGTTACGTGATTTCAGTATTAATGTGCCGTGAGTGATATGTGTACCCACAGCTCCATCTAATATAAAATATGCTATATTTTTGCATATCATATTTATATCATATTCAGTATATACTATATAATCTTGTGATGGAAAGGAAATCGCAGTTATGTTCGAATCGCCTTATGCCATTGTTTTCCCTCACTAACCAATACGAATACTTTACCCTTCTAAACCATACACAAATAAGAAAAATTGAATATGACATAATTTATAACACATTCATAATTTTTTACCGATCCTTATTAATAATTGTTTGAACTAATTCGACAAGTTCTTGTCCTTACACACCCCATCCACCTATCGATTCACTTTTGGTCATACTGTTGAATCATCATGCCTCCCAACGTACACCAAAAGTTTCTTTCTGTCACCAGCGCAAAATTTCCATTCAAAAGTATTGCACGTGCAAATGTCGGCCACGTCATAACATTTACCAGTTTGGATTATCTCAGTTGATCTTCTATACTTCATTGCAACTTCTTGCAATAATCTTCATGTCAAGTTGATCTTTAGTTTATGTAGGACGTTAGTATGTATATGGACATGAGGAATGGATTTACTCTAACACTCCACATATATGATATCTAATACATTAATATTTCAGTTATATGATATAATATATGTATTACTTAATATATATTGATATTCGAATTGATTCATCGAATATTAAACCAAATATTCGCATTCGCATTCGCGAATACGGAAAATAGATATTCGGTCCATCACTAATATATATTATATATATATATATATATATATATATATATATATATATATATATATATATATATATATATATATATATATATATATATATATATATATATATATATATATATATATATGTATATTGGTATAACCCACGGTGTTATGGACTCGCTCAGCACGAGTAGTATTTGGCGTTGTCGGTATCTGTGCAGGAAGACAAAGATCCGGATCTTTAAGTCGCTTGTGATCCTTGTCTTACTCTAAAGTGGTGAGACATGGACACTAAAAAACGACTTGAAGAGGCAAATCGATGGCTTTGGTAATAAGTGTCTTCACAGAAACATGCGGTATCGCTGGGATGATTACGTGTCAAAACAGCGATTGCACCTTGAGACTGAATCGAGGCCTATTTATTACCTGCATAGTCCGTCAGTGTAAACTTTGGCTATATGGGCATGTGGCACGCTACCTGAAACCGATCTTTCCCATCGGGTGTATCTGTAAGAGACAATCCGGCGTGGAGGATGACAAGGGGGCGCCCACAAGGCTTGTGGCTGGGGCAAGTTGATGTTTTCTGTCGAGAGTAACTTGGTATGGGAAGGGAGCCTGCATGGGACTCGCGCGTGGTGACCCCCGGGAGTGGCGTCGTAGGGTGGGTGAGTTGACGCACTCCCAGGCGTATGCCCCCAATGATTGCTATAGATATATATATATATAATATATATATATATATATATATATATATATATATATATATATATATATATATATATATATATATATATATGATATATTATATATATATATATATATATATAATATTTTATATATATATATATATTATATATAATATATATATATAATATATATATTATATATATATATATATATATATTATATATATATACCGAGATTCTTAGTACACGACACGTCTTACCGTTCGTTGTTCTGGATGCACAAGTATGTTTATAGCGAGGTGAACCCGCTCAGGAACTTGTAGGTGTTTCAGGAACTTGTAGATGTCGAATCATCTTCACTCTCACTCTCTCTATATATTATGGGGTTCAGATATACACGTCACTCCCTTTAAGTAGTATATTGATATATATAATATTATACAAAGATGTACACAGCACGCTGAAATGACCAGTGCCGAGTAAAGTTGGATCCTGAGTGCCGTCCCTGAGGTCAGTGGGTCACTACTACCAAAGTCATGGGGGCGTGACTTTAAGAGAAGAGGAGACAGAGTAACAAATGAGGTTAAAGGAAGGACGAGTTTAAATTCATATGGCCAATCACTAAAATATAAATGGGAGGAGGAAAAGTTGTAGCCAATGAGTGAGTAGGAAGATGAGGGAAGTAGTTGGGAGTAAGGTTCAATGCCTGGCACCTTCGCGTGTCACCTTACACCAGAGAGAAGGAAAGATAAAGTAACATGACACGGACATGCAGCTGCCTTGTCGGTCATGATCAAAAGGAAATAGGAGGAAGATGCGAAGAAGGGTAATTGGAGACATGCGAGAGTGAGAGGAATGAGTGACAGTACAAATGCTCGGCCACGCTGATACGGCTGTCCTCAGCCGTCTTATCTTATACAAACACAAAAACTAAAAGGATACCTAACCGTGTTACAAAAATAATCGTGACACGAACAAAAACATAAGACATAGAAATAACATACATAATTACACATATAAAATGATATATATATATATATAATATATATATATATATATATATATATAATATATATATATATATATATATATATATATATATATATATATATATATATAATATATATAATATATATATACATATATATATACATATTATATAATATATATATAATATATATATACATATATATATATAATATATATATATATATATATATATATATATATATATATATATATATATACATTCAAGACAATATATATAATTATAAATATGAGTAACATCAAAATGACCACCAGTATTATGATATCACAGTATCATACACCTATCATAATATATTCTCTATATAGGATACTGAATGCTATCTTAGATCTATATATAGTGATACACTGATTAGAGGGATCATATGCATATCATTAACATATATCATTCGGTAGGGAAATGTCTATAGAGGAGGGCACGGAGGGACACAGTCAACGACGCCTCATGAAGGTAACACTGACAGGAAGGAGGCACTGCTGTCGTACGCCTGGGGAACTGGTCAGGAGGACATGAGTCCTGGGCCATGGTGGACAGGGGGGAGAGAGGGATGAGAAGGAGCACAGCAGGTGAACAATGAAGGAGACGCGGTACTGGGGCGGGTCAGAGGACGGTCCTGAGCATGGTGAACAGGACGAAGGAAGAAGGACACAAAAACAGAACGAGAGGGCGGAAAAGACTCACATAACAAGAGAAAAAAGGACACAAACAACAAATCAGTCAAGGGCCACAAAAGTAAAAAAATGGAAAGTCTGTAAGCCAGTGTATGTCTGTGTACGTTACCAATGAAGGTCTAGACTCTAGAAGGTCAAGCAGAAGGCAGTCCCACACGCTCATGCCGACAGGAGGAACGCTGAAGGAGGCAGCAGGTGCGTCGGGCAGGCAGGAAGGCGCGGAGGTGAAGACGAGCGTCACGCTGACGGAGTGCGTGCGTGCCACAGACGGCAGGAAGCAGGAAAACACAGCAGGAAGACAGCGGCGGGGCAGAGAACCAACAGCGAGAGCGCCTCAGGAGGAGAAGGCGTCAGGAACAAGGAGATGGCGGTGTCAACAGGAGCAGGAGAGGGCAGCGTCAGGAGCGGCGCGCAAAGGTGAACAGGAACCGCAGGCGGCGTCAGGAACGGCGCACCAAAATGGACAGGAACTGCGGAAGAGAGGAACAGCGCACCAAGATGGACAGGAACCACGGGCGACAGGAACGGCGCACTAAGAGTAAGGGAGCGACGGAGAGAGAGTGAGATGGGGCGAGGGGCGCTCATACACAGAAGATAAGTGATAACGGGCAAGCAAAGACACAGAACGGAAATTTCAGAGGAAGGTGGGACGAAGTTACGCTGCCACCGTCTATGTACCGTGATTCTTAGTACACGTCCACATCTTACCGTTCGTTGTTCTGGATGCACAATTATGTTCATAGCGAGGTGAACCCGCTCAGGAACTTGTTGGTGATGTCGAATAGTTCTTCACTTTCACTCTCTCTATACATTATCAATCAATCATTGGGGCATACGCCGGGGGGCGTGTCGCCTCCCCCACCCTACGACGCCACTCCCGGGGGTCACCACGCACGAGTCCCCATGCAGGCTCCTTTCCCATACCAAGCAGCTCTCGACAAGAAACATCAACTTGCCCCAGCCACGAGCCTTGTGGGCGCCCCCTTGGTCTCCTCCACGCCGGATTGTCTCTTAAGGCCGGTTCCCACTATCCCGCTTGTACGGCCGCCGTACAACAACAATGACGTCACAATGACGTCACAACAAAGTCTACCGCACCACCGTACCGCTGTACGGCTGCCGTACAAAGTTAAATTCAAGTCATCTCTCCCGCTCGGCGGTGTCCGCTCGAGCGGAGCTGTCAACTGTGCCCAGTTACCACAAATACCACTCAAGCGGTGATAATGGTGACGTCATTGTTGTTGTACGGCGGCCGTACAAGCGGGATAGTGGAAACCGGCCTTTACAGATACAACCCGATGGGAAAGACCGGTTTCAGGGTAGCGTGCCACATGCCCATATAGCCGAAGTTGGCGCTGACGGACTATGCAGGTAATAGGACTCAATTCAGTCTCAAGGTGCAATCGCTGATTTGACGCGTAATCATCCCAGCGATACCCCATGATTCTGCGAAGACACTTATTACCAAAGGCTTAGTCTCTTCAAGTCATTATTTAGTGTCCATGTCTCACAACCATAGAGTAAGACAGGGATCACAAGCGACTTGAAGATCCGGATCTTTGTCCTCCTGCACAGATACCGACAACGCCAAATACTACTCGTGCTGAGCGAGTCCATAACACCGTGGGCTATGCCAATCCGCCGTAAGACTTCTTGACGTGACCCGCCGTCACTATGGACTGCGCTATAGAGCTATGTAAAACTTTCCAAGATCTCAATGTCCTCGCCGCACGCATGAACAGACTGTACTGTTTCATCTAGTAAGCCTCCGAACACCTGGACCTTGGTCTTAAGCCAGGAGACCTCAAGTCCCAAAGGCTTTGCCTCCTCGTGCAGCGCCTCAAGAGCCATCACCAGGACCTCCAGCGACTCAGCAAAGATTAATGCATCATCGGCAAAAACAAGATCAGTGATCTTGGTGTTGCCGACGGATGCTCCACAATCACTTTGATCTACAACCTTGTCCAATACCCAGTCCATACAAGCGTTGAATAGTGATGAGGCAAGGACGCACCCTTGCCTCACTCCTGTATTCACAGGAAAGAGGCTGGATACACCTGCCCCACACTTCACAGCACTCTCAGTCCCAGAATCTCAGAGTTATCAAGAGTTATCAGGTTGATAACTTAACCAGTTATCAAGCCAATAGTCCTTGCAGGAATCCCGCGAAGTCGCAGAAGATCCCAGAGTGACTTACGATGCACTGAGTCAAACGCCTTCTTGAGATCAACATAGGCTGCAAGCATCCCCTGTCGAAACTCACGTCGGCGTTCCACCAGGACACGAAGCGCTAGGATACGGTCCGTTTTTTACTTACCAGGCGTGAACCCAGACTGCTGAAGTCTCTGATGCTTCAGCAGATGACTGCGGATCCGTGTCAACAATAGATAGGCAAGCACCTTGCCTGGCACGCTGAGCAGTGTAATACCGCGGTAATTGTTGCAGTCCTGACGGTCCCCTTTCCCTTTCCAGATAGGGACGACCAGCCCCCTTTTCCAGTCAGGAGGAACGGTACCTGATTGCCACACGGCAGTCAGGACAGCATGCAACCCGCGGATCATGGCCTCACCCCCAGCTTTGAGGAGCTCCGCACTGATATTACAAACACCAGCTGCCTTTCCATCCCTCAACTTTGCTACAGCCTCTCTGACTTCGTCAAGAGAGGGTGCGCTTTCGTCAATGGGAGGATCGGCATCCATTGC
>JACEEZ010022044.1:167500-210000 GCA_016584305.1 Chionoecetes opilio
AAGCTGTTACAGGTGCACACGGCTCGTATGGGAATACGGAATATTACTAGATAAAAGTATTACAAGTGGGTGTAATAATTGTTGTAATCAATGATGATAGTGATACGAATATCTATAAATGGCAGACCATATCTAGTGACTGACATTGCTCGAGACGCTACGAAATTTGCTTTCAAATTAACAAGATAAGAATTTGCAAGGGAATGAAAAGAGTGAAATTAAATTATACACCTAACTCTAGACGATATACATACATACATTATATGCACAAAATACTCGATACCTCCCAAGCTTAACTCCTTATAGGTAAGAGTGTGTTAAGTCAGAGATACACAGACAATTTTAAGAAGAATTTTGCAGGACCAGATTTGGAAGGTTGGGCCACCTTAATTCCAAGTATCATGTGGTTATTGTAACAAATGCAGATGAGGAAACAATGGTTTGTATGATGATTAACATCATAGACAATTACATTGCCGAGTAGAAAAACTGAATCAGCACTAGCGTGCTAGCGATCCACAATGTGTACAAATAGATGAAAAAAAAGAAAGATAGAAGAAGAAAAAATCACGTATTGAAGGTGTAACGTAGAAGTTTTTTAACAGTCTCAAAAACTGGCAGAAAAAGAAGCTGTACAATTTATAGGGATCATTTTGAGAAACTTTGAATATGACAAGTAACGATGGAAGTTCGTCAGATTATAGCGGTGCTCTAAGTTCCAGTAGGATTTGCCTATTGTGCGTATGACAGTAAAAAAATATCATGGTTTGAATTATAAGTCAAAATAGACAAAAAACATCGTTTGATACAAATTATGTGGTTGTTTCAGTGGATGGTAACGTTGGTCAAAGTAACATAGTAAGGAGCAAATAAGTAATTATATCAAGGTATAAGTAACATAGAGAGGCACATAAGAAAGTAATAAAAATACAGGGACATCGGTGGATACCCAGTATGTGTTTGCATCAGTGCGGACAACCTTGTTAATTAGATAATAATATGTGTGATAAGAAGTCAATATTTTTGTAGAAAATATCATGACATCAGCGAGTGTAAAAATAAGTGGCAGATAAACTGAATGAAGCTTATATATTGAAATGAAAAATCTGAAAACCTTGGTGATGTATAATAGGTAGAGTGCTGACCATCCTTGATTTGACATAAAACATGTCTAATTAAACAATTTTAACTAGTATATTATTTGATGTGCAATAGAACAAGAAACTCACTGAGGTGGACAGGACATTTTTTTGCCATGGGTGAATGAGGTGATAAATAATATTGGTGTTCTCCACGGGAGCGAAAGAACAAATGTACACCAAATGTACATCTCCATCTCATCATCTGGTAGAGCAACATTTCAAAATGGAGGAATTTCTCATCGACCCAATTTCACATTTAGCTGTTGAAGCATTTATATTTTGAAAAAGATAAGCTAGGCTTATGTAATTACACTAATTTTGGAATAATGTGTATCTATATAGTAATCCTAATTAGGGCAATTTCACATGCAGCAGCTAGAACATTTAGAATGGGAAATAGGTAAACTAGGCACAGTTTTAAATGATAGTATGACTATTGACAATTTACATGACAGGAGACAAAGCGGCGGATACATGTAAGAGGTTTTCAGAGATTAGGAATGACGTCCATGGTAAGGTTACAGTGAACAGAGAACCATTTAATATTGTAAGAAAGGGTAAATATACACGTTACTGAGACAGTCATGTGGTTGAAACGGAACATGAATTCTTGCACCTTTTTGAGTGAAAATGTCTTTCAGAATTAAGTAATACAAATAATATTTGTCATTAGGGAACAATGATATGAGAGTTATGTTTCTCCGTGATCAATCAATGTTTTCTGAATTCCGTGGTAAGAAAAATGTTCATTCATAGTTTATCTGCGAGCTTGAATTAGTTGAGAATAGATGAGAGCTGGTTAGTTAGTTGTACAAATCTTTTAACTTAAATGTGGGGAACATTTACTTCATGTAGAACATGTAGTTCATCATTTAAATCACGTAGATGTGTAAAACGTTCAGGAGACCATGGCTAGGCATCTATATCATCTAGTTCATCATGTAAGTAAGTGGACAATCATTTAATTGAAGTAGTGAATGTGGTACAACTGTAAGAACGTAAATAAGCAAGTCTATAAAAAATGTAGTGCAACTGTAAGTGCGTTATTATTTCACTCAAGTAAATGTAATTAATTCATTCAAGAATGTAGTGCAACAGTTTATGCGTAAGTATTTGATTCAAGTAAATATATATATATATAAGTAATTCATTCAAGAATGTAGTGCAACAGTAAGATCACAATTAAATAGTACATAATAGTATTTTAATGTGAATAGTAGAATCATAGTTCACATAATTTCTGACATTCATTAGAGATTCCATCTAGGTAAAATGTAAGCTTCTATTAAGTTTTCTAGTGGTTTTACTGAATACGTTGTAGTTCTAGACAAAAAAGAAATCGTACATATAAAAGAAAAGCGCTTGAGGTGAACAGCTTGCTGGCTGATCACTGCAGGAGGAACGGGTGGCTCTTTATCGATAACTGGGCTCAATTCTTCGGTAAGGACCACCTGTACGCCAGGGACAGGGTACATCTCTCTCATAGTGGTGTGGGAGTGTTGGCGTGGGTAATTGAAAGGGAGATGGGGGTCAGGTTTTTTTTTAGAGGCCAGGAGGGTGTAAAAGTGAAGAATAATGATCATGATAGTCAAGGAAAGAATATTGTTGGTCAAGTCAGGAATGAAGACAGTAGAATTAAGAAAAAGACAGGGATAAAACTGACAGTTAGCGTAAATACAATCAATCAATCATTGGGGGCATACGCCGGGGGGCGCGTCGCCTCGCCCACCCTACGACGCCACTCCCGGGGGTCACCACGCGCGAGTTCCCATGCAGGCTCCTTTCTCATACCAAGCTGCTCTCGACAAGAAGCATCAACTTGCCCCAGCCACGAGCCTTGTGGGCGCCCCCTTGGCCTCCTCCACGCCGGATTGTCTCTTACAGATACAACCCGATGGGAAGGATCGGTTTCAGGGTAGCGTGCCACATGCCCATATAGCCGAAGTTGGCGCTGACGGACTATGCAGGTAATAGGCCTCGATTCAGTCTCACGGTGCAATCGCTGATTTGCCCACGTAATCATCCCAGCATACCCCATGATTCTGCGAAGACACTTATTACCAAAGGCTTTTGATTAGTCTCTTCAAGTCACTATTTAGTGGTCCATGTCTCAAACCATAGAGTAAGACAGGGATCACAAGCGACTTGAAGATCCGGATCTTGTCCTCCTGCACGGGTTACCGACGACGCCAAATACTCCCCTGAGCGAGTCCATAACACCGTGGGCTATGCCAATCCGCCGTAAGGCTTCTTGACGGGGACCGCCGTCATTAGGGACTGCGCTACCAAGGTATGTAAAACTTTCCAAGATCTCAATGCCCTGCCACACGCATGAACAGACTGTACTGCTTCATCTAGTAAGTCTCCAAACACCTGGACCTTTGGTCTTGAGCCAGGAGACCTCGAGCCCCAAAGGCTTTCCCTCCTCGTGCAGCGCCTCGGGGAGCCATCACCAGGACCTCCAGCGACTCAGCAAAGATTACTGCACCCATCGGCAAAAACAAGATCAGTGATCTTGGTGTTGCCGACGGATGCTCCACAATCACTTTGATCTACAACCTTGTCCAATACCCAGGCCCTTTACAAGCGTTGAAAAGGTGAGGGGGAAAGGGGACGCACCCTTGCCTCACTCCTGTATTCACAGGAAAGAAGCTGGATACACCTGCCCCACACTTCACAGCACTCTCAGTCCCAGAATACAGACCAGTTATCAAACCAATAGTCCTTGCAGGAATCCCTCGAAGCGCAGAAGATCCCAGAGTGATTCACGTTTGCACTGAGTCAAACGCCTTTTGAGATCAACAAGGCTGCAAGCATCCCCTGTCGAAACTCACGTCGGCGTTACCACCAGACACGAAGCGCTAGGATACGGTCCTTTTTTTTGACTTACCAGGCGTGAACCCGGGACTGCTGAGGTCTTTGATGCTTCACCAGAGGGACTGCGAATTCGTGTCAGCAATAGAGGGGCAAGCACCTTGCCTGGTACGCTGAGCAGTGTAATCCCGCGGTAATTGTTGCAGTCCTGACGGCCCCCTTTTCCCTTCCAGATAGGGACGACCAGCCCCCCTTTCCAGTCAGGAGGAATGGTACCTGATTGCCACACGGCAGTCAGAACAGCATGCAACCCGCGGATCATGGCCTCACCCCAGCTTTGGAGCTCCGCACTGATATTAAAAACACAGCGGCCTTTCCACCCTTAAAACTTGCTACAGCCTCTCTGACTTCGTCAAGAGAGGGTGCGGTTTCGTCAATGGGAGGATCGGCATCCACTGCCCGTAACCCAGTGGTGTGAAGCTGCTCAGTTGGAGTGCCCACCGTGAACAACTGCCCAAAGTACTCAGTCCAACGAGCCATCTGCCCATCCAGTCCGACACGAGGCGCCCATCTACTGTTCGAATAGCACTCGCCCGAGAAGGAGACTTGGAACGGAGCTTCTTCAGGGTCGGTAGGCGGGTCGGAGGTCATTAGCGTTCAAATGACCCTCGACATCCTCAGCGAGACACCCGGCATACCTCTCCTTGTCTCTCCTCAGGAGGGTTCTAGGCCGGCGTGACAGAGCCCTGTGCTGGTCCGGTTCCCAGCCAGCCCGGCCCCGGGACTCTCCTCGATTTTCTCCAGCGTCTCCGTCGAGACAAAACCACGCCTTGACCTCGGGCGCTCCCCAATACACTCCTTGGCAGCCTGCAGAGTTTCACGTTTGGGAAAGGGATCTCACAGTCTACAGGATCCCGAGAGCACCGAGCACATCAAACCGATTTGAGACTGCCACCGCATACTCATGAGCACATGTCAAGTCCTTCAGTTTCTCAAGATGAAACAAAAGTATGGTTCCTCTTGAGATTCTTCTGGATTGACCTGAAGCTTTAAGTGTAGCAACAACAAGTCTTTTGATTGTTCCAAAGAACTCAGCACTCCCGGGAAAAAACCCCCGCCGTTCGGAGGGTCCTCAAACGAGTACTAACGAGGATGTGGTCGATCTCCTTAGCTACCCTCCGGCATTATTATACCATGTCCAGCGGTGCAGCTCTGGTCTCTGATACCAAGAACCTGCAATTCTCAACCTTTGGACCTGCAAAGTTTAGAAGAGAGAACTGTTGGTGTTTCTGTACCGGAGCCATGGGACCAACACCCTAACTCGTAGCCACTCTTACAGTGCCAGTAGTAGCATTGAAGTCGCCCAAGACAATGAGTGTTCCGAGGAGGACATGGTCTAATAAACGAGTCGAGTTTGCGTAGAACATCTCCTTCTCTTCAGTTTTAGCATTCGGTAGGAGCGTACACTGCAACAAGAGAACATGAAACCCAGAGTGTGTTTCATCCTCACCCGCATTATCGCCATCAACCGGAGTAACCTCAACAACTGACGGCTGCAGTTTGCTGGAAAATGCCTATAGCTACTCCCCGTACACGGTGACCAATGCTCATGCCGGACCAGTAGTAGGTGTAACCCCACTGCTAGTCTCGGCCCCTGCCAGGCCTCCTCGTCTCAGAGAGTCCCCCTATATCCCCTCAGCCTTCTGAGCTCGCCCGTAAATACAGCTAGCGGGAAAACGACAAGATGAAACATTGCAGCCTAAAGTTTTATTAACAAATTGTAGGGGGTATATTAAATAAGATAGATTTACTGAGAGGAACATTTAGTGTTGAAGATTTTGATATAATAGCATTAACAGAAACATGGTTAGATATGACAGGAAAAGTATTTAATCCAGAAGTTGAGATAGCGGGATATAAGTTATTTCACAAGGACAGGATAGGAAGGAGAGGCGGATGAGTTGCACTATATGCCAGGGATACATTACAGTGTTGTGTTAACAACGTTATAAAAACGGATGGTAGCATAGCGTCTATATGGGTGGAAATTAGAGAAGAAACTGATAAGATGGTCTTGGATGTAGTGTACAGGCCTTCAAACTTATGTAAAGAGGATTCAGCTCTTATATGGCAGGAAATAAGCAAGGCTTGTAAATCTAATCGATTATGCGTGGTAGGAGACTTTAATCTTAGGAGCATTGACTGGGATTTAATTATAGGAGAAAATGACGCAGAGGATTTGTTAAAACTAGTTCAAGATAACTTCCTAAAGCCAGCAATCAAGAAGCCTACTAGGGGAGATAATATTCTAGATTTATTACTAACAAACAGGGAAGATTTAGTTACTGAGATGGAAGTTGGAGGTACATTTGGAAAAAGCGACCATTGCGAAATCAGATTTTGCTTAAATTGGGAGGTAGGAAGTAGAAGTGTTAATATGCATAGAGTACCTGACTTCAGAAAGGCTAATTATGTTGGATTAAGAAAACATCTGGAAGGATTAACAGGGACAAAAGGGAGTGTGAGATGAGATCTGTGGTCGGGACGGAGGGGGGTGTCGGTGAGGTCAGTGCGGAAAAGGATTATAATACCTTTGTCAGCAATTTAATTGCAGGTCAGAAAAAGGATATTCCTTATAGGGCGATAAGATCAGGAAAAAACGAGCCCAAGTGGATGACTGAGTTTTTAAAACACAACATAGGGATAAAAAGGGACATTGTTAAAAAAGTTAAGGATGTCCAGGTGAACAGAGAGCAGTATAACGAGATGGCTAGAACAGTGAAAAAATTTACATGAGCAGCAAAGAACAATTATGAGATTACGGTTGCAGGGAAGGCAAAGACCGATTCTAAGGTATTTTTTCAGGTTTATAAAACAAAGACTAGGGAATTAGTGGGGCCATTAAAAAATGAGCAGGGGGAGATTGTAAGCACGGAAGAGGATAATTGTAAGATTTTAAATGAGTATTTCTTAAGTGTTTTTACTCAGGAGGATAAACAGAAGGTTTACAGATAGTGAACAGATGTTTTAGAGGAGAGGAGGATGAGAAACTCAAAGATATTGTGACAACTAGGGAAATGGTAAAAGAAGGTATAGACATAAATGAAGAATTTTAAGTCACCAGGACCAGATTAAGTTTATCCCAGAGTATTAAAAGAATGCAAAGAGGTTGTTAGTGAGTCGTTCGTGCATTTTTTTGGAAATCGATTGATACAGGGTAAGTGCCGTTAATGTGGAGGAAGGGAGATGTAGTTCCCATATTTAAGAAGTGAGATAGAGGATTAATGTCAAATTATCGACCCGTTAGCCTGACGTCAGTGGTAGGTAATTTTTTGGTATCTCTTATTGCAAAAAACATTAGAGAGCATCTTGAAAAGCATAACTTGGTAAATAATTCACAACATGGGTTCACCAAAGGTAAATCATGTCTCACTAATTTATTGAGTTTTTATAGGAAAGTTTACGAAACAGCAGATAATGATGAGGATTATGATATAGTATACCTGTACTTTAGTAAGGCATTCGCCAAGGTGCCACACGGTAGATTCTTAAATAAGGTTAAGGCTCATGGAATAGATGGGAAGGTTCTTCGTTGGATTAGATCTTGGCTAAGTAATAGGCAACAAAGGGTTACAATTAATGGTTCTAAATCTGAATGGAGGCGGGTAACGAGTGGGGTTCCATAAGGGTCTGTTTTGGGTCCATTACTATTTTTGATTTACATCAACGACTTGGATAGAGGATTAGTAGTGATATCAGCAAGTTTGCGGATGATACTAAGGTAGGTAGGATTATTATATCACAGTCTGATGTAAATATTTTGCAATGAGACTTAGATAAATTAAATGAGTGGGCAGATAGATGGCAGATGGAATTTAATATTGATAAGTGTAGCGTAATGAATGTTTGTAGGAAAAATCCTAGTAATAGGTACACCATACGCAATGTATCGCTGAAAAGATCAGAGGGTGAGAAAGATCTGGGAGTGCGGGTAAGCTCAGACCTCCGTCCTAGGAATCAATGTATTGAGGCTAGAAATCGAGCCAACAGGGTGTTAGGATTTATTATCTGGAGTGTTAAAAGTAGAAGTGCTGAGATTATTATAAAGCTTTATTTGGCTCTAGTCAGACCTCACCTAGACTATGCTGTTCAGTTATGGTCTCCGTATTACAGGATGGATATTGCTTTGTTAGAATCAGTGCAGAGAAGGGTGACCAAAATTATTCATGGGATGCGTAACTTTAATTATGAGAAGAGATTGAACCTATTAAATTTACACTCACTCGAGAGGCGTAGAGTAAGGGGCGATCTGATATAAGTTTTTAAGTGGATAAATGGATACAATATAGGTGATGTAGGTTTAAGTTATTACGGCTAGTAAGCAGGGTAGAACAAGAAGTAACGGATTCAAGCTGGAAAAGCATAGATTTAAAAAGGAAATAGGGAGAAACTGGTCCACAAATAGGGTGGTGAATGATTGGAATGGACTAAGTTGTCAGGTGGTCAATTCGGAGTCTATTGGGGGCCTTTAAAGGGAGTCTGGATAAATTCATGGATGGGGAAGAGAGGTGGATGTTGGTAGTATTAAGTAACAGGAACTACCTCGTTTAGGTCTCACGGCAACGTGTAGCTTCCTTATTTTTTTATGTTCTTATATTCTTATATAACATCAGAGTAAATTATTTCAAAGAGTGTACACACCACTGGCCTGCTGTGATCTGTAGATATCTTCTACAAAGAGAACAACATACATTAGAAATTCAGAATACATGGTAATTGTATAAGACTCAGGTGAACTGATATGAAATATAATGGAATGGAATGGAATGACACTACTGTTTTTGCGTTAGTGACCGCAATTTGTAACGGTAATCATTTGTAGCTGGTGGTGGGTCATCTCTAGCTACAGGTGTGTCCCGTGTAGCAGGTGTAATGCTTAGTAATTAATCACCTGTATCGAATCCTCTACCGTAGATAACACTATAGTCGCTACGGTGCACTTATGTCGCCAGCCGCCATACACTCCGAATTATAGCATCACTACTGATTTGTATGATGCCACTGATAGTAGGTGAGAATGTATAGAGTACAAAATCAGTGTGATTTACACGGAGTGTAAAAGTTTGCCCGTTGTGTTTTCCTGATTGTTTGAACCATGGACAACGAAACGGTGGCAGAAAAAATAGAGCATTAGGGGGGGCGGTGGGGGGCCGCGTCCCCGGTAGAGGTTCGAGAATCCAACGCGCCACATGCTTAATGTATCGTAGCAACCAAAAGTCTCACAGACATAGTTAAATTATCATTATAAATATTTGAAGGCATGAGGAATCTGATTATACCACTGTATTTCCAATCTGAAGTGCATAATAAACGGTAGAGCTATTTCCTATAGAAAAGTCTCCCCAGAATTTTGATAATTATATTCTAAAAGCCAGTTACTGCCATATATATATATATATATATATATATATATATATATATATATATATATATATATATATATATATATATATATATATATATATATATATATATAAATAGATATGTGTAAAAATACCTATGAACAAATGTAAAGTAGCATGTTATCAGCTATTAAATGAAACCGGAATGATAACTCTAGTCTATTTATAGCAGAGTAGGAGTAAATTTAGCAAGAGTCATTTCTTACTACCAGGGGGTGAGGAGTCACGCACTGATGTGAACAATGCTCGACTGTAGGTTACATTAAATATTGAGTTAGTTAGGTTTTTTTTTTTTTCGAACTCTAAACTTAGGCTATTTTGACTATTGTTACACATACATACTGTACGTATGTACATTAATGCACACATAAATTACTCAATTATTTGCGACACCTCTCCCCCTGGTACTCAGAAATTACTCGTGCTTAATTTACTCTTACTCTGCTATAAATAAACTTAAGAGTTCTCATTCATCTCATCTCAACTCATCTCAAGAGTTCAGGAACTACCACGTGTAGGCCTCGCGGCCTCTTGTAGCTTCCTTATTTTCTTATGTTCTTATGTTCATTCAGGTGTCATTTAATAGCTGATAAAATGTTATTTTACATTTTTTCCTAGTTATTTTTACACATATCTATATATATATGGCCGTAACTGGCTTATAAAATATAATTATAATAATTATATAGGGAGATTTTTTTATAGGAAAATATCTCTACCGCTTATTATGCACTTCCGATTGGAAATACAGTGGTATACTCAGTTATATGCCTCATGCCTTCAAACATATAAAACTATAATTTAATTATGTCTGTGAGTCTTCTGGTTGCTAAGATACATTAAGCATGTGGCGCGTTGGATTCTCGGACCTCTACCGGGGACGCGGCCCCCCACCGCCCCCCCTAATGCTCATTTTTTCTGACACCATTCCAAATCAGTTGTTCATGGTTCAAACAATCAGGAAAACACAATGGGCAAACTTTTACACTCCGTGTAAATCACACCATCAGTGATCTCACTTGCTTGAGAGACACGAGTAGTTATACTCAGACTATAATACCCTGTTCATGTTATTTTAGTTGTATCCTGCAGTTATACGGTTCAATTCCCTACTCGTTTCTTTTTGGCGAGAGACGCGGAGGACACTCAGAATAACTAGCGCGATCTTAGTGTAGTCCGTTACCAAAAGTCGCCCTCGATTTGATTTTTGAAATTTGTTCATTAGCTAATAGCCGCAAGCGATCCGGGCGACTTTGTGGCTACTCCTCGAGGGCTTTGGTGCCCCCACCTGGTTTGGTGGGCCTTCGGCCCGCCAAACACAGACTCTCCAGATAGCCCCTTCTAACTTTCCTGAAATCATTGATGTAGAAATGTATGTATTAACGCCTTACCCATCACCCCCCACCCATTCACTCACCCATTACTCATCACCACACACCCATTTACTCACCCATTACCCATCACCACACACCCATTCACTCACCCATTACCCATCACCCCCCACCTATTCCCTCACCCATCACCCCCCATCCATTCACTCACCCATCAACCCACACCCATTACCCATCACCCCACCCATTCACTCACCCATTACCCATCACCCTACACAAAGACTACTCTATACTGGACTTGCTACTCGTGCCCCGCGCCAACCCGCCCATGACCAGTGGAGGCCAGTTTTGCGATTCCTGCCATTTTAGAGCATCACCCCTATTTCTCTTCCTAAGGTTTATCAGTATATATGATATACCGTTATCTTCATAACTGTTTGTTCTATAATATTATTAAATAAAAAACAGTAAAATACACTAAAGAAATGCCATTATGAGAGAGTGAAGAAATATGCATGACCTCAATATATACTTAAACTCTTCGCCATTTAATATTTTGCGAGAAAACATTTTAGATGCTAGGGATAGAAAGAAGCGGATTTTCATTAGCTTTCCATTGATATATTTCGTTTTCCGATAAATTAATTACCACCATGCCTAAATTAGCGTTAACTAAAAAAATAACATCATCAATCGTATCGGCAAGTAAAAAAGTGTTCCATGAATACAGTAGACTATGGCATATCAGTATAAATGATACACTGTTATCTTCGTGAATGTTTGTTCTATAATATTATCAAATAAAAAACTGTAAAATACACTAAAGAAATTCAATTATGAGACTCTGAAGAAATATGCATGAACTTATATTCACTTAAACTCATCGCAATTTGATATTTTGGGTGAAGATTTTTTACATGCAACATATCAATAGAAGCGGAATTTAATTAGCTTTCCATTGCTATATTTTATTTTCTGATAAATGAATTAGAACCAAGCATAAATTAGCGTTAACTAAATAAATAACATCATCCATCGGGTAATTATCCCGATAGATGATGTTATTTCTTTAGTTAACGCTAATTTATGCATAGTTATGATTCATTTATCAGAAAACGAAATATAGCAATGGAAAGCTAATGAAAACCCACTTCTTTCTATCGCTAGCATCTAAAATGTTTTCTCGCAAAATATTAAATGGCGATGAGTTCAAGTGAATATTAAGTTCATGCATATTTCTTAACTCTCTCATAATGGCATTTCTTTATTGCATTTTACTGTTTTTTATTTGATAATATTATAGAACAAACATTTACGAAGATAACGGTATATCATATATCTACTGATAAACCATAGGAAGGGAAAAGGGAGTGATGTTCGAAAATGTCAGGAATCGCAAAACTGGCCTCCACTGGAAATAGCCCAAAATGAGTAGCAAGTCCAGTATAGAGTAGTAGTCTTTGCCCTACATCAAGGTTTCCTCAATTCTCGCAACCCATATTTTTTTTCACAATTCTCGCTAATAGGCTGCTAAAACAAGAAAAAAAAAGTGATCGGATCATCTCATAAGTGGGCTTATAATGTGCCCCTGGTCGAGCTGGTTCCAAAACTGTATCATATGATGGGATTGTACCACGGGGGGCGGAACTTAGCGCGGACACACACACACACACACTTCCGCTTATATTATTATAGATAGATATAGCACAGATGAAGACACAAAATGACAACAGACTCTCCAGATAGCCCCTTCTAACTTTCCTAAAATCATGGATGTAGAAATGTAAGTATTAACGCCAGCAGACGTCTGTAAATAAAATAGAAACGTTGTCCAGGCGACTTTAGTGTTATCTACGGTAGATACTCACTCAACCTGGTATATATGTACTGTCTTTGCATGGTATTATACATGTTATGTATTGTTATTTTATTTCCATGATCATTGATCAATACCAATGACCCTATAAGGTCCTTCAAATGTAGGATCTAACTTTAAAGCTAATCGCTGGACATAAAAGTATACTACATCTCTAATAACAATTGGCTTCTCCACCATTTATCAATCAATCATTGGGGGCATACGCCGGGGGGCGCGTCGCTTCGCCCACCCTACGACGCCACTCCCGGGGGTCACCACGCGCGAGTTCCCATGCAGGCTTCTTTCCCATACCAAGCAGCTCTCGACAAGAAACATCAACTTGCCCCAGCCACGAGCCTTGTGGGCGCCCCCTTGGCCTCCTCCACGCCGGATTGTCTCTTACAGATACAACCCGATGGGAAGGATCGGTTTCAGGGTAGCGTGCCACATGCCCATATAGCCGAAGTTGGCACTGACGGACTATGCAGGTAATAGGCCTCGATTCAGTCTCACGGTGCAATCGCTGATTTGACACGTAATCATCCCAGCGATACCCCATGATTCTGCGAAGACACTTATTACCAAAGGCATTGATTTGTCTCTTCAAGTCACTATTTAGTGTCCATGTCTCACAACCATAGAGTAAGACAGGGATCACAAGCGACTTGAAGATCCGGATCTTTGTCCTCCTGCACAGGTACCGACAACACCAAATACTCCCGCTGAGCGAGTCCATAACACCGTGGGCTATGCCAATCCGCCGTAAGACTTCTTGACGTGACCCGCCGTCATTATGGACTGCGCTATAGAGCTATGTAAAACTTTCCAAGATTTCAATGTCCTTGCCACACGCATGAACAGACTGTACTGCTTCATCTAGTAAGTCTCCAAATACCTGGACCTTGGTCTTGAGCCAGGAGACCAAGTCCCAAAGGCTTTACCTCCTCGTGCAGCGCCTCGAGAGCCATCACCAGGACCTCCAGCAACTCAGCAAAGATTACTGTATCATGGGCAAAAACAAGATCAGTGATCTTGGTGTTGCCGACGGATGCTCCACAATCACTTTGATCTACAACCTTGTCCAATACCCAGTCCATACAAGCGTTGAAAAGTGATGGGGCAAGGACGCACCCTTGCCTCACTCCTGTATTCACAGGAAAGAAGCTGGATACACCTGCCCCACACTTCACAGCACTCTCAGTCCCAGAATACAGAATTTATGGGCGTTGGTATTTTATCATGTCCTCCTTGGACACGTCAATAGCCTAAGTCACTCGTTTGTATATTTTCTAATACTATGCCAGTCTAACTCTTTTTTTTTCTTTTTTTCACACCTCAAAGGACTGGCCAAGGGCACAACAAAAGGAGGCAACACAAAACCCGCTTAGTTGCCAGTCCCTATAAAGAAGACAGTAAGAGAATAAAGAAAGGGGGGTGGGCTAATTTAGTTCAGGAGGTGTCTTGTCACTCTTCTCTTGAAAAAGATTTAAGCCGTAGGAAGGTGGAAAAATAGAAACAGGAAGAGAGTTCCAGAGTTTACCAGTGGCAGGGGTGAAAGAGAAAAGATACTGATTAACTCTTGCATTAGGAAGATGGACAGACTATGGATGAGAATGAGTAGAAAGTCTTGTGCAGCGAGGCCGCGGGAGTGGGAGAGGCATGCAGTTAGCAAGTTCAGAAGAGCAGTGAGCATGAAAATAATGGTAGAAGATAGCAAGAGAAGCAACATTGCGGCGGTGATTTAAAGATTGAAGACAGTCAGTCAGAGGAGGGGAGTTGATGAGACGAAAAGCTTTTGACTCAACCCTGTTTAGGAGAGCTGTATGAGTGGATCCCTCCCAAACATGTGAGACATACTCCATACATGAGCGGATAAGGCCCCTGTAGAGAGAAAGCACCTGGGAAGGAGAAAAAGAAGGACGCAGACGCCACAGGACACCTAACTTCTTAGAAGCTGTGCTAGCAAGAGATGAGATGTGAGATTTCCAGTTCAGATTTTTAATAAAGGATAGTCCAACAAGAATGTTCATTATAGCAGAAGGAGAAAGTTGAGTGTCATTGAAGAAGAGGGGATAGTTATCATGTAGGTTTTGTCGAGTAGATTAGGGGAGGCGGCAGCAGAGTGGTTAGCATCTCCGACTGGCGTTTTTGGTGACCCGAGTTCGATCCCCGACGAAAACCAAAAACCTTTCTGTACCGTCGAGTGGCCTAATAACACCCACATGCCCTGCCCATAAACTCTACCTTCGATTGCGCTTGCATCGGAGGATACAGGGTGGCGGCATGAGCCTCTAATCACAGGCATCACTATAAAAATCCTGCCTGCGCCACCACGGGCGAGGGCTAACCACCACAGCCCTCAACGGAACCTCCAGAGCCTACCATCCGAACCCTTGCCTACAGGTGCTATAGGCACAGATGTGAAGAAAAAAAAAATTGGTGAGATAGGTATTTGTCGAGGTGATAAGGTCGGACGTAATCCTTCAAATTGTATACTGGCTGTGGACTCTGCTCAAGAAGAGTGTAAGGTAGCCTTTTGTCTTGGTCGAATACAATGAAATATGGTGTCTCACATGTAGCCTTGTGTAAGGAAGAAATTAGTGTGGCAGACACTTGGGGCATCCGTTCATCCCAATGTGTACTACATAAAGGCGGCGTCACACTAGCACTTTTTCCGTCTAGTTTTACGATTTCCGTTTGTTTTTTCTCGTTCTGTCTAGTTTTTCCGTCTGAATCAGTCAGTCTGAGTCAGACGATCATGATCGTCTTCATATGGAAAGTTGAAGACGACTTTCATAGTTAAATCAAAATCCATAGTGATTACTTTAAAGATATTCAATATAAATCAGTATTTTTTTGCAAATTATAATTCATTGCATTTGAAAGTATTAAAAATATTCAAGTGACTATTGTACATGTAGTTACATTTAAAAGCCGGTTCTATATAACAGCCAGCAGTCTCGCATGACTCGATTGTTGTGTTTCTTTTTCAAGACACTCAAAATTTGTTTCTCACTCTTCAAGACTTCAACTTAAGATTATAGACGAAATGCTGTGGACACGTAGCTCAGAAGAATTTTTCGTTGAATGCATACGAGGCCACCCTTGTCTCTGGGACCACAGATCAGACTTGTACACCAAGAAGGCCTTGATAATCTGGGTCTTATCTAGGTCTTATTATATCTAGGTCGATATTAGGTCTACTATTGATAATACACATAATTAAGTGTATACCAGCGATAGCTTGCCCTGGCGTCGGAGCCATGTTTGTTTACAGTCGAAGGAACAGCTGACTGGTAGTGCAGGCGAACGATTGTGTGTGTGTGACGGCTTGCAGTCAGAAAATTGTTAGTTTTTAGAAAGTTGCTGAAAAAACTAGACGGAAAATGTGCTAATGTGACGCCGCCTTAAGGTTGAGCTAGTGACTTCAAAATGTGTATAATCTTCCTATTTTGTCTCTTTACCATCCCGTTGCTGCTAGGGTGATAGCTAGTAATGTTAAATGGTAATTAGTTTGCAAATTCCTGTCAGAATGTCATTGTTGTACTCGGTACCATTGTCCGAGAAGTGAATGGTATATTGAATTCAAAGAAAATTTCATCCGTAAGTGTTTTTGCAACTGTTTGAGCCGTTTTGTCTGTAAGCGGTACCAACACTGAGAATCTTGGTAAATTATCTATGGTTACCAACTGCTACTGATTACCTGTTTTTGGTCGTGGGAGTTTTACCAAGTCAATGGTGTTCGAGGTAGGGGGTTCACCGAAAAGGCAGGCACCGCTCGGGGATCGAACCCGAGACCTTCCACTTGCCGGGCGGACGTGCTACCGTTACACTACGGTCGTCTCCCGGTGACAACCCACACATCTCCCCCCTAAAGCCCTGGGGCCAGGGCCAGTTCGGGGAATGTATATCGCTCTGGATCCTACTCACTGCGCCATGTTCGAGTTAGGGGGTTCACCGAAAAGGCAGGCACCGCTCGGGGATCGAACCCGAGACCTTCCACTTGCCGGGCGGACATGCTACCGTTACACCACGGTCACCTCCCGGTGACAACCCACACAAATGGTTATTGTCTCTCATGGTCCATTCGGTGTAGGATAAGTAAGCATAGGGGCTTGTTTACCAACTAAACCCTTTGTTTCAGCACAAGACTGACATTTATCTACGTATGTGTGCAAAAATGTCACGGCGCCTGTACGGCCAAAAGTATTTCAAACGTGCCTGGTGTCAGCATTTATCTTTCCAAGGATGACCTGCAAGGCTAGAATCATATAAAAGGAAAAGGAATATTGGTATCAATGTTGGAGATACTACCAGCTGTGTAACCTGGCGTTTTGGTTCCTGTCTTGTCGTGAGATATGCATCTTTAACCAAAAGATTATATTGTAACCTAAATTCAAATGTAGTAAGATAAATAGTTTCTGTAATTATATTTTATCTTCTGAATCCAAGTAGTGTGGCGGGGGGGAGGGTCTTCTTGTTCTTGTTACTCCTTCTTCTTATCTTCTCTCTTCTCTGTACTCTTTCTTGCTGTTGAGGTATTCTGAGCGGAATTCCTGAAGGGACAGTCTTGGTCAAGGGGGATAACCAAGTCCTGTTGACAAGAGACTTGCATGTGGCCGTGAGATGGAGCCAGGTGATGCTTCCATGGGGAGTATATCCGGGCCCAACAGAGGCTTTATATTGCTCTGGGCTACAGTTACCTTTTGAAATCCTTCAATTTGAATCCTTCACTTGAAATTTGTATGTCCTTCCAACAGATATTAGACTCAGGCTAGTAATTCATAATTCGGAAATAAATATTTTCCTTTTCCATTCCCCTGCACCGGGTTTGAACCGATGATCAGAAATTTCACCCGAGACCAGCGCGTTACCGACCCGGCTAATAGGTATACCGATTGGCATTACGGTTTCTGATGTATTTATGTTCATTACAGTAGTAAATGATAGGAGCACAGAAGGGATCATTTCGCTGTTCCTACACAATTTTGGGAATAGCGATTTGGGCGTCATGTTTTGGTTGCTCAGTTGTCGCGACTATAAGTGCAATATTTCGTGATAAGGAATAAGCCACTAAATTGACTTCGCCTGGCAGATACTCAAATTTTGGCTGGAAGTCTAGTATCGTCAGGCGCTACCATGCCAATTTGCCTGACAACTCTTTGGAATTGAATAATACCACTACAGGGGCATGGTCTGTCTTAACAAAAATGTTGTACCCATAGATGATAAATATGAAATGCTTTAAAGACCATACAACCGCTAGAGCTTCTTTATGTGTGGTTGAATATTTACGCTCAGCGGGATTGAGAGTTATGCTGGCATATGCCAATGCCCGCCACTTACCTCTCGCATCTTTCTGTATCAAAACAGTACCAAGTCCTACATCTGATGCATCAGTGAAGAGTGTAAACTCACGCGTATAATCTGGGTAAGCAAGGACTAGTGCGCCTCACACCAATGGTTTAGATTTACTAAATGCCTGTTCCGGTGGAGATTCCCAAGTAAATTCAACATCTTTCGTCAATAGATGTTTTAGTGGACTTGCCATTTGTGAGTAATTCATATTAATATATGGCCTGTAAAAACCACCGAGACCCTAAGAGCTTCTGAGTTATTTGACATTTTTAGGTGTATAAGTCTGAGTAATTGTAGAGACTTTCTTGGGCTGAGTTAAAATGGTACTTCCAGTTTGTACACATTTATGTATGAGTCCAATAAGGAGCATAGAATATTTACAACCAGATATGTAGTGAACCAACCACGGAGTCTCGGTGGAGCGTGTGAGTCTAGCGTCCTGGTAGTGTCGTGATCCGAGATGTTCTCTCTTCGTTCCCACACTTCTGACCGCTCCTCTCTTGTGTCGTCGACATTTGTAAAAGGCTGACACACATACATTTGGCCTGTCACCTACTTGCTCGAGCTAACATAGTGCAAGCTGTACTTGGTTCTCACGACACGATGAACTAGTAAAGATATACATATAATTATATATACATTACATATATATATATAATTATATGTTTATGATGTTCCTAAAAATATACTGGTTCTTATGATGTTAAGTACATGAAAATATCCTGTATGGAAGTTATAATACTTGTTACACTTGTGTGATAATAGTTGTAATTTAATAGTAATAGTAATGCAAGTTATTATATATGTTAGAAGTGATTAATGACTGACATTGCCATGCCGCTTTATAATTTGTCTTCAAATTAGTCACATAAGAATTAGCTAGGGAATAAAAAGTGGTAAAAAAAAATGTACACCTAACTAAAGGCTATATACATACATACAATATATACATCATACACTCCAAACCTCCCAAAGTTTAATTCCTATCGCTAAACGTGTGTAAAATCTGAGCTAAATACACAAAAAAAAATTCACGAAGAATTTGGCGGGACCAGAGATGGAAGGTTAGGCCGCTTGAATTCCAAGTATCATGAAGATATTGTTACAAATGCTAATGTGGAAAACAATGGATTACATGATGTTCAACATCAAAGAAAATGACATGGCCGAGTAAAAGTATATATGTGTCAGTACTAGCGTGGGTAAATCCACAATGTGCAAAAATCACTGAAGTTATTTTTCAAATGTTAAGTGTTGCAAGTGTACGTGTACCGTAGACGGTAGCTGGAAAGCTCAAAAACTGTCAGCGAAAGTAGCTGTAAAAATAACAGGAAAAATTGAGAAAATAACATTTCAAGTAATGAAATCGTAATCGTATATCGTCAAGTAATCGTTAAAAACCCTGAATGTGTCAAGTAATGACGAAGGCTCGTCTGACTGTAGAGCTGCTGCTGTGTGCATAGTATAACAAATGATGTAAGAGTAACAGTACTGAGATAGTAAAATAATGCAATGGTCTGTAGAAATATAAGTAAAAATAGACAATAGCTACCTCGCCTGATAGAATCTGTGTGGGTGTATCAGTGTAGGTAACTGTGGTATAAGTAACCTAGTAATATGTAAAAGGTCAAAATGGATAAATATCATAGGTAGAGACATCGCTGGATACACATTACTGTGCTGCATCGGTGTGGCAATTCGACGTTTGCCAAAAAAAATCATATATGATAATAATTCAATGTTATTGTAGAAAATAATTTGACATCAGCGAGTGTAAAACTGACTGGCAAAGAAATTGAATGAAGGTTATATATTTGAATTAACTTCAGAAAACATGGTGCTGTATAACAGGTAGAGTGATGAGCACTCTTGTATTAAGTATTGTATTGATCTTGTAAGAAACATGTGCCAACCAAGCCTGATTTACCACTAAGGTATGGATTTCGCATGAGGACAGGAAACTGTCACTTAAGTGAATTAAAACTTTTAGATTTGGTGTTCTCCACGGAAGTGAGAAAGCAAAATGTACACCAAATTTAAGTTTCCATGGGAGCGGAATAGTAAAAGCTTCCGATTGGAGGTAAATCTTATCAAGGGAAATGCAAAGGTAGCTGGTGAAGCATTTCGAGCTGTAAAATGATAAGGTGGGCATATTTGGTATGACGTGGAATAATACATTAATTCTCATTAGGGCAAATGTTACATGCAACAGCTGAAACCTTTAATATTGGAAAAAGATAAACTGGGCACAGTTTGATATGATATTGACCGTATCTGCCATGAAAGGAGACAAAGTGTCTGATACACGCATGGAGTTCTCAGAGATCAGCAAAGATGTTGATGGTAAGGTACAAAGAACAGAGAACCATGTCAAATTTCTAGATAGGGTATAAATTTCCGAATATGTTGATAGTGCCATGTGGTTGCAAAGGAAATTATTTATCAATTCTTATTGAGAGGAAGAGTATATCAGCTTTGAGTAATAAAATTATATTCGTCATTGGTGAACAATGTTAAGAGAGATAAGTTTATCTGTGATCAATCAATGTTTTCTGAGGTCTGTAGTAAGATAAGTAGTCATTCGTAATTTCTCTGCGAGTTTGAATTCGTAGGTAAGTAATGATAAATGGTTAGTTAGTTGTACATAGGTAATACATATGCGCATCATGTAGATCATATAGATGTGTGCATCACGGACATCACGTAGATGTGTAAATAGTTATGGAGCAACTGCTTGGCATGCATATATTACCTAGTTTAGTATGTTAGTAATTACACAATCCTATCATTGTTTGCCAAAAATCATTCATTCATATGTAATACATACTAACACGTCTAAGGTAGATGCAGTGATAAAATTTCCAACACCTGTCAGTCAGTAATCTCTTCTATGTCTTCTAACATATATAATACTTGTTACACTTGTGTGATAATAGTTGTAATTTAATAGTAATAGTATGCAAGTTATTATATATGTTAGAAGTGATTACTGACTGACATTTGTTGGAAATTTTATCACTGCATCTACCTTAGACGTGGTAGTATGTATTCCACTGGCATACAAAACACAACCCAAGAAAGAAATTTGTTTTTACATGCAGTAAAATTTATTTAGTTTAACCTTCAAATTTGCATTCTTTAGTCTAGAAAGTGCCCTGTTTAGTGTTCGTAGGTGAGAATTCGTATCTGGGGATAACTATGTCATCAAGGAAAGCAAAAACTGAACCTAATACCAAATCCGAGAAAACAGCGTTGATCAGATACAGAAAATATAGTGGTGCATCTGCTATTCCAAATGAGCTTTTTGAAAGCCTAATGGCCTAAAGGAGTACTGATCGCTGTTAGGTCCTTAGATACTTCACCTAAGGCCTCTTCCATTTGTGCCCAAGTTCCTGGAACCAGTTCTTTCAGTTCAGGGTTGGGTTCAGTTCCTGGTTCTGGGTTCGCGTGTCACAAATGGAACACGAAAACCCCGTTTTTTTGTTTACAAACAAACTCAGCTGGCGAGGCAAGAGGGAAGGGGGGGGGGGGGGGGAAAAGAGAGAGAGAGAGAGAGAGAGAGAGAGATGAGAGAGAGTAGAGAGATGAGAGAGAGAGAGAGAGAGAGAGAGAGAGAGAGAGAGAGAGAGAGAGAGAAGAGAGAGAGAGAGGAGAGAGAGAGAAAAGAGAGAGAGAGAGAGAGAGAGAGAGAGAGAGAGAGAGAGAGAGGGGAAGAGGAGAGAGAGAGAGAGAGAGAGGATAAGAAGTGGGAATTCGAGAGCTGTGAAGTGAGAAGAGAGATCAGATAAGTAAGATCAGGGGAAAGCGGCCATTTCGTTACGAACCACCACAGTGCCCCTTGTAGGCCTGTCTGACATCCTCTTCGACTCGTGCATGCGGAAAACCCTTCACGATAAGAGAAATAGGGCCCAAGGCGGCCATTGTTTGTTATGAACTGAAAACTCTACCCAGGCTACCGACGTCTCAATGTGGGTAGAGAAAGTTCAAGGGTTTTGCTGAGTCACTACGCGCATCGCCTCGGACCCAGGTTTTCGTGCGCAAATGGAACGCCTGAATTCTTGGGTTCCGTGAACTGGTTCCTGAAATGTCGCAAATGGAAGAGGCCCCTAATACCTGCCAGCATCCACTGACGATTTCCAGTGCGGTTAATGTGGAAAATACTTTCTTATCCGGCCCTATGGACATCAGAATATCCGGTAATACTGGTAAGGGATTACTGGTTACATGGCAAACTTTATTTAGACGGCGATAGTCTACGACTGGCCGCCATGCACCTGTTTTCTTAAGAATTATGAATAGTGGAAAATAAGGGCTTGTGGAGGGTTCAATTATATCTTCCTCTAACATTTTTTTGACCATGCCATCAAGTATATACCTTTGTGAGTGGGGTAACCTATATGCAGGAATGTATATAGGGTTTATGTCAGGTAACAAAGGAATATGATGCGTAATAAGACTTGTAGTGCCCAAAGAATCACCCTGTATGGCAATTGTGTCACTATTCACCGTTAGTCTACTTGCAAAAGTTTCGCAGCAAGTTTCAGAGACACTAAGAGAGATTCGCGAGCATTTAGCGAGACTTCTCCCACTAGACAGCCACGAAGCGTCTCATAATATTACGAAGGACAAAGAACAATAGGGGTAGAACAGGAATCAGCCTCAGTGTTATGCAGTGAATCTTTTGCACTTGGCACTTGGTTCGCTGTTAATTGTATTAACCCCTTCACGCCCAGATCTTTCCTTTGCTATAAAAAATTGTATGTTGCCGAACCATAAAATTACGAGAAGTAACTAAATATACCAAATTAGCAGTGGTGGGCGCCGTTAATCAAAAAGTTAAATTCGTTAACCGTTAATCCGTTATCCAAAAAATTAACTTCGATAACCGTTAATCAGTTAATTCTTTAAAAATGTAACGGAAGTTATCGATAAACCGTTAACGTTAATTTTTATTCTAGAAAAAAAAAAAAAATCTGTTTTTGCTCTAAAACCACCTAAAAACACCTTTGAAAAGTGCCAAAACTATAAAATCAGCCTTGATGGGGTTTTTTAAGGGCTTTAGAACCCAAAAACTAGTTATTTTTTGCTTTAGAGTTAAAAAAAAGAGGCAGATTTTATAGTTTTAACATTTAAAAAAACCTAAAAAAGGCTGATTTCATAGTTTTGGCCCTGTTTTAGGTTTTTAAAGGCTTTTAGAGCCAGAAAAGGGTGAAAAAAAACTTAATTGAAACACAATATTAGTATTAAACTACAAAAAATATATTGATAAAGTGGCCGAAATAAATAAAAATAGAAAAATGAAAAACACGATATATATATAATTTAATTTTTCCTCTTCTTCTCGTTCTCCATTTTGTTCCTGAGATGCATGTTGCCCTTCATGAAAAGTAGCATGTCAAAGTTTTCATCAGACAGGGATGATCTCTTTTTCTTTCCTTTTTTAAAAATTTTGGGTTAGCGGCCTTGAGTTAACGGAAGTTAAATGTAACGGAAGTTAATTAGTCCGATAATGATTTCCAAAGTTAACTT
The DNA here is from genome assembly GCA_016584305.1 of Chionoecetes opilio. Taxonomy (NCBI): domain Eukaryota; kingdom Metazoa; phylum Arthropoda; class Malacostraca; order Decapoda; family Majidae; genus Chionoecetes; species Chionoecetes opilio. The sequence continues at coordinate 190,995 of JACEEZ010022044.1, forward strand.
AAGAATTAAATCGTTAACGAGATTAACTTCGTTAATTAACGATTAACGGATTAACGGTTTGGTGCCCACCTTTGCAAATTAGATAGTCGACAAGGATACTAAACAGGTCATATGTATTAAATATTGCTTATTGTCACTAAAAATCGTTTAATAGAAGCCAAATTACGATGGAAATTACGTGCTGGGTCTCAAGGGGTTAATGTTAATGCAGAAGATTCCGCTTGCGCAGTACTAATGTAAACAAAAGTGTTCGATTTTTTATTTCAGGTATAAATGTACCTACCATAGTACTAATCCCTTGTAGGTGGGAACAAACCTCAATGCATTCACCCCTCATTGTTGCAATAACCTAACCTAACCCAATAACCTAACCTCACAGGGAATGACCATCTCTGTGTTACATGGAAACAGATAGGCTTTGCAGGCAAGAATTCCTAAAATGTTAAGCCAAACCTAACCTATGACAGGGAATTACTTGCAATCTAAACCTGTAAGTTTGATTGACGAAGATTCCAAGAAGAGGACAGATTTCGTTTGTTTACGTAATGCATTCAACGTAGCTATATGATATATCCATTACATTACATTAGCACCTGCTCCCGTGTCCATGAACACTGTTAATGCACTCTCTTTGTGCATGACTGGTACCGTGAGTATTTCGTATAATTGAGAGGTGCCTATTAGTAACTCGGGTAAATCATCATTATTTGCCGTAATGTTGTTCTGAAGGTACCCTACATACGCCAATCGTTAGTGCCATGTGTCCATGAATATCGATATATGCAGTATTGTGCGTAGTCGACTGATCAACAGTGTGACAGAGTATGACTTATGTCCCGGGACTTTGCAAAAGTAACAAGCATATTTGGAGTATCGGTAGCTATTATATCCTCGATACTGACCTCTGACATGACATGGTTAACGTGTTCTTTTTCTTCTTCCTTTTTACGTTGAAGCCTATACCGCCAGTAGGCTATTTATTATATCAGTCTGGAGGAACGTGATGGTTGGCCCTCCGCCCGTTGGTTGGCGCAGGCTGGATTATTATAGTGACACCTGTGATGTTATAGGTGAAGGTCCGTTTTTTATGATGGTCTACCCTCAGTTTTTAAGACACACGCTGCTACCTGTTGTCTCACCGCCTCACTTGAAGTCGCAGTCGACGGAACAGGAATGCAGCATGCGGGCTGTCGGCCATTCGACGATGGATTTACAGTTGCTCCTTGGTGGGACTTGAACTCGGGACCTTCTGCTCACCTCCCAGGCTCTTGTTGACCACGTTAAAGATGGCCGAAAGAGTTGTGTCCCTGGCAGGATTCGAAACTCAGGACATCGAGCTCACCACTCCAAGACGTTAACCACTCGGCCACTGCCTCCTCAAAGCGTAACGTCTTTGTATGAATATCTTCATCTACTCGGTGTAGAAAGTGTATGGTTATGGGAAAACCTATGTCTATGTAGAACTGTTCCTATTGTAGTAGGGATAAACAGATGTTTCCTGAACATCACGATCACCAGGACGGTGTCTAAACAGATTTGGTGAACGAACCCATTGTAATAATTGTAAAAGCAGATCTAGTATTGCAACGTTTAAATTGCTCATAGATGTGTTGCCTACGCGCTCAATTCTGAAAAATAACAACTCATCATATCTACTAAGCATGCAAGTAAATGGTCAATTAATTAGAAACTTTAAAATATTACTTAGATGTTGCTACTATTGGTGATCATATGAACATAAGAACATAAGAAAATAAGGAAGCTACAAGAGGCCGCGAGGCCTACACGTGGTAGTTCCTGTCACCTAACACTACCTACATCCACCTTTCTTCCCCATCCATGAACCTATCCAGCCCCTCTTTAAAGCTCCCTAATGACTCCGCACTAACTACCTGTGTACTGAGTCCATTCCATTCATTCACCACCCTATTTGTGAACCAGTTTTTCCTTATTTCCTTTCTAAATCTACGCTTTTCCAGCTTAAATCCGTTACTTCTTGTTCTACCCTGGTTAAAAGCCGTAAGAACTTTCCCTACCTCTCCTTTATTAAATCCCTTTATCCACTTAAAAACTTCTATCTTCTATCCTTACTCTGCGTCTCTCGAGTGAGTGTAATTTTAATAACTTCAATCTCTTCTCATAACTAAAGTTACGCATCCCTTGTATCATTTTGGTCATCCTTCTCTGCACTGTTTCTAACAAGGCTATATCCATCCTGTAATATGGAGACCAAAACTGAACCGCATAGTCTAGGTGAAGCCTGACTAGAGCCAGATAAAGCTTTAGAATAACTTCCGCACTTCTACTTTTAACACTTCTGGTAATGAATCCTAATACTCTATTAGCTCTATTTCTGGCCTCAATACATTGTTTCCTAGGTCGGAGGTCTGGGCTCACCCTCACTCTAAGATCTTTTTCACCTTCTGATCTTTTCAGCGATACATTGCTTATTAGCGATATATTATCTATTACCAGGGTTTTTTCTACCAACATTCATAACGCTGCACTTATCAATATTAAATTCCATCTGCCATCTGACTGCCCACTCGTTAAGTTTATCTAAGTCTCCCTGCAATATGTTTACATCAGACTGTGATCCAATAATCCTACCTACCTTAGTATCATCAGCAAACTTGCTGATATCACTGCTAATCCCACTGTCCAAGTCGTTGATGTAAATCAAAAATAGTAATGGACCCAAAACAGACCCTTGTGGAACTCCACTTGTCACCAGTCCCCATTCAGATTTAGAACCATTAATTGTAACCCTTTGTTGTCTATTACTTAGCCAAGCCCTGTTCCAATGAAGAACCTTCCCATCTATTCCATGAGCCTTAACCTTATTTAAGAGTCGCTCGTGTGGTACTTTGTCAAATGCCTTACTAAAGTCCAGATATATTATATCATAATCTTTATCATTATCTGCCGTCTCATAAACTTTCCTATAAAAACTCAATAAATTGGTGAGACATGACCTACCTTTGGTGAATCCATGTTGTGAATCATTGATCAAACTATGTTTATCTAAGTGCTCTCTAAATGTTTTTTGCAATAATAGATTCCAATAATTTACCCACCACTGACGTTAGACCTACGGGTCGATAATTTGACTTTAGTCCTCTGTCTCCCAAATATGGTGAGGTCACAGGCTTGCAATGGTAATGTACGTATGGTGATCTCTGCTGATAAGAGACTGGATGATTGATTGGATGAAGTCATAGAGATATCTGTGGCTGGGGACACAATATGTCGAGTGTATAAATACATGTAATACATTTTTTTTAAACTTAATTCATTCAATATATGGGCAAAGTAAATTGTCACTTGACATCAGTGGTGATTGGAGTGATCCGGGCCGCAGCTGGGTAGTAGGAATCATGGGAGCGGTTGTGATGCGGCTGGTGGGTGGTGTTGTGGCTGGCTGTCAGGCAGTGTGTTGCCGTTTAGGGGAGGGGGGTTGCCGGCTGGGGAAGTGCGTTGGTGGTGGCTGCTGTGCGTGGCTTGTTAATCGTCGTATGCGTAGACGTTTCAGGCACTTGGCGAAGTGGATATTCTTTCACACACTTTGGGACACTAATTCACCAGCACGGGCACGTTCACACTGTCGTAGTTGCCACAGAACCATAGCAACTGGGGAGGCGGTAGCAGAGTGGTTAGCGTCACCGAGTGGCGTTCTCGAAGGCCCGAGTTCGATCCCGAGTGAGATCCATAAATCCACTTAAAATATTTATGCACCGATGAGTGGCCTAAGAACACCCACATATAGTCAATAACTCTACCTTTGATTACGAGTGCATCGGAGGACACAGGGGGGCGGCATGAGTCTCTAATCACAGGCGTCACTATAAAAATCCTGCCTGCGCCACCACGGGCAAGAGCCAACCATCACAGCCCTTAAGTGAGGCTCCAGGGCCTACCACCCGATCCCTGGAGGTCACTGCCTACAGGTGCTATAGGCATAAATGTATAAAACAAATATAAAAAACTGACCTCACAAGACGAAGCGCCGTCAAGCACGTCCTACCTCCACGTCTCTCTCTCTCTCTCTCTCTCTCTCTCTCTCTCTCTCTCTCTCTCTCTCTCTCTCTCTCTCTCTCTCTATATATATATATATTTATATATATGGGGAGGCGGGGGAGGCGGGGGAGGCGGCGGGGAGGCGGTAGCGGAGTGGTTAGCGTCTCCGACTGGCGTTCTCGGTGACCCGAGTTCGATCCCCGAAGAAACCCAAAGCCTTTCTGCACCGTCGAGTGGCATAAGAACACCCACATGCCCTGCCCATCAACTCTACCTTCGATTGCGAGTGCATCGGAGGAAACTGGGGGGCGGCATGAGCCTCTAATCACAGGCGTCACTATAAGAATCCTGCCTGCGCCACCACGGGCGTGGACCAACCATAACAGCCCTCAAGTGAACCTCCAGAGCCTACCATCCGAGCCCTGGGTCACCACTGCCTACAGGCGCTATAGGCACAAATGTAATATATATATATATATATATATATCTCGTTAAAAGTGATAGCTAGTTCAGCGTTTATTATCTTCTTAAAGATATTTTCTCTTTGTCTTAAGAGTGTCTTATTCTCTTTTGTAATCACTTTTATGACTTCGCCGTAGCTTGTCATGTTTGCTGTATCGCGATTTCGGGTCTAAGAACCCTTCTTCAGCAGCATATGGAAGATGTTTTCTCCTCAGGAGTTGAGGTGAGCATGATTAAGATGCGTGTGTGTGTGTGTGCGTAGATTCGTCACCCTTTTTCCGGGTGACATGGGCCCTTTGCCTGATGGTGGCCCATAGGTGATTTCGAGAAACAAAAAAAAACAAAAAAATAGTAGAATGTGATATTATGAAGCTCTCGACCTCACCCTCCCGGGAAGTCTAACCTGGGTGCCGAGGCTGCCCGTTAGATACACCCCGGGCGGATTGGGTTGAGAACTGTTTGAGAAAAGCATACTCGGTGTGTCCAGCAAGGATGTGGCTGCAGGGTATCATTATCCTGGTTCTGAGTCCAACCCACCTACATCGGAGAGGAGTCTGGCTCACCGCGCACGGCGGAGTGTCAGATGCACCTCACCTCTGCTTATGGGAGCGACTCAGATAGGTGGCGGTGGTCATGATTCAACGTGGTGGAATGTAGTTGGTTACCATGTCTATTAGTGATATTAATGATGTGGTGTCAATAATTTCTGGTGCTGTGTTGTAGTACCTTTCCATGAATGGGGCTGTTATTGTGTAGTTCGCTATGTAGTGTTGGAGCGGATCATCGACAAGCCAGTCGCGGTGTTCACACTGGACTGGTGTCTCGTGAACCAGGACTGGCCAGCACTTGTAACCCAAGCGAATTCTGTGAAGTGCTACCTTTATCTTACGACTTAGGTTGTCGGGGAGTGCTGGGTTGTTCTTGGTGGCAGCGCTGTACCATGTAGCCGATGCAGAGTTGTTTGTTTGTATGGTTCTTTTTCGGATCCGAAGGCGAAGTCTTGCCTTAATTTGGGACAGACTGCGTGGTATGTTGGCGGTGACTGAAGGTAGGTGGAGGGCGTCTTTGGCGGCTTCGTCCGCTACGTCGTTGCCGTCAATGCCAGCATGGCTCGGGATCCAGTTAAGTTGGAGAGACCGTCCTTGGTCGTGGATCCTTCTGGCAGACACGTGGATGGATGTGAGTAGGCAGCCTGTAGTGGGCGATGACGTCGTTGGCTACATAAGCAGCTGCCGCTGTTTTCGTGACTGGGTTGACTGATCCATCGGTGTATATGATGGCTGTATCTGGGTTGATGTCAACTTGATGAGTTGCCAGTGCCAGTGCCCTGAGTTCTTCCAGGCTTAAAGCTGACTTTTTTTTAGTTAACTGCTGGTAAACTGTGGATGTGATGGGGTTTGGCTGCCACGGAGGTGGTGCAATATGTCCTTGGTGTGGCATGTCTGGCTGGATGTTGTTGAAAATGTCTTTCGCTGCCAGGCGTTTGATGACTTTTGCCGCGGAAGTCCCATACGTTCTCTTTGTGCATAGCCGTTCGTCGTGCAAGACAGCTTGTCGTAACATTTCTGCGACCTGTTGCTTCTTGTTGGCTATTTTTGCGAGCATTGCTGTTTGAACCATGTTGATTCTGGAGGCCAGGGGGGAGATTCCTGATTTGAATTGCAATGTGCAAATCTTTGTCCATCTGGGGGCGCCGAGAATAGTTCGTAGCGCCTGATTTTGGAGTTTTTCTAATGCCTCAATACCAGTGTCAGAGGCGGTCAGGAGACACGGGGCTGCGTAGTCGGTGAGGGACCTTATGGCTTGATAGTAAAAGGTCTTCAGTACTGGGAAGGTGGCTCCTGCAGTCGTGCTGGTGATGACTCTCAGGACTCTCAGTCTGGCTGTCATGCGGTCCTTCAGATATGCGATGTGTATCTTGAAGGATAAGGTGTGGTCAATCCAGGTGCCGAGGTAAAGGTGGCTGTGGACCCATTCCAAGGGTGTATTGTTCAGTGACAGAGGGAGTGTTGGTTGGTTGCTCCTGATGTGCAGCGCTTTTGTTTTCTGCGAGTTAATCTTCAACCCGAGATCAACACACATATTACCCACAGCCGTTAACGCCGTCTGTGTTTTTTGTCTGTACCAGGGTCCCTTGGAGATGATGGCAATATCATCAGCATAGCAGAGGGCCTTGGCCCCATTGGGAAGTGGGAGAGTCACGAGGTGTTCGACGAGAACGTTAAAAAGGAATGGGCTGAGGATACTCCCTTGTGGCGTCCCGTTTTCTAGGATCCGCGGATCAGACAGACTGCCTTGGAATCGTGTTGTCGCGGGAAGTCTTGGGTCCATTTAAGCAGTCTACCTTATATTCCTCGTTTAGCTAGGGATGAGATGATGGTTAGGCTGTTTGCGAGCTCGAAAGCCTTTTCTAGGTCCATGAAAACCACGACTGCTTTGTGGCCTGTTATGGTCATCACCAGTTCAGTGCGGCATTCCCTGGTGCCAACCCCGTGTGTAGGCAAAGATGTGTTGTTGAAGTGGACCCACTTTCCATTGAAGGCGAGAGAGTATCATCCTTTCTGCGGTCTTACCCAAGCAGCTGAGAAGGGAGATTGGTCGTGATTTGCCAGGTTCTCTTGGCTTGGGAATCGGGTGGATTATGATTAAGATGCTTGTTGTTGTTGTTGTTGTAGATTGTCACCTGTGTTTACAGGTGACATGGGCCCTTCGCCTGATGGCGGCCCATAGGTGTAAGTCGAGGGACAATGCCCATAGGTGAAAGTCGAGGGAGAATGGGAGGGGGCGCAGCACTTATGGGCTGCGCGGCGGGGAAGGAGGTGGGAAGAGGAACCGTGGGGGGGCATGCATGGCCCGCTGCCACGGGGGTTGGCGTGTTATCCCACCAGCAGCTCCTTGCGCGGCGACTGCTGGCTTCCTCTGGATTAAGATGCGAAGTGAAGCGCTATTTATAGCCGGTCTGCCTGCCACGCAGCCTATTACCGATGTCGTCGATTGGTAGATAGCTTTTGCTTTTCGTCTTCTTGAGTGGGAGACGCTGATTGGTTGTTTTGTCTTCGCTTGGCTTTTTCTGTGAGTAGGCTGTTTTTTTGCTTCTGTTCTTTTCATGCTGGGTAGAGCTTGTAGGTCGTTTGCCTGTACGTTATGCTTGGGAGTGATCTCTTTTATGTACAGTGCTTCTAGGATGGGAAGTCGCCGCACATCTGCACACATGTCAACCAATTCTGTATTTTCTTCTAGAAATGTTCTTGTTATGATGATGCCATGTTGTTCTATCAGGTGACTTTTTGGGGCTCCGGAAGTTAGGTGACAAGTAAGACGTCTGGACAGCTTCGTTGTCGTCATGCAGATGTAGGATGAGGGGAGGACTTCACAGTTTCCTCTTTTGCATGTGATCCTATATACGACATGGGACTTTTGTTTTGTCTCCTTCGTCTGGCTTGGGCTGTTACGGAGAAGGAGGTTGCTGGTGTTCTTGTTTTTGTAATAAATTTGTAGTTTTATTCTCCTCTCTTGGTCTGCAGGTTTCACATTACGGTGGACGATTTGTGATATTATTCTTTCTTCTTCCTGGTGAGCGGTGGAGAAGAAAGCCCGGTAGAAGATAGTTATGTCTTGACTCTTTTTTGTGGCGTTAGGGTTGTACCAGTTCTCCATGATTTTCTTGGTCTGACGGTTGATGTCTCTCTCGCTGAGAGTACCTAACTAGGAGAGTATAAGTACCATCGTCCCACCAAAGGCTACATCAACCTTACTAACAAGGTACTTACGCCAGACCAAGAAGAAATACTTAATATGGGTCTCAACTGCCACATGATGTCAAAACCCAAGAAATTCCAAAAACGAATCGAATGCGAAGTACTCATCGATGATGTTGAAAAACTGGAGAAAAAGGGAGACGTCACCATCGATCCTGCCTTCAAGCAAGAATTCATCGCAGAAGCTTCCAAAACAAGAGGAAACTACAGAAGCAGCATCGTCGAACGTAAACACATTGACGCCGCGAAAGAGCTAACATCAGACCCAGATATCACCATCAGGAGAGCGGACAAAGCTGCTGCGTACGTCATCATAAACACCTCTGAATACCTCAACAAGATCGACGACATCCTCAGCGACACTACGAAGTTCGCAAAGATCAATAAAGACCCCACTGAAGCACTCAAGTTAAAAATCAACAAATTGATAAGCAAGAACAATTCTGCCAACACCACCATCAAATTTGGAAAGCTCTCTGGTGAATACGGCATGGGTTACTGCTACGGCAATATCACGACACACAAGCCGGGCAATAAACTTCGTCCGATAATATCCCAAATACCGACGCCGACATACCACCTCGCAAAGAAGCTGTGTGCTATTTTGACTCCATACACACCCAATGCCTACAGCCTTCAATCAGCATCAGAGTTTCTAGACATATTCAAGACCCACAACGCCAGAGGTGCAATCGCTTCGCTTGATGTCGAGTCCCTCTTCACCAACGTACCTGTTGACCGTACCATCAACTGCATCATCAACCGGGTGTATAACAACGACTCCATCCCGCCACTTGACGTCCAGGAACCTTTACTACGTGGACTCCTCGAATGCTGCACTAAAGAAGCACCTTTTACCTCTCCCCGAGGGAACAAGTATCAACAAATAGACGGCGTCGCTATGGGCTCTCCCTTAGGAGTATTGTTGGCAAACTTCTTCATGGGCTGCGTAGAAGAAGAAGTATTCAAGAAAATAAGCAAGCCCGACATATACTGCCGCTACATTGATGACATCTTCATCAAAACGACAAGTCACTACGAAGCAGAACAGCTGAAGCTCTGCCTACAAGATACTTCAGGCCTCACCTTCACCATAGAAAGCAGCTCAAACAAATCAATGTCGTTCTTAGACGTCCTTGTTACGCAGGAAGAAGAATCATTCATCACAAACGTCTACGTAAAACCAACGAACACCGGACACTGCCTCAACGGAGAAAGCGAATGCCCACAGAAATATAAAGACTCCACAATCGGTGCTTACATCAGAAGAGCTCTCACACACTGCAGTACATGGCAACTTATGCACAAAGAAATCCAGCGATCCACTCAAGTCCTCATCAACAACGGTTTCAGCGAGAGAGACATCAACCGTCACACTAAGAAAATAATGGAGAACTGGTACAACCCTAACGCCACAAAAAAGAGTCATGACATAACTATCTTCTACCGGGCTTTCTTCTCCACCGCTCACCAGGAAGAAGAAAGAATAATTCACAAATCGTCTACCGTAATGTGAAACCTGCAGACCAAGAGAGGAGAATAAAACTACAAATTTATTACAAAAACAAGAACAAACCCGCAACCTCCTTCTCCGTAACAGCCCAAGCCAGACGAAGGAGACAAAACAAAAGTCCCATGTCGTATATAGGATCACATGCAAAAGAGGAAACTGTGAAGTCCTCCCCTCATCCTACATCGGCATGACGACAACGAAGCTGTCCAGACGTCTTACTTGCCACCTAACTTCCGGAGCCCCAAAAAGTCACTTATTAGAACAACATGGCATCATCATAACAAGAAAATTTCTAGAAGAAAATACAGAATTGGTTGACATGTGTGCAGATGTGCGGCGACTTCCATCCTAGAAGCCACTGTACATAAGAGATCAATCCCAAGCTTAACGTACAGGCAAACGACCTACAAGCTCTACCCAGCATGAAAAGAACAAAAGCAAATAACAGCCTACTCACAGAAAAGCCAAGCGAAGGCCAACAACCAATCAGCGTCTCCCACTCAAGAAGACGAAAAGCAAAGCTATCTACCAATCAACGACATCGGTAATAGGCTGCGTGGCAGGCAGACCGGCTATAAATTAGCGCTTCACTTCGCATCTGAATCTCCAGGAAACCAGGGAGTGGCGCAAGACTGCAGGTGTGGTCTGGACACGCCAACCAGAGGAGCCGAGGACATGCAGCCCCACGTGTGTCCCCTCGATCCTCACCCGTCGCCCATGGTGCCACCCCTCCATGTCCCTCGACTTTCACCTGGGCATGCCTCGACTCCACCCTTGGCCGCCACAGCCGCAGGTGGGGCTGCTGAAAAGGTGACGTGAAGCAGGCCGCCCATCATGCTCACCCAACCCGAGAGAAACATGTTCGGTGCTGCGAAGAAGGGCTGGACCCAATCGCTGATCAGCAAACACGACAACTACGCGAAGTCCATGTTATCGAAAACCCAGGCAAGGGTACTTTAAGAAGATAATAGTGAACTAGCTTTACCAACGATCTTTTCCAACGCCCAACCCTCTCTCTCTCCTTCGGTGTCCTCTCCTCACTCGGGCTGATGCCCGCTTTGTCTTCTTTGCTCCTCTATCTTTTCTGTTATCTCCTCTTGTCTCTCTTTGTGTCTCCTGTATCCTTAGTTTAATATAAACCTTTATAAATAATATCTGAATATCGTGAGGAACATATAGGAGTGCTGTAGGGTAAAGCCAACGTTATGGGGCCATGAAATGACCCAAGGGAGATCCGTAAGCATAAGAGGTATGCGTAACATTTTTCAATGATTTCACTAAGCATTGTTTCCTCAGGGGGATTAACAGTAGGTACTGATAGGCGAAAAGATGTTTTTGAAAGGAGGATGAAACTCCAAAGCATATTGACAATGCGAAATTTGGGGAAAAACATATAGACGGACATGAAGAAGGGTTTTAACCCGGGAAATGAGATACAGAGTATTTAAGAACAAAGACGTGTGAAGGTTCATAAAAGTTTAGGAAATGAGAATAGGAAGTCCTTAATGACAAGAGAAATATTTTAAGAATAATAAGTGAATGTTCCAAAATTTTTATGAATTTTCTGCCGTTAGCCCCCTTTTACCCGTCAAAGGGTGGCAGGTTTTACAAAATTGTATGTGAGATGTAGTCCAAAAATATTTGCAAAAAAAAACATTAGAGAGCATCTTGAAAAGCATAGTTTGGTAAATGATTCACAACATGGGTTCACCAAAGGTAAATCATATCTCACTAATTTATTGAGTTTTTATACGAAAGTTTATGAAACAGCAGATAATGATGAGGATTATGATATAGTATACCTGGACTTTAGTAAGGCATTCGACAAGGTGTCACATGGTAGACTCTTAAATAAGGTTAAGGCTCATGGAATAGATGGGAAGGTTCTTCGTTGGATTAGATCTTGGCTAAGTAATAGGCAACAAAGGGTTACAATTAATGGTTCTAAATCTGAATGGGGGCAGATAACGAGTAGGGTTCCACAAGGGTCTGTTTTGGGTCCATTATAATTTTTGATTTACATCAACGACTTGGATAGTGGGATTAGTAGTGATATCAGCAAGTTTGCGGATGATACTAAGGTAGGTAGGATTATTAGATCACAGTCTGATGTAAATATTTTGCAAGGAGACTTAGATAAATTAAATGAGTGAGCAGATAGATGGCAGATGGAATTTAATATTGATAAGTGTAGCGTAATGAATGTTGGTAGGAAAAATCCTGGTAATAGGTACACCATAATTATGCAATGTATCGCTGAAAAGATCAGAGGGTGAGAAAGATCTAGGAGTGCGGGTAAGCTCAGACCTCCGTCCTAGGAATCAATGTATTGAGGCTAGAAATCGAGCCAACAGGGTGTTAGGATTTATTACCAGGAGTGTTAAAAGTAGAAGTGCTGAGGTTATTCTAAAGCTTTATTTGGCTCTAGTCAGACCTCACCTAGACTATGCTGTGCAGTTTTGGTCTCCGTATTGCAAGATAGATATTGCCTTGTTAGAATCAGTGCAGAGAAGGATGACCAAAATGATTCATGGGATGAGTAACTTTAGTTATGAGAAGAGATTGAAACCATTAAATTTACACTCACTCGAGAGGCGTAGAGTAAGGGGCGATCTGATAGAAGTTTTTAAGTGGATACAATATAGGCGATGTAGGAAAAGTTCTTACGGCTAGTAAGCAGGGTAGAACAAGAAGTAACGGATTCAAGCTGGAAAAGCGTAGATTTAAAAAGGAAATAGGGAGAAACTGGTTCATAATTAGGGTGGTGTATGATTGGAATGGACTAAGTCTATTAGCGTACTGGTTATATAGTATATGTATGTGTTAATCTATACTAAGACAGGATGTCCGAGTGTCTGTGTGTCTTGTACTGGCGCCTAGCGGATGCTGAGTGCTGACACCTTTTGATGAGGTTATGTTGACCCAAGCAGCCACGCCATCCCATCATGATGACGTGGATAGCCTGATCTTGGAAACCACGACGTAAACACCTTCATTCAACGGCTCACCGGAACAACAGCTTCCGGGCAGCTTTCCTCATATGCGGCAGACGCAGTGGAGGAGGACAGAACACGGAGAGCTACAGGAGACGCGTTAGCCTTGCGCTCCTACTCACGACACACCTTCCTGGGTGTCTGTGTGTATACCACACCTGTGGGTGTGGAGTACCTTGTCACGTCATTAACTGTTCCCGGCTCTGTCTCCTAGACATTAGTTTCTTTGGCCGTTACTTAACGAACTGCGTGACATTATTATTGTATAAACCTTCACAAGTGTACATATAATATATATATATAATATATATATAATATATATTATATATATATATATATATATATTAATATATATATTATATTATTATATATATTTTTTTTTTTTTAGTATATATGTCTTTACTCTCGAATCCTTTGGCACTAAAGAATACTTATAAATTACGTAAGAACCGCTCGACCACGTTTAGCCCATACATACCACTTTATTTGATGTGTACCTCTGGGCAACGAAGCAAGTTACCAGCCCGTCAAGAGGGCATCATCCGGCTATCACCCCTTACAGGTTAGTCAACCAGTATCAACATGGAGTGAACCCGTTATCCGTAAAATAACCATACTAAGAAGGGTAACAAGTCGTCAGTGGTCAATGCGGAGTCTATTGGGGTCTTTAAAGGGAGTCTGGGTAAATTCATGGATGGGGAAGAGAGGTGGATATAGGTAGAGTTAAGTAACAGGAACTACCTAGTTTAAGTCTCACGGCCTCTTTGTAGCTTCCTTATTCTCTTATGATCTTATGTTTCTTTATATATATTATTATTTTATATATATATATATATATATATATATATATATATATATATATATATATATATATATATATATATATATATATATATATATATCTTTCTCTGTTTGTATATTTTTCTATCTCTCTAACCGACATATACAGTCCCTAGGTATTCAAGATACCGGCATAACATCTGCATACATTGATTCAGATGAAGATTTAAAAGATTATGCAGATAAGTGTGGACGCGGATACAGATATGGATTTCCGGTCCACATCTATTTATTATTACTTCTATTGAGATAATGTTGTATCTCTTATTTAAATTCAAAATAAGGTCAGAAGATTCAATATAATATCCTAAAATCCCTTCAATTATTTTTGTCATAATGAATAATGAAAAAAATCATTAACACACTTATTCCTTGGTCAAAAATCAACCCTGCTCCTACAAACTTGGCTTTTTTTATTTAGTTGTGTACTCTGTCAATTTATTTCAACTTAAATCTTGTCAGATGTTATATGCAACAAACTAATTTATCTTACTACCCCACTTATTTTTATCTCCCTTTTTGCTATATAATTAAACTTGAATGGGCTTTATCCAGTATTTAGGTACCTTGCCTTCTTTCTAGGCTAAGGTACACACAACAAAGATTCAGTTATAGTTTCTCTCTCATTTTACAATAACTGAGCTGTAATCCCATATATACCTATTACTCTCCCATATGTCAGGCTCCTTAATATATCAGATTTGTTTTATATTTTATTATTTTTAATGCCACTTTGGTCACATTTTTTTACTTCAAGCCTCCTGCATTCCAGTGTGCCCCCTATTGTCTTTCCATGAAAACACTAAATATTTTTTGTCATAATATCCTATCCGTCTTTTCCCTTCTTCATTATCTTAGCATCCTTCGCTTCTCTCCCGTGAAATGAAACTGTTATATTATGTAAGAGAATGGAAAAGGCACTAAAACTAAGGATTGAATGCAGAAAAATGTGTTTAAGGGACTTTGCTGTTCTGAGCCTGATAACATACATAGATATATTTAAATTGATAAAGTAATTTTATCAAGCAAGAAATTATTAAGGAGATAACTGTTTCTTCATTCTTGAAAACAGTTTTGGTGCTGGGATACGGTCAAAGCAGACCGGCATTGTGCTTAATGATGAGATGAAAGACTTCTCAGCTCCAAACATGTTCAAGAAGTTTGGCTTTCCGCCATCACCAGCTAACTTCATTAAGCCAGGTGAGACCATATCTCTAAAGTGGTAAGCATTTATTAGAATTCATAGCATTTATACGAATGCATATAATTGATATGGAGACTTAACACGCAGTGACTAAGAAATATAATACCTGTATGATATTCAAATGCTTTATAGTTTTGCTCCATAATTATCTTGGAAACTTTCAATTGCAGCATCTCCCCTACTCTTCTATAGTATAACAGCCAAGGATCAAAATTGTGACTTTTACTTGCATGGAATGTTGATAGCCGGCACCCATGCTAAGTCAATCAGTCATAGGTCAGACATAAATACTAGAGTGGAAACTACTAAAAATTTGACCTTAAAGGTTATTTCAAGGTCATTTTGTGGCCCCAAAAGGTTAAATTTCAAAGTCATCCAAATATAGTCATGTTATATATCAAAAGAAAGGTATGGAAGAGAGAAGCAGTTTGGTACTGTTTTAGGTCAGAATAGTGATATCAGAAGTAGGACATGTAGGTCAAAGTCCACTCTAGTATTTCTGTCTGACCTATGATTGATTGATTTAGCATGGGTGCCGGTGCTAATAACATTCCATTCAGGTTAAAGTTTTTTTAAAGCCATTTTACGTTATCTTTGGTCTACTTTAGCACTATAACAAATGAGTATATTTCTTAACAAAAACTTTTGTGTATGTAATATGTATTTGACAAAAATAGGGTTCATTCTGATGGATTACAACAATCAATAGAATCACAGGCACAGGCATTTGTACATTTCAGATTTTTTTTTAATCAGGTGCATCTAGCAGTCTTCCACTTAGTTTTGCAAGAACAGGTCACAAGTTCGAGGCAGGAGAATGGTAGAGGAGGTAACGTGGTCCATTGAGGTTTCAGACAATCTGTTTCCTTCTTCCAAGCATCTGGGGACAATGTCATAACAATAGTTTCCATCGCTTCCTGAAGCCAAATCTTGGCCTGTAGTTGGCGAGTTGGACATGAAGCTCCAAAGTATCATGTGTTCGAGGAAGCACTTCCAGGCCTGTCTTTGCCTTGTTGAACATGTATAATCTTGCACTGTCAACTGTTTGCAGCCCAGGACTTCGATAGAGGTTGCAAACAAACTGTTCAACCGGTCCAAGCTCACCATCACGGCCAATCCCTTCTACCAGTTGTTTGTTTTTCAAAAATGTTTTCCAGCAGCTCTTTTTTACATATCTACTGAATGAAGAGGTTGTGTCGATACCTGTGACTGCGATGAAACTTAAGAGGTTATTTGTCACTGCATTAGGAACACATTTTGCTACTTGATGAATGGGAATGCACTTCTGCTTCTTTGCAATCCCAGAGGTCATCCAAACTTCACTTGCTTTAGAAGCGGTGAAGTGCAAAAGGAGAAGCAAATATCAGTATCTCTGCGCTTCCCAAGAATTCGTTGATAGCCCATATCCACTGCTCCAAAGGCATGAAAAATTGACCTTGTGTCAGTATCTTCATGATTCTCATTAAGTTTGAGGTCATCTTTGGATCTCCTGGTTCATTTTGCCCCAGTGTGGTCAATGAATCCACCTCCAGTTACCACCTTGTATTCTTCTGGAAGATCTCTGGTTTTCTGGATGATCATTTTAGAGAAATGTGCCAGGTTTGCACTGTTTTCATCTATAGCAACAAAATGGCTCCACACCTGAAGCAGTTGAACATCTAGTCCATTTATTAGCTTTCGAATAGGCTTCTTCTTAGTCAATCGTTTTGCTCTAGTACCAGATTTGATTGATTCCCCACCCAGATAGTGATCAAACACAATGTCAACTCATGTTGTGTTATCTACAAAATAATGTGTCTCTTAGTGAAAAAAGACCCAGTAGCATAGTCTCCAAATATCTGACAACTATGAGGCTTTCCCATAGCTTGAATGAGTGCATGACCATTAATGAGAAAACAAGTCTTCATGTCAGATTCTGGAAGTTATGAAGCAGTTTTAGTTGTGTTCATCAAAATACTGATCAGTTCAGCTTTATGTGTTGAATTCATCTCACCTCCAGTGTTTCCTAAGGAGAGTGGAATTGGTGACTGTTCGTGTTTCAGGATATTTGTTATTTCCACTGTTATACCTGTTGTCACTGCATTCAAAAGACGTTGAAGTAATTTTCGGTTTGGTTTATTAGTCTTTTGGACATTCTGTTTACACACAGTTACTTTGTAGATATTTGCAAATGTTTCGGACCGACTTTTTGGGAGCTCATCATGGAATCCGACTTTTTGATCCACTACCCGCTCTCGACATCACTTGCTCTCGTGCCCACGGTCTTGAATCTTCCGAATTTTCTACCATCTGGCCTCGACTTCAATGTCACTCTCTTATCAAATTTATATGTGATGTATATCTCTCATTATTATTACCACAAAGAAATCGAGCGATCTACTCGAGCCCTCATTAACAACAGCTTCAGTGAAAGAGACATCAACCATCAGACCAAGAAAATTAAGGAGAGCTGGTGCAATCCTAACGCCACAGAAAAGAGCCAAGACATAACTATTTTTATCGGGCTTTCTTCTCCATCGCTTACAAGGAAGAAGAAATAATAATATCCCAAATCGTCAACCGTAATGAGAAACCAACAGACCCAGAGAGAAGAATAAAACTACAAATATATTACAGGAACAAGAAAACCGGGAAACCTCCTTCTCCGAAACAGCCCAAGCCAGACGAAAGAGACAATCCAGAAGTCCCATGCGTCGCCCACTCAAACGTGACGCCGCCAGACTTCTCCTTAAGTAGCGGCTTACACTGCACCCACATCATGCTCACCTCTAGATCTGAGGAGAAAACATCTCTTCACGCTGCTGAAGAAGGGTCCATGACCCGAAATCGCGATACAGCAAAATGACCAGCTACGGCGAAGTCATAAACTTGATCACTAAAGAGAAGAAGACACTCTTAAGACAGAGAAAATATCTTGAAAAAGATGATACACGCTAAAATAGCTATCACTTTTAACGATATTTGTCTCAGAGAAAATGTCCTGCCCGTATAAACTTTAAATATATATATATATATATATATTATATAATATATTTTATATATATATATATATATATATATATATATATATATATATATATATATTATATATATATATATATTTTTTTTTTTGTTGTTGTTATATATATATATCGCTTGTTGTTGTTTATCACGTGATCATGACTCACGTGCATACTATCTATACTAAGCTTTCACACCGAAACCGACTATGGAACGCGGTTGCGGTGCGTGTGCGGTTGTGAAGACTTCTAGAAATGCGGTTGCTGTTACGTTGCGGTTGTGAATTTTTGTGCGGTTGTAGTGCGGTTGCGGTTGGGGGTATGATTCAACACTAATACCTATATATATATTTATATATTATATATATATATTATAAAATATATATCTATTTTAAATAATATATGTATATATATTATATATATATATATAAAATAATTATATATATAATATATATATATGTATATATATATATGTATTATTTATATTATTATATAGTAATATATATATATATATTATATATTATGTATATATATTATATATATATTATATATATATATATATTATATTATATATATATTATATTATATTATTAATATTACTTTATAATTATATTACTTTATATATTATATATACCTTTTATTTATATTTACATTTATATATATTATACATTTATATATATATATAACTTTATATATATTATATATACATTTTCTTATTTTATATATATACATTTATATATAATATATCCCTTTTATATTATATATATATATACATTATTATATATAATATATATATACTTTTTATATATATATTTATATATATATATTTATATAATTTTATATAATATTATATATATATATTATTAGTCTATATATATTTTACCTATATTTTTATTTATATATATATATTATATATATAATTATATATATATATCATATATATTATATTTTATATATTTTTATATATATATATGTTGTTTTCTTAGTTGGTAGTACATCTTGATATTTCAGGGTGCAAAGACCTCGTCATTGTTGGGGTTGTTTATCCTATCCATATGTTTCCTATCCAAGGCGCACATACCCTAGTGATACAAAATTCTTAGAATCCATACACATCAAGCATCTGTCCCCTGATCTTAATAACCAAGTCACTTCAAAACCAAATACATATACCAAATGATTATCACTGTTTCGATTGTCCGACTCTAGTTTTTGATCGC
>JACEEZ010022044.1:225000-245000 GCA_016584305.1 Chionoecetes opilio
GGCGAATCTTGATTTCATCAAGATTTTTCTAAGTGAAAATTAGCCGTTATCACAAAAATGGTTCATAGAGGCTTCTGAGTAATTGGATCGTTTGTCTCCCCTCTCAAAATCATAGCTAGGACCCTGTAGAATGCCTGAACAAAATTTGGTGCTTTTATCCGGCATGTCCCCATCCTCTTGAAATCTGGTCCTTAGCGGCCCCACTAACAGGAATCACAAGCGACTTGAAGATCCGGATCTTTGTCCTCCTGCACAGGTACCGACAACGCCAAATACTCCTGCTGAGCGAGTCCATAACACTTGGGGCAATGCTAATCCGCCGTAAGATTTCTTGACGTGACCCGCCGTCATTCTGGACTGCGCTACCAAGGTATGTAAAACTTTCCAAGATCTCAATGTCCTCGCCGCACGCATGAACAGACTGTAGCCTACTGTTGCATCTAGTAAGCCTCCAAACACTTGGACCTTGGTCTTAAGCCAGGAGACCTCAAGTCCCAAAGGCTTTGCCTCCAGAGCCATCACCAGGACCTCCAGCGACTCAGCAAAGATTACTGTATCTTCGGCAAAAACAAGATCAGTATTCTTGGAATGCTCCACAATCACTTTTGATATACAACTTTGACCAATACCAAGTCCATACAAGTGTTGAAAAGTGATAGGGCAAGAACGCACCCTTGCCTCACTCCTGTATTAACAGGAAAGAATCTGGATATACCTCTCCCACACTTCACATCACTCTCAGTCCCAGAGTACAGACCAGTCATCAAACAAAGTCCTTGCAGGAATCCCGCGAAGTCTCAGAAGATCCCAGAGTGACTCACGATGTACTGAGTCAAACGCTTTCTTGAGATCAACATAGGCTGCAAGCCTAATTCTAATGGATTCTAATAATTTAGTATCACTAGAGAAGTTTGCCTTTGATAAGATTCTAAAATCATCAATTGAGAATGGGTGATCAAGATCATGGGAGTGGGAACGTATTGCAGAGTCAGAAGGGGAAGAAATAGGTCGGCCAGTACGAACAGAAACACCTTTATGTTCTGCGAACCTAAGGGTTAGATTTCTCGACGTCTCGCCAATGTATCGAGCCTTACAGCTCGAACACTCAAATTTATAAATTATATTGGAGATAAGAGTTTTAGGTATAGGATCTTTATATTTGAAATGTGTTCTTATAGTAAATGGATTAGTGAAAACAAATTTAAATTTTGAGTTAGGAAAGTGTAACTTAAATTGATCATTGAGCTTTTACGAATGATTTAACTAAGATGGCCATAAAATGGAAGTTTAATATAATGTGTGTCTAATATAGATTTAGATTGACTCGACTTAGGGCTGAACTTTTCACCTAAGAAACTAGAGATTGTTGTTTCTATCAATTTAAGGGGATAACCATTATTTTGGAAAAAATTAGTAAGGAATTTAATTTCATTATCGAAGACAAACCAGTTGGAGGAGAAACTATAACATCTGTGTAGTAAGGTCTTAATAGTATTGGTTTTAAAAAGGTTAGGGATGAATGATAAATACTGAGTACCAAGGCCTGTGAAGGTAGGTTTGCGGTAGACTGAGGTAGTGAAATAATTATCCTTACGTGTAACTAAGATATCTAGAAATGGTAGTGATAATTGGTTTTCAACCATATCATCATATATAAACCATTTTAGCCTGATGATGCCAAGTGCCTTGGCGAAACGTTGCACGCACATAAAGAACCCAAAGAAATGACGAGTGTTTTTGCCGCCCTGAAAATCTTCATGTATCAACTTAAGAATATCAACTATATATATATATATATATATATATTATATATATATATATATATATATATATATATATATATATATATATATATATATATATATATATATATATATATATAATATATATATATATATATTCATATGCGTCAGGGCTATAGTTACCTGGTTATAGTTACCTAGTAGGCCTAAACACAAAGCGACTATGCTTCGTCAGCGAACGTGACTCGTGTTTAAAGTATACAAACATCGTTCTCTGGCAGGCGGGCGGTGTATATTTTTCAAATGTTGAATGGCGATATCATCCATGGCGTTAATCATGATTTTATAGAATAAGAAATCATACTACCCTTGTGCACACAATCTATAATCTTTCAGCATCAATGGAGAAATATATTCACACAAACTTTTGACGTAACAGATCTGTGGAAATTTATGCTACAAGCACATATTTATTTGAGGTCTTACCTATACAAAACCCATCGTCTATCTCATCCCGACACAATACCCCAACTAGTCAACTAACTAGGATACTTATCAGTGGATAGTAGGGTTAGAATTGACTGTAGGCTTGATTAATACTGCAATGTCTTGTTATCCAAAGTGGTCAGCGCGTGATCGAGGCCGCAGGTGAGGTGCGGAGGCGGAGGCGTTATTGTTATCGGCGTCAGGCGGGTTTTCATAACCCAGTAGCCACGACGCGGCGAGATGTTATCACTGTGTTGATATTAACACGTCCTATTGTTTTTATCACTTATATGTACAAAATGAACGTATGTACAGTTCTTCTCGTTATAATCAGAGAAGAGATGTTAATCCCGTGGGGGCTGGAGTGGAACTTATATATACAAGCACGTATATACAAGCGAAAAAATTTCGATTGCTTAAATTTCGCTTGCTGTTCAATCCAGGGAAGATGATTGCCCGACCCGCAAGAATTTGTTGCGGCAGCAAGCGAAATGTTTGTTTGGGCACTGTCGCGTTCGGCTGACGTGGCGGTGGTTTGTGCTTCAATAAAATGTGACAGTAGTGTACTTTAGTTAAAATCAATCACTCCTTCTTATTTTAATATCTTATTCTATAATCTTAAATCAGGTAAGTGAGGTTGCGGCGTGTAATTAAGGATAAAATAGCCGGTACATCTTTACATATTCCTATATATGCATTCAAACAGTCTTTACACACACAACAGTGTGAACAGCCTCCGTCGGTCATCTTCCATCATCCTGTCCACTTGTGCATTCCTCTGTTCCAGGCTTCTGTGCTTAGTCTAGGGGCCAAAACTGAGAAGTGTCTTTAAAATCGACTTTCGTGGTACCAATGCGGTAACAGCTTCATAATATACCAACTGAATGGAAATTTTGTCTACTTTTCAAATCTGGCAATGAAAATTTCGAAATCGTGTAGCTTCATGGTGATTTTTTGGTTACCATGACAACCACATTACATATTTCAGACCAACATGTTTAGTCTAGTAGTCCAGTGGATCCCACGTGCACCCCTTGGACAATCTTATGAGACCTACTTTTTTTAGATGCACAAATATGTCTAGAAAACAGAAATCAATGTTAACACTGTCAACTAATGTCCCATGGGGTTCGTATGGCGGCCATCGTCGATCGCGAAATATTTGACTCTCGCGAAATTACCAAAATGTCCATAAAATCACAAATAATGTAGTTACAAATTTAATTTTGGTGCCCGCGTGACAAGAATATCATGGTCTATTGTAATAAGAACAATTAATGCAGTAATTGGTACAAGTTTAGTCATGGAATGGCAGAAACCTAAATAAAGGCGGAAAAATTACTTCTGTTTCGCCGACAACTTTCAACATAAATGACAATAACTTCACTAATATACAACATACTGGTCAGTTTAACATATCAAAATCATCGTCTATTATTCCCCCATCTAATGCAGACAAACAATTGACATACATATATGACTATCATACATTAATTGTTACCAATGTTACTCACCCCCTTAGTGAAACTTTTATGTTGTCAAATACAAACATTCGAGAAAAGTCAGAAAACAATGTTTCCTTTCTATTAAACTTTAACAAGTGATGTAGGGCAGCTTGGTACGCTGTCAGTAGAAGTGAGTAATTGACATTTGGTATAATTACAAATAACAGAGAGTCAGTTCCTGACCCCAAGTTGAAGGCTGCGTTATGGGCAGCAGCCCTATGGGCCTGATCAGTGTCTACGTTACGGTTCTCCTCTCGCTCCTGTGCCCGGATGTGATTTCGATATTCCGTGGATTAACTTAAACTCTTCGCCATTCAATATTTTGTGAAAAAAACTTTTTACATGGAGAATATCAATAGAAGCGGAATTGCATTAGCTTTCCATTGATATATTTTGTTTTCTGATAAATGAACTAGAACCATGCATAAATTAGCGTTAACTAAATAGATAGCCTCATCAATCGGGAAAAATTACCAGATTTCGTGATGTTACCTATTTAGTTAACGCTAATTTATGCATGCTGCTAATTCATTTATCAGAAAGAAAATATATCAATAGAAATCTAATTAAATTCCGCTTCTATTGATATTCTCCATGTAAAACGTTTTTTGGCAAAATATTAAATGGCGAAGAGTTTAAGTTCATGCCTATTTCTTGAAAGTCTCATAATGGCATTTCTTTTGTGTGTTTTACGGTTTTTTATTTGATAATATTATAGAACAAACATTTCCGAAGATAACAGTATATCTTTTTTACTGATAAACATTATATTAGGTTGGTAAACTTGTACGGGGAGCGGAGCGGGTGGGATCTAGATTGTGTGACGTCACGGGCAATTCATCAGGCCTTCTCTCACGGTGGCCTCGGTATAGGTGCCTTGCACGTGACGTCACAGCCCTCGCTGTGCAGGCGAAAAACGCGGGAAATGCGAGCTGGAGGACATAAGAACATAAGAAAGAACATAAGAAAATAAGGAAGCTACAAGAGGCCGTGAGACCTACACGTGGTAGTTCCTGTTACTTAACACTACCTACATCCACCTTTCATCCCCATTCATGAAATTGTCTAGCCTCCTTTTAAAACTCCCTATCTAACTAACTACTACTAACTACCTGATGACTGAGTCCATTCCGATCATTTACCACCCTATTTGTGAACCAGTTTCTCCCTATTTCTTTTTTAAATCTATGTTGTATTTTTTTAAACTGTCGATGACTCACTATTGCACACAACACAAGTACCATACACACAAATAGTCCACAAGTACCATACACACAAATAGTCCACAAGTACCATACATACAAATAGTCCACAAGTACCATACACACAAATAGTCCACAAGTACCATACACACAAATAGTCCACAAGTACCATACACACAAATAGTCCACAAGTACCATACACACAAATAGTCCACAAGTACCATACACACAAATAGTCCACAAGTACCATACACACAAATAGTCCACAAGTACCATACACACAAATAGTCCACAAGTACCATACACACAAATAGTCCACAAGTACCATACAACAAATAGTCCACAAGTACCATACACACAAATAGTCCACAAGTACCATACACACAAATAGTCCACAAGTACCATACACACAAATAGTCCACAAGTACCATACACACAAATAGTCCACAAGTACCATACACACAAATAGTCCACAAGTACCATACACACAAATAGTCCACAAGTACCATACACACAAATAGTCCACAAGTACCATACATACAAATAGTCCACAAGTACCATACACACAAATAGTCCACAAGTACCATACACAAATAGTCCACAAGTACCATACCAAAAAAATAGTCCACAAGTACCATACACACAAATAGTCCACCAAGTACCAATACACACAAATAGTCCACAAGTACCATACACACAAATAGTCCACAAGTACCATACATACAAATAGTCCACAAGTACCATACACACAAATAGTCCACAAGTACCATACAACACACAAATAGTCCACAAGTACCATACACACAAATAGTCCACAAGTACCATAAACACAAATAGTCCACAAGTACCATACATACAAATAGTCCACAAGTACCATAAACACAAATAGTCCACAAGTACCATACACACAAATAGTCCACAAGTACCATAAACACAAATAGTCCACAAGTACCATACATACAAATAGTCCACAAGTACCATACATACAAATAGACCACAAGTACCATAAACACAAATAGTCCACAAGTACCATACACACAAATAGTCCACAAGTACCATAATAAAAGTCACAAGTACCTACACAATAGTCCACAATACAACACAAATAGTCCACAAGTACCATAACACACAATAGTCCACAAGTACCATACACACAAATAGTCCACAAGTACCATAAACACAAATAGTCCACAACGTACCATACACACAAACAAATAGTCCACAAGTACCATACACACAAATAGTCCACAAGTACCATACAACAAATAGTCCACAAGTACCAACAACAAATAGTCCA
Organism: Chionoecetes opilio; assembly: GCA_016584305.1. Classification (NCBI taxonomy): domain Eukaryota; kingdom Metazoa; phylum Arthropoda; class Malacostraca; order Decapoda; family Majidae; genus Chionoecetes; species Chionoecetes opilio. The sequence continues at coordinate 231,233 of JACEEZ010022044.1, forward strand.
CAAGTACCATACACACAATAGTCCACAAGTACCATACACAAATAGTCCACAAGTACCATACATACAAATAGTCCACAAGTACCGTACACACAAATAGTCCACAAGTACCATACACACAAATAGTCCACAAGTACCATACATACAAATAGTCCACAAGTACCATACATACAAATAGTCCACAAGTACCATACATACAAATAGTCCACAAAGTACCAATATCAATACACACAAATAGTCCACAAGTACCATACAACAAATAGTCCACAAGTACCATACATACAAATAGTCCACAAGTACCATACATACAAATAGTCCACAAGTACCATACACACAAAATAGTCCACAAGTACCATACATACAAATAGTCCACAAGTACCATACACACAAATAGTCCACAAGTACCATACACACAAATAGTCCACAAGTACCATAAACACAAATAGTCCACAAGTACCATACATACAAATAGTCCACAAGTACCATACACACAAATAGTCCACAAGTACCATACATACAAATAGTCCACAAGTACCATACATACAAATAGTCCACAAGTACCATACACACAAATAGTCCACAAGTACCATACATACAAATAGTCCACAAGTACCATACACACAAATAGTCCACAAGTACCATAAACACAAATAGTCCACAAGTACCATACATACAAATAGTCCACAAGTACCATACACACAAATAGTCCACAAGTACCATAAACACAAATAGTCCACAAGTACCATACACACAAATAGTCCACAAGTACCATAAACACAAATAGTCCACAAGTACCATACACACAAATAGTCCACAAGTACCATACACACAAATAGTCCACAAGTACCATACACACAAATAGTCCACAAGTACCATAAACACAAATAGTCCACAAGTACCATACACACAAATAGTCCACAAGTACCATAACACAAATAGTCCACAAGTTACCATAACACACAAATAGTCCACAAGTACCATACACACAAATAGTCCACAAGTACCATACACACAAATAGTCCACAAGTACCATAAACACAAATAGTCCACAAGTACCATACACACAAATAGTCCACAAGTACCATACATACAAATAGTCCACAAGTACCATACACACAAATAGTCCACAAGTACCATACACACAAATAGTCCACAAGTACCATACATACAAATAGTCCACAAGTACCATACATACAAATAGTCCACAAGTACCATACATACAAATAGTCCACAAGTACCATACACACAAATAGTCCACAAGTACCATACATACAAATAGTCCACAAGTACCGTACATACAAATAGTCCACAAGTACCATACACACAAATAGTCCACAAGTACCATACACACAAATAGTCCACAAGTACCATACATACAAATAGTCCACAAGTACCATACACACAAATAGTCCACAAGTACCATAAACACAAATAGTCCACAAGTACCATACACACAAATAGTCCACATGTACCATACACACAAATAGTCCACAAGTACCATACATACAAATAGTCCACAAGTACCATACACACAAATAGTCCACAAGTACCATACATACAAATAGTCCACAAGTACCGTACATACAAATAGTCCACAAGTACCATACATACAAATAGTCCACAAGTACCATACACACAAATAGTCCACAAGTACCATACATACAAATAGTCCACAAGTACCATACATACAAATAGTCCACAAGTACCGTACATACAAATAGTCCACAAGTACCATACATACAAATAGTCCACAAGTACCGTACATACAAATAGTCCACAAGTACCATACATACAAATAGTCCACAAGTACCGTACATACAAATAGTCCACAAGTACCATACATACAAATCAAAGTCACACAAATAGTCCGTACATACAAATAGTCCACAAGTACCATACACACAAATAGTCCACAAGTACCATACACACAAATAGTCCACAAGTACCATACACACAAATAGTCCACAAGTACCATACACACAAATAGTCCACAAGTACCATACATACAAATAGTCCACAAGTACCATACATACAAATAGTCCACAAGTACCGTACATACAAATAGTCCACAAGTACCGTACATACAAATAGTCCACAAGTACCGTACAACAAATAGTCCACAAGTACCTACATACAAATAGTCCACAAGTACCATACATACAAATAGTCCACAAGTACCGTACATACAAATAGTCCACAAGTACCGTACATACAAATAGTCCACAAGTACCGTACATACAAATAGTCCACAAGTACCGTACATACAAATAGTCCACAAGTACCGTACATACAAATAGTCCACAAGTACCGTACATACAAATAGTCCACAAGTACCATACATACAAATAGTCCACAAGTACCATACATACAAATAGTCCACAAGTACCGTACATACAAATAGTCCACAAGTACCATACATACAAATAGTCCACAAGTACCGTACATACAAATAGTCCACAAGTACCATACATACAAATAGTCCACAAGTACCGTACATACAAATACTCAATGTCCCCATCAATACAAATACCATCGTCGCTCTAAACAAATAGTCCTGAACATATTGGTACATTATATATCACTAAATATCGCTAACACAATGTATCACGAGTAATCTCAAGCCTTAAATTAACCTAAAAAATCACCGCAAACACTGCATAATCTAGACACAAGCTTTTTACATTTTTCCCCTTTGGCCAGTCTTAGATGAAAAAATATACACAAAATAATAACATAACATATTAAATAAAAAGTACAAGGACAAAACAATAGTCAAGACGTAACAAATTAAATAAGTAAATAATAAATATAAATATAAAAAAAGCAAAGATAAAAAATGCAGTAGAGACTACTTCACAAACAGCTTTTTTAATTTGACCTGATGACCTCATTACCTGCTGACCCTCTCCTGTCACCTATCCATGTGACTTCTGACCCCATACGTGACCTCATAGTCCCTGTACCTCAGGATGCTCAAGGTCACAAATTGTTGGGGTCAATGCCTGAGCGGAGGGCAGCGCACGTCCTCTCAGAACTTCCGTGGCTGGATGATCTTATCTCCGAAGTCAGCATCTCCTCCTTCAGCATTTGATGATGGAGTCGTGGACTGGTTCCACGTGGCGTTGGACTGCAGCAGCGTGATCTCCTGCTCCTCCGCTCTTTCCCCCATGGTCTGCATCGCATGCTGCCGTACAGACGCAGCAACGACCCCCACTGCTGAGTGCGGGTAGTACTTCTGCATATAGCCTGGACGCCTCTGCTGCCGTCCTTCTTGTTCTTGCACTGACCTGCACCGTAGCTTGCCCACGCTCATCACAAACTCATCTTCTGGTTCTTCTAGTCACCAACGGATCTATGTTGGCGCCGTTCAGACCAAAGTTCCGTGCAGCATGAGCAGATGGAGTACGGAGAGCTCGTGGTCTTTGCAAAGCTCTGGCACCGCATCTTCAATCGTTTGTCGAAGAACAGAGATCCGCATCTCTGGTGTTGACTCCTCCCTGATCTTCTCCCGAGCTCCGGCAGCAGGATCTCCAGCGTGGCCTTGGCCGCCTCTATCTTGGCCTGCTTCTTGCTGCTGCCGTAGCCAGTGCTGTACTGGAGGTCGTTGATGATGATGAAGGCGGCGTAGGGCGTGGCCGCGTTCTCCATTTCCTTGAACACGTATTTGGGTTGTTTCTTGAGGGCATGTTGGACGTACTCGTGGAGGATGCACACGTAGCTCTTGCCCTTGGGGTTCATGATCCACTCCTTCTTGCTGCTGGCTGGACAACTCCCGTCCTCCTCTTGTCTGCGCAGGGAGATGAGTTTGGTACCTTCAGGGAGCTGTGGCCGTTCCTTCTTCTTACTGAGCTTCTGAAACCTCCGCCTCTCCGCCCAAGACTTGAACCGGATAATCTTGATGGCCTTGAAGGTGAACCGCCTCTCGCAGTACTCCTGCAGTTCCCCAGCCTCCAGGGACTGTTGCTGAAGATTCTCCACGGCAGTCTCTATCTTGGCATTGCCCACCACCAGGCTGAGGCTGGAGGGCGGCGCCACTCCTTCCTTAGTAGTGGTAAGAGCCAATGCCGCTGCCAGGAAACTGTTGCCACCACCGCCACCACCACCACCTACAGGGCACACACCACCACCCACACCACCACCACTCCACCCACCACCACACACCCTTTCGTTATCCACACCATTCTCCACCACTGCTGCTTGTGGTGGTGGTGGCGGCAGTGTGGCTGTGGCTGTGGTAGTAGTAGTGGTAGTAGTAGCAGCAGTGTTGCTTTCGCTGGTATTCTTCTCCGCCTGGGTTCCGTTCTCCAGGGGCGCGTTCTCCTTGTCCTCCTCCCTTCCCGCCGTCTCCATGTCCAGGGCCTTCAGGTACTGCAGGCACAGGATGGCGCTCAGCGAGATGTCGTGTTTCCTGACGCTGGCCTGGCCCAAAGAGTAGGGCTTGGCCATGGTGCACACTCTGGACTGCTTGTGTAGGAAGACCGGCATGCCACTGTTGTGAGTGACCTACACCCACCCCTCCGGCAGGACCTCAAAGTGATTGCTGCCCTTGTCCACAAGCACAATCTTCTGCCTCTCGTCATAGGGCGCCTCCTCCCCCTCCCCCGCCATGGCCTCCCTCTGCCTCTTCCTCGGGCCCTTCATCTCTTCCGGCAGCCCCTCCTCCAGCAGGGCGTCGATCTCCTCCTCGGGACCAACAAACTCTACTTGCCGACCGTGTTTGCCAGCTTATGGTAATTTTCCCCTACTAAATATATGTTTATCAGTATAAAAGGTATACTGTTATCTTCGGAAATGTTTGTTCTATAATATTATCAAATAAAAAACCGTAAAACACACTAAATTACTGCCATTATGATACTCTCAAGAAATATGCATGAACTTAAGGCCTCTTCCATTTGCGACATTTCAGGAACCAGTTCACGGAACCCATGAACTCAGGCGTCCCATTTGTGCACGAAAACCTGGGTCCGAGGCGACGCGCGTAGTGACTCAGCAAAACCCTTGAACTTTCTCAACCCACATTGGGAGGTCGGTAGAGATTTCAGTTCATAACAAACAATGGCCACCTTGGGCCCTCCCAGCTAACCATCACCGGCGGGCCTCCGTAGACTGTAGAGCGGCGAACGGCGGCCGCCGGCGGCAAATTTACCTCCGTCAGCCCTCCGAAGGGCCGCTGGTGTATTTTCAGACGGGATAATTTGCTATGTTGAAATTAATGTACAGAATTTGAAGAATTGAATATTTCTATGTATAAACATTTTGAAACAACAGTTATATGATTGTCTTGCTGTAGTATTACATCAGTAGTGACAAGCAGCGGCAACTTGACGTCCATCCTCCGGAGGCCCGCTGGTACGTATTTGTAAGTGGGAAATATTCATTTCATATAATATATATTAACACAGTAATATATATATAGTATCTCAATATCGGTACCATCACTATTATTAGGCCTGTTCAAGCTATTAAAATTTGTTATAGAAGTTTTTATAATTATTTATAGAAATTATCATATATCAGTTTATTTCAAATATTTCCAGCTTAATCAGGAACACCCAGAGATACATAGAAATAAAGATGAGACACGTACATAGGAAGGAGTTTACATGGAAAAAGGTTACCAGTTAGTCTATGTGTGTAGCTAGTATCATATAAAAATAACATTTGATTAATTAACCGAGCAAAGATTACGGGATAACATGTGCACAAGGTCATATTTTCCCTTATTTCAATAACTTCCAACATATTATCAACACATATCAATACTCAACGGTACACCTGATAAGGAATATGTAGATGATGGAGAATTAACATGGATAATATCATGATTTAGAATAGAATATTATTTGAAATCATTTCCCAGCTATCAATGCACTAAACTGCCAGACGTACGGAAGTCATTACACAGGGTTAAAAACCCACAAAAGGCCTAAATTGTCACCCTTAACCAGTCGATAACATAATAAGAACTTAGTTATAACATGTTTTCGCTCCTTCATTATATCGAAATAGACTAAATAATATAAATAATTGCAGTACGACACGTTTTTTTAGGAATTCCTCGACGGCGCCGGGCGTTGTGTCAGTGAGTGAAATCAGTTAGTGGGAAAACGCAGAAGTGGGTAGATGCTGTTATGTTGTTCGCCGCAACCTTTATCCTTCTACATGGATGTACAGTGTTCCACGTACACCAGCATGTAAACCCAATAATGAAGATGTTTTTGTACTTATGAAATAAACAATGTCCGTAGCAATTATGATCTCCTTTTCATCGTATTACTGGATAACGACATAGGAATATTTATGGTTATACTTTCTAAGTATATTGCAGATATAGTAATGTTTTTATAAGTGTTGAACAGCCCATTAGTCTATTAATCGGCTAATGGATTGTGCAACACCCCTTAAAACATTACTATATCTGCAATATACTTAGAAAGTATAACCATAAATATTCCTCAATCAGTTAATATAACAGCGGCAAATGGTCATATGTCCTACGGCGGGCCGCTTGAGCCTTTGAGCAAATTCCCAGCGGCCCTACGTCGTACACTTCCGTCGGGCCGCCGGTAAGACATACGAAGGGCCTCCGGAGGCCCTCCGTCTTTGTGTTTGCTAGGCTATTTCATCTTACGTAAAGGGTTTTCCGCATGCACGAGTCGGAGAGGATGTCAGACAGGCTTACAAGGTACGTAGTGCTGTGATGTGATTGTGTGAGTCGAGATTTTTATGGAAAAACAGCAGGAAAATGCTTAAGTATGCGGTGTTATTTTTGGCTGTCTCAGGCGTGAAACCTGAAAAGTCGTATTTTTGTCCGGCAATATCTACTAATATATATAATTGTTCAAGGCACACAGTAGGTGTACAAACATCTACTCGTATAAAACGATGATATGAAGCGTTCCACTGACCAATTAGAAGCGTTAATCTTGTGTGACAGCCACTCGTAATTCAAGTCTCCTTTATGGGGAAAAATACAAAATTGTGTTAATACCTGTATTATACACATATTGTTAGAGCCAAAATGGCAGAGAAAGGTCCTTGATAGTGGTCTTTTTTCCTCCAGACCTTCACAGATACTTCTAAAACGTAATTTTAAAGTGGACGAGAGATGCTCCCTAACTCCTACCCGGTTATAATGAACGAGAACTGCGCGGTCGCTACCGCCGTTACCACTTACGTTTTTAATAATATATTTTGCTCAATATACTGTGCAGTATTAATCCACTTCCGCGTAACCACTAATTTTAGGCAAGGAAAACTTTTTTTTTTTTTTTTTTTTTTTGCTCTAGTACTTAAGTTAACTCCTTGTCTTGTTATTTTTTTTTTATTGTCTGTATGCCTCAGGGCGATAATAAAATTATTATTATTATTATTAACCAGTGTCTCAGAAAATCACCGCGCAGTCCTCGTCCACTTTTACTCCTAGTCGTTTCCTCTTTGTGTTTCTGTTGTCATTATCTCGGTGCAACCTTATTGCCCATACGTGTCGTTCTCCTTTTTCTTTTTTCTCTTGTTATTTGAACTTGAAGCAGTGTCGGAAAATGTAGACTTCTGCGTGAAATGTATGATTAAAGTAACACATCTTGAATTTCTGAATGTTAGGAAAACTAATATAACCATTTTACTCTGCACAAACTGTTCATTCTGGACAAGTTCCTCAACATGATGTTAAAATATGCCCATTAGTGAAATTATCTGTGATTTGAGCACTTCTTTTCTAAAAACTCGTGGACCCATCTGCTAATGTCTTAAAGCTGTTACTAGTGGCCATTACATAACCAGAGCAAAATTGTTAGTTTTGTTAAGATTAATATTTTATTTATAGGTACTCATGTGGACAGTGACCTGGGACTTAAGGATATCAATGATGCCCTAGTCCACCCATCTTAGCATGGCAGACGCCCAGCTGCTCGAGTAAGGTCACCAAGTTACCTGCCAGATGAGCAAAGTTTTGGTTAGTATTACAAATTATTTTAGAATTCCAATAATATATATAATTGCATTTAATATTGATATTAATGTAATGTTATTCCCACAATCAGTTTTTTCATATTAATCCACTGGTAATTTATATGTTAAGGTTTTATAAATAACATACATAATACACTAATATAATATAATACAAAGTACATAATACAGTACTGTGCAATACAGATGGTACTGTGGTGTTTTTCTTTGTGCTGTATTTGGTACTGTGGTATGTTTTTACTTAGTGCTAAGTGTTCTTTTTGCCATTAACCCATAAACCTCGGGTGACGGTAATTCCCGCCCTATGCTGTCCCGCCAATATTTATACTTTTGTAGCATAATTATTGTGTCCAGTGGGTGACGGCAGTCCTTGCCTTACGTTTCACTCCACCTCCCACAGCACAGCTGTCCACGGTGATGGAATGACGTGCTGCGAATGATAGCCCCTTCTCTGCATGCATTGAGGAAGGTGCCTGTGATGGCGTAGGGCGAGATGGAGACTCAGGCCCCGGTCAACTGTACCCTCACGAACAGATGCGCCTGGCGGGCCAAAAATATCACCTCTTCCCAACATCATAGTTCCGCCGTGCTGCAACTTAGAAGTAGGGATGTACCAGATATCGGGTTGCTATCCGGCCTGTTTTGTACTGTCTGGTATCCGGCTATCGGGTCTTTCTTGAAATATCTGGCCGGATTGCTGGATATTGCCTTAAATGTCTTCCTACTTAACTATACTACAGGTCAAATTTGCTTCTTTTCCTATGAATTTTTCTCCCACAAATGACAACTCTCGACAGCCAATTCAAACAGTTAACGTATATTAAGAAACCAAAATAATGTAAATTTTGGAAGTACTACGTATTCCAACAACTCAGATCCAACAGTCTGTAGGCATTATTAGTGTTGATTGAAGAAAGGGTATTCTCATAATTTCTTTCATAACGCTGCATGATTATTTGAGACGTTATATATTAATTTTCCATGAAATTGCAATTCCCTTTTTTTCAAACAATTTAATTAATTATCCAATAGAATGCCTTTTCGTTCAGAATCTTATACATGAGAAAGTATTTAAGATTTATTTATTAAATACTGTAGTTTCTGCCCTATGTTGATTTTAAGGATCTATTATTTTTTATAAGTCTTTGGAACCAAATATACCTCAAAACTATTTTCGATTTTTATGTCAAGAAACTGCCATCATGGTGGGTTTGAATGGCCGGGACAGTTAGACCCTGTTTACACGAGGCGATTTCAGTCGTGCGTCTCCAGAAGCGCGACTGCAAAGGCAATGGAAGTATAGGTGCGTTCACACGTAGTCGCTTGTCACTAGCTCAGGCGCGTGACTTAAGATATCCCTTGCTGTCGCACGCTACATAATTTTCACCTATATGCATTTTCACTAATAAAAGCGACCAATCAACTACATCACACCTGTTTCACCTGCCTACAGTCTTCAGGGGGGTCAGGTCAGGTCAGGTCATGATTAGCAAACCTTCCATCACCCTATAAGGAAGTGTGTGAACTATAAAGTAACATAAAATAAAGAAGTAAAAGATATGTAGACTATAAATTTAATTAACGATAACATTATATTATGAAACTAATGATCAGTAATAAGAAAAAAATAACTTAATTTTGTTTAGTATTATTCTTGTTATAAAAAGAAAAATGTGTTAATTTACTAGTGAAAATAATTAAGTAATAACTGATTAGAAAGACTGAGGGCACCTTGGCTTGTACCAAGAGTCATGGTGGCGGTCGAACTAGGAATGACCGACGAAGGGTACCATAAAAGGGATATTTTTTGGAACGAAGAGCAACGACGACGGTCGTAGGTCACGGTCGAAGACCACGGGTACCCCCGTGTCTTCGCGCCGACCGTCGTCGTTGCTCTTCGTTCTAAAAAAAATCCGTCTCATGGTACCCTTCGTCGGTCGTTCGTCGCTCGACCGCCATCATGACTCTTGGTACAAGCCCTTTTCCATTCCCGCCGTCTTACCTCGCCAGTAGCCGCCACCAGTGACATCAATAAGGTGAGTTAATTTTTTCATAAAGTTAGGAGGGTTATGTTGTAGGGTCAAAGTATGTTGGGTTTGGTTAAGCTTAGGTTTGTTTTAGTTAGAAATGTATGCCTCACCACAAGCATGATTGTAGGATAGATTTAAGGTTACATTAATAGAGTTGGAAATTGGCTCCGATGGCGTGTGCGGGGTAGAAGGAGGCATCAATGACAGATTTTTATTGGCCTAACTTTTCATTAATTTATTATGGTAAACTTATACATATCTCAAGTAATTTCCAAGAGGCTTGGAGGCACCCTGAACCCATTTCCAAGGTAAGATTACAAGTGCATTGCTTAGTTAAGGAGATATTGGTTGGTTAGTCCTGTAAATTTTACCGAGGCGTTGTTTTGTAAGATTTACCAATAATTGTATTGGAGAAGAACGTGCAGTTCTTTTGATAAAATACCTAGTATAGGCGTGTAGTTAAATTAAACATTTGGCCTATTTAAAGTTCCCATTTCGAGCTATTGCAGTATATATAATATCAACACAAGCTAAATTCACATGGTAACAATCAATAATATGGGGCACAAAATCAAAATAACTCTGTTATAACGGACGAGAACTGCGCGAGAACTGCTACCACTAAAGTTTTCTAAATTTTGTTTTCCTCAGTATAATGTGTAGTATTAATCCACTTCCGCGTAACCTTCAAAACTTATATACATATTGTAGAAATGCCAGTTGTCTAATATCACATACAAGCACCACCCTCCCCGTCCAGAGCCCCACCCATCCTTTAAGAGGTTAGGTGGTAAAATATCCAGATGAACACCGAACTCCCTTTGGTGGACGAAACTATTTTTTTCTGGTGTGTTTAGATGTGTTTTGAATGAATCTGCTAACCATTTCTGTCGTCATTATTATTATTATTTTAATTTAATTTTTTTAGGTAGATAAAGGTAAGTTTTTTTGTTTTTTTTTCGTCAGGTAAAGGTTAGGTTAGGTTAGGTTAGGTATGGGTTAGGTTAGGTAAAGGTTAGGTTAGGTTTAGGTTCAATTTTCTTTTTTTGTCATTTTTGCAACAAAAAAAAAAAAAAAAATTGCAACAGGAATAGTTAGCAGATTCATTCAAAACGCTTAAAAACACACCAGAAAAAAATAGTTTCGTCCACCAAAGTGAGTTCGGTGTTCATCTGGATATTTACCAGTTAGGTTAATAATCTCCGCTCCCCCGTTAGGAGGTCATTTCATTGTTACTTCTTTCACACTCGTCCAGACCTGTAGAAAGGTGAAAAATACTTAGATCCAGACACAGTCATGTTCTAAATATTAGCCATGAAGATCACAAAAAACAACTTTATTGGGTTTCCGGAAAACAAAAATATCTCCATCTGAAAAAAAAACCCCACTAACTGTAGGCAAGGAAAAACGGGTCAGTGTCTCAGAAAATGACCGCGCAGTCCTTGTCCACTTTTTACGGCTATCTCTGCTACCGTAGTTATGACGCATTGTTATTCATAGGGTAACAAGATAATTGCTCGCTTCTATTTACGCGCTGTCTGCACAGTACAACTTCACACGGCCTCCCTGTGCACATATGTTGTACGTCTTCTAAAAGTATTCGTGCTACTTGTCTAACCAAAGCCAACCATTCACCCACAGACTAGGCGATATTAAACTATCGCTATTACACTGAATTCGGTACCGTAACACGTAGTTTATGCCAAAGATGCCAGCAGTGGATGTTGCTGGTACATAATTTATTTCTGTTTATCATCAGAATCATCGTATAATGCGAGCACAGGCCGACAAAAGACAGGAGAAAACGCCCCTTCCTCTTGCCTCGCCAGCTGGGTTTGTTTGTAAACAAAAAACGGGGTTTTTGCGTTCCATTTGTGAAACGCGAACCCAGAACCAGGAACTGAACCCAACCCTGAACTGAAAGAACTGGTTCCTGGAACTTGGGCACAAATGAAAGCGGCCTTTAATATTCTATTAAACTCTTCGTCATTTAATACTTTGCGAGAAAACTTTTTACATGGAGAATATTAATAGAAGCGGAATTTAATTAGCTTTCCATTGATATATTTCGTTTTCTGATAAATGAGTTAGCAGCATGCATAAATTAGCGTTAACTAAATAAATAACATCATGAAATCGGGTAATTTTTCCCGATTGATGAGGTTATCTATTTAGTTAACGCTAATTTATGCATGCTGCTAATGGGCCCCAGACATAACTACGTCACGGTTTGTTTACATCGGTGCATTGTGGGGATAAGTCGGGGTCGCCGCGGGTGGACCTACGAAGGGAAAACTACGACGATGTAAGAATTTCGAGTTATTTTGCGCGAAATTGATATTCCAGGTGCTATATTACTGTGCTCTGTTCTCGCTGGCAACACTATAGAGAAGACCTGAGGTAATGGCTGATGTGCAGAGGCTTCTAAACCAAGAAAACAGAGTCATAACAGAGCCTCGTCAAAAGGTAAGCAACTGCCACTGGTAGGTACGTAATGTGGCCCTACCACTTGCTTACTTCTTAATGAGACTCTGCTGTGACTGTTTTCCTGGTTTAGAAGCCTTTGCACATCAACCATCACCTCAGGTCTTCTCTATGTTGTCAGCGAGCACGGAAATATAGCACCTGGAATATCAATTTCGCCCAAAACAACTCAAAATTTTTTCATCGTCGTAGTCTTCTCTTTGTAGGTTTACATATTCATGGTTATGATAGTATTAAAATACCTTATTAATTGAGTTCCTTTTGTTGTCTTTCCTCATAATAAGCAGTGGTACATCATGGTTTAAGTGTTACTTGACGAGCCAATGCATACTCTGAGTCTATACCAACATCACCAACCTTTGCTTTGATTTATCTTATTACTCCATCCATAAACAAGTTGCATAACCACGGTGACATTACCCATCCTTACCTCATGGTACCTGGTACTGTCGTCTACCAAAATTTTCGTCCCTACACAAATCGGGAAAACTCGCCGACGGTAATGGTTAGGTTAGATTTTGCTTTGATTTATCTTATTACTCCATCCATAAACAAGTTGCATAACCACGATGACATTACCCATCCTTGCCTCATGGTACCTGATACTCTCGTCTACCGAAATGCTCGTCCCTACACAAATCGGGAGAACTCTCCGACGGTAATGGTTAGGTTAGGTTACCGTTATAACCTAAGGTTACCTAAGCTGTAGTAAATGTGGTATAATTCCAGGGCTGTGATTAGCTAGATTGGCAATGTTGTTACCAGGTTGGCTTATATTTAGCTTCATTGAGTCATCATGTACTCCACAGTGATAAGGCAAACTGTATGGTAAAATCATAATTGGAAGAGTACAAAAAATCACAAATGGCAAGGTTAGTGAGGAGCAAGGCAGATTTAGAACTGGGAAAGGTTGTGTAGATCAGATCTTAGATATGCAGAGCTGCATGCCACCTGTGTGTGTAAAGGGACTGACTTCCTCCATCAGCAAGATTGTTATACGTGGCAGAAACTATTGTCGTCAAACCCTTGTGTTAGTAAGTATTGGGATGGAGAGAAAAAGATAGAGAGAGAGAGAGAGAGAGAGAGAGAGGAGAGAGAGAGAGAGAGAGAGAGAGAGAGAGAGAGAGAGAGAGAGAGAGAGAGAGAGAGAGAGAGAGAGAGAGAGAGAGAGAGAGAGAGGAGAGAGAGAGGAGACGATGAGAGAGAGAGAGAGCGAGAGGAGGAGAGAGAGAGAGAGAGAGAAGAGGAGAGAGAGAGAGAGAGAGAGAGAGAGAGAGAGAGTGGTC
>JACEEZ010022044.1:250000-394609 GCA_016584305.1 Chionoecetes opilio
GAACATTTTTTTCCAACAAAATGACAGTACCTGATCCCCAGCGATCCATCCAGCTGTGTCCCATCCTCACCAATGCCAGCCTTTTCGTAACCTCCTATACCTCGTGGTGGAAGTTCGCCGACACTTATGTTCAGGTCGACACAAAGAAGGCCTTGGGCCAGACACATTACCCTTTATATCCTCAAGCGCTGCGCCTATCAGCTAGCACTCCCCTGGCTACTATCTTTCAGCACTGCCTCACTACTGAAGGTGGCCCACCCTGTTGAAGGCTGCCAGAGTGGTGGCAATAATAAGAAAGGCAAAAAGAACTGACCCCAAGAACTATAGGCCCATCTCCCTTTTATCAGTTCTTGGGCAAGACGCTGGAAGCTAAAATTGCCAGACAGAATATCGTCCTTTCTCACATCACACCCCTTCTTAACATCAAGCCTTTGGCTTCCGAGCAAACAGTTCGCGGCCGACCTATTGCTCCAGCTGTCCACCACATGGCCAATAAGCGTCCTTGACCAAAGAAAGGACAACATAAGTCATTGCCCTTGACATTGCAGAGCATTTGACAGGGTGTGGCAATCACGGCCTCATCACCAAACTGAAACGGTGTTGGGTGTCCGCGCGGTCCATCTCTTGCCTCCTACACAAGACTACTGCGGGCAGTTTTCTTAGAGTGGTGTGGACGGTCCCAAACCGTCAGAGGAACACCCGATCGTTTTGCCAGCGTCCCACAGGGCAGTGGTCTCGCCCTCTCCTCTGGAATGTATTCTTCAATGACTTGCTCAGCTCATCCCAGAGGCACATGCATAATGCCGATTGACTGGCACCCTTACATTCCCCTGCGACATTGGTGATCAACCTCAGCCTGTCCGCTCACATAACTCAGGTCCTTCCAAACCGTCATCTTCATGGGGTCGTCGAGGCAAGTGGATCTCGCTCCAGAGAAAAACCCAGCGATTCTCATCTCCCACGACAACGTCCTCCTGATGACTTCCCATCCCTACATCTTATCTGGTGGGAGGCCGGTGCCCCTGCAGTACGTCCATCTCCATACTTGGGGTGGAAGTGAATAGCGTCCTGACCTTCAGCCGACCACATCCGAAACCAGTGCAAGGAAAGCGCCTGGAACTTAGCTGTGTCCCGGCGTTTCCTCACACCTCTTGACTCCCAAGGATCACCCACCTTATATGCGCTCAAGTCCGCTCCCTTATGGAGTACGCCCCTCCTCACGTGGTCTTCCTGCCCCCTTCGTACCTGAGCTCTTCTTGACCAAGGTACGGCCCGAGCCCAACGGTGTAATACGTCCTGAAGGCTCTGCAGGACCAGCTTCTCCCTCCTCTGCAACCCTTGCAGCAGCGTCGCGACGTATCAGGTCTGTGCGTCGTTTACAAGACACACAAGCACATGTCCCGTCACCTGGCTGCTCTCCGCAGCCCTGGGCAAGACCACACGCCACACACACGAACTGGCTGCTACCAGGGACCATCACCTGATCGTCCCTTTTGGCCAGGACGGAAGACTCTCTGCGTTTTTCCTTCCTCCGCGCTCACAATAATGTGGAACCGAATGGTAACAGCAGAACACAGCTTCACTCACTCGTCACTCCATACCCTTCAAGAGTGCTTGTGAACGCTTGGATAAGCAGCCATAGTATAAGTACCGGACCTATAAACCTTAAACCCTGCTTAAGTTCAAATATGTCTATATATATATTAAGTAGTACTGAAAAATAAAATGGTAAAATTAGAATGTAACACATTTACATGTAAAAATTCCATTTTAGTAGTGGAATAAGTGAATTAGAGAATGAGATAAATTTAAGAATAGTAACCCTGTGATGTATGTTTAAGCTAGGAATAATTTACACTTCTTAAAGTCAAATGATAGTTCTCATGAGATCCAGCTGAATCTCCTGACTGTAAAAACCTATAAGAAATAAAGGTAAACAAAAAAAAAAGAAAAAAAAAAAAAGAGAGAGAGAAGGGAAAGAAGGAAGAGAGAGAGACAATAAGAAGAGAGAGAAAGAGAGAGAGAGAGGGGAAAAAAAATAAAGAGAAGGAGAAGAGGAAGGGAAAAAAAAAAAAGAGGAGAAGAAGGGCAAGAAGAAAAAGAGGGGAGGAGGGACACAGGAAGGGAAAGGAAGAGAGGTAAGGAAAAAAAAGAGAGAGAAGCAGAGAGAAGAGAGAGAGAAAGAAGAGCGGAGAGAGAGAGAAAAATGGAAGGAGAGAGGAGAGAGAGAGAGAAAGGAAGGAGAGCTGGAGAGAGGAAAGGAGGACGAAGCGAGAGAGAAGAGAGAGAGAGCAGAGAGAGAGAGAGAGTAAGAGAAGAAGAGAGAGGAGAGAGAGAGAGAGAGAGAGGAGAGAGAGAGAACTGAGAGAGAGAGAGAGAGAGAGAGGAGAGAGAGAGGTGAGAGAGAGAGAAGAGGAGAAGAGAGAGAGAGAGAAGAGAGAGAGAGAGAGAGAAGGAGAGAAAGGAAAGATGTTTTTTCCTTTTTTTTTTACGAGGTGAAAAATCGTGACCTCTTGCTGCTTACTGACTGATATTTGATGCCAGAGAAGAGAATAGTACTCTTCTTCTAATTTCAGCCTGTAATTTTTATCATAGTTAACCCATATCATCAGGTAACAGACATAATTTTTAAGTCTGAGACCTTAAATGTAATCGTCCAGACCATTTCAGGTCATTCCTGATTTAATGCAATCAAATTATAGGGGCCCTTAACCGAGTATAATCACTATATATGTCGTCACTTTCTTCTGCATCGTCAGACTGAGTTTTGGAAATAATCACGGCAATCAAAATCTAGCAAATTCCACCCCGAGCTTTCCAAGTAACGCCCCTCAACGACAAGCAGAACGATAGCCGCCACAAGACGGCTCGGTGGCAAACAACCGTCACAAAAGAAAGCGCGCCTTGATTCAGAAGCACGTTAACACAAGGATAGAATATAGTACTATGAGGATTTTTTTGGGTGTTTCTGATAGATTTTTTTTTGTCCGATATGCCACATGCTAATGCAGAGAAATGGGAGAGAGAGAGAGATAAGAGAGAGGAGAGAGAAGAGAAGAGAGACAGAGAGAGAGAGAGAGAGCGAGATAAGAAGAAGAGAGAAGAGGATAGGAATGAGAAAGAGAGGAATAGAGAAAAGAAGAGAGGAAGAGTAGAGAGAGAGGAGAAGAGGAGGGGGGAGGGAGAGAAAGAAGGAGAGAGAGAGAAGAGAGAGAGAAGAGAGAGGAGAAGGAGAAAACGGGGAGAAGAAGATAGAGAGAGAGAAGATAGAGAGAGAAAAGAGTAAGAGAGGAGAGAGAGAGAGAAGACAAGAGGAGAGAAATAAGAGAGAGAGAGAAGAGAGAGAGAGAGAGAGAGGAGGGAGAGCGGGAGAGGAGGGAGGGAGAGAGAGAGAGAGAGGAGACAGAGTGAGAGAGGAGAGAGAGAGGAGAAAAGAGAGAGAAGGGAGGAGAGGAGAGAGTGAGGACGAGGGGGGAGGAAAAACAGAAGAGAGGAGGAGAGAGGAGAAGAGAAGAGAGAAGAAGGGAGGTAGACGAGGAAAAGAGGGAAGAAGAAGAGAGAGAGAAAAGAAAAATTGATGGATTTTCACCAACCAATTCATATGATGAGAGATGATTTTCCATCAACGAATCAGGTGTATGATATTTGAAAGTAACACCTTATTTTGTAAATGAATTATCAGCACCTGTTGAAACAAAATTAATCTTGGTAAGTATAAAAGTATAAAAGATAACTGTAGACCTGTTTTAAATTGTCTCGGATAAATGCTCTATGCTTAACCCCTTCATACAACCCAGATCATTCCGTTGTTATAAATAATTGTATGTTTGTCCGAACCCCATAAAATTACGAAAAGTAAACTGAATATACCTAAATTAGTTTCAGGTTAGTGGACAAAGATACTAAACAGGTCAAATCTATAAAACTATAGCTTATATCACTAAAATTGGGGTGGGTGGGGGGCGGGTGAAGGTGGTACCAAAATAACCAATGAAAAAAAAACGTTCTAGGGGGATTCCGATGGGTGGACTGAAAGTGGGCAGTGACAAACAAAAATCACGTGAAAAAAGAGCATAATTATACACAGCATTAGCCATGAAATAAAGGACAAACCGCCACCAGGGCCTGGAAAAGGAACCAAAAATCCTGAGCTGCGGAGCTGCCGGGCGGGGGCAGCTACTATACATGAGTACTGACGTCTCAACAGTAATAACACGTCCGGGGTTACGGATGATACTAAGGGGCTTCGGCTTTGCACGGTCCCCAGGGCCGAATTAAAAACCAACCCTCAGCACCTGTCGCTCCCAGAACTCCCACCTCAAAGGCCGCCCGAGGTCGCCCTGGCTTTGTTACAAAGGTCCTCGGGGCACCTTTGACGGGGGCCCGCCCTGTCATGCACTGTGCCATCATTACTACCGTCACCAGCTGCCTCGTAACCCTGCTGGGATGCCCAGGGGTCCCTAATGCCCTGCTGGGTATGTCTGGCCATGCCCCGGGATCCCTCAGGGTCCCTGGGCGATAACCCACGGGTGGGGGTGTGAATACAAGGTCTTGGTGGCACCGCAGGCCACGAGCTGATCAAGTGCACGGGGCATGAAGGGCATATCTCCAGGTACGAAATGCTTGGCATTTAATGTGTGGTTTTCACTTCACAACCCGGCATTTTTAATAAATGCTTGCCTAACGCATTTTATAATGCTTTCAACGGCATTTTATAATGCTGTTCAACGGCATTTTAATAATGCTTTCCAACGGCATTTTATAAAATGCTTTCAACGCATTTTATAATGCTTTCAACCGGTCATTTTATAAGGCTTTCAAACGTCATTTTATAATGCTTTTAAAAAAAAAAAAAAAACGGCATTTATTTTATGAATGCATCATCGGCATTTTTAATAAATGTTTTCAATGGCATTTTATATAATGCTTTCCCCACCGGCATTTTATAATACTTTCAACGGCATTTTATCATACTTAACGGCATTTATTTTATATAATGGGCTTTTCAACGGCATTTTAATAATATATATGCTTTCAACGGCATTGTATAATAATGCTTTTTGCAAATTCAACGGCATTTTATAAGGCTTCAGCGGCATTTTTATAATGTTTTCAATGGCATTTTATAAGCTTTCACACCGGCATTTTTTAATAATACTTTCAACGGCATTTTATAACAATTACCTTTCAACGGCCATTTTAAATATGCTTATCAACGTCATTTTATAATGCTTTTTCAACGGCAATTTTATAAATGCTTTTCAACGGCAATTATTATAATGCTTTCCAACGGCATTTTATTTTATAATGCTTTCAACGGCATTTAATTTTATATGGCTTCACGCCAATTTTATAATGTTTTCAATGGCATTTTTAATTAAGCTTTCACCGGCATTTTATAAATACTTTCCACGGCATTTTATAATACTTTCAAACGGCATTTTTTTATAATGCTTTCACACAACAAGCGGCAGATTTTATATGCTTTTCAACTGCATTTTATAATGCTTTCAACAACGCAATTTTAAATACTACTGGTCATCGGCATTTTATAAATACTTTCAACGGATTTTATTAATGCTTCAGCGACATTTTTATTTAATACTTTCACAAACGGCATTTTATAATGCTTTAACGGCATTGTATAATACTTTTCAACGGCAATTTTATAATGCTTTCACCGGCATTTTATAATAATACCTTCAGAAGAAAGAAGTGAAAAAGGGGGGGGGAAGAAGAGTCGGCATTTTATAATACTTTCAACGGCATTTTATATGCTTTCCACGGCATTTTTAAATAATCTTTTCATATCGCAATTTTATAATACTTTCAACGGCATTTTATAATGCTTTAGGCGACATTTTCTAATGCTTTTCAACGGCATTTTTATAATATTTCAACGGCAATTTTATAATGTTTCACGCGGCAATTTTATAATGCTTTTCAAACGGCATTTTATAATACTTTCAACGGCATTTTATAATGTTTTCAACGCATTTTATATACTTTCAAAACGCAATTTTATAATGCTTTCACCCAGCATTTTATAATGCTTTCAACGGCATTTTATAATGCTTTCAACGGCATTTTAATAATGCATTTCAACGGCATTTTAATATATACTTTCCAAATGGCATTTTTATAATGCTTTCAACGGCATTTTAATAATGCTTTCAAACGGCTCGATTTTATAATGCTTGCAACGGTATTTTATAATCTACTTTCAAGGCATTTTTATAATGCTTTCAACGGCATTTTAATAATGCTTTCACCGGCATTTTATAATACTGTTTCAACGCATTTTGATAATAGCTTTCAAACACAACGGCATTTTTATAATGCTTTCAACGGCTTTATATAATGCTTTCAATGGATTTTATAATTGCTTTCAATGGCATTTTATAATGCTTTCAACGCCCAAAACAACGGCAATTTTAAATACTGCTTCAGCGGCATTTTATAAGTTTTTCAATGGCATTTTCTAATGCTTTCATACCGGCATTTTCTAAATACTTTTCAACGGCATTTTATAATGCTTTTCCCACCGGCATTTTAATTAATGCTTATTCAGTTCGGCATTTTAATACATGCTTTCCCAACGGCATTTTATAATACTTTCAAACGGCATTTTATAATGCTTTCAACGGCATATTATATGCTTTCACCAGCATTTTATAATACTTTTCACACCGGCATTTTTATAGATGCTTTTCCATGGCATTTTAATAATGCTTCAGCGGCATTTTATAATACTTTGCATCAACGGCATTTTTAAATGCTTTCAAGGTAATTTTATAATGCTTTCAAGCTTTCAACGGCACTTTTATAATGCTTTCATCGACATTTTATAAGACTTTCAACAGCTATTTTATAATACTTTCAACAGGCATTTTTATAATACTTTCAACGGCATTTTTATTAATGCTTTCAAAAGGCATTTTATAATGCTTGTTCAACGGCAATTTATATTAATGATTCCAGGCGACATTTTATAATACTTTTCACGGCATTTTATTATAATGCTTTCATTCACACCCGGCATTTTTATAATGCTTCACGCGGCTTTTTATAATGCTTTCAGCGACATTTATAATGCTTTTTCAACGGCATTTCATAGTGCTAAGGGAGGAAAAGGGGAAGGAGAAAGGGTGATAAATGCCGGTGGGAAAGGGAAGAGGTCAGAGGGGTGTGCGACATTTCATAAATGTTTCAATGGCAATTTTTATTATATGCTAAGGGGGGAAAGGGGGGGTGTCAAGAGGGGGGGCGGACGAGTTGGGGGGGGTGCATGGTAAAAAATAGTCAGTAAAAAGTTCTAAACGGAATGAACGGATTGATGGTCAAAATGACGTGAAGACATAAAGAAAATGGACATGTGGAAGGGGAAGGGCGTGAGGGCGGAAAGATATAGGAAGAAGAGGTTGTGCGATGGTAGGGGGGTGGACGAATCTGTTAATGCGCGATGGCTTGTTATTAAGTATATGAGCCATGGAGAAGGGGGGGATAAGGTCGAGGCGTGTGTGAGGGGCGTTAGAAAGATCAGTAGATGGCGTGTAAAATTCAAAGGAGCTGGTGGCGTGTGGAGGAAAGGGAAGGGAGATATATAAATATGCTTAATCGGAAAAAGGGGGGACAAGACGGGAAACAGTGAGTATCGGAGTGAAGGGAGCGGGTTGTCCAACGGCGGGGTGTTAGGGTAATAAAAATGCTGGTGGGGGGTGCGGACAAGCGGCAGTCAAAAAGGTGGGGATCATAGGGAAATAACAGGAAGGAGGAAGACATAAGGGAAAAGTGGGCTGGAGGATTGGCACTCACGTCTGTAAAGGAAGTTACAGGAATAGGGTAAACGTGATGTGGGAAGAGAGAGAGGGGTGGGAACTTTGACAGGATCAGGGGCGTGGCGAAGGGGTGAAATGTTGAGTGAAACGGGTCTAGCAATGGAAGAGGATGGTGGCGTTGGTGCATGTGGGCACTGAATAAAAGGGAATTATAATGCTGAGAAGGAGAAGTGCAGCGAACATTTAGTTTATAAATAAGCGATATATAACAACTGGTGGGACACTTGGTATGGATGATCGGTACTACATAGGCATGAGAGAGAGAGATATGAGATCGATCGACGAGGGAGAATGAGAGAGTATTACAGATAGAATACTGAGAGATTCAACAGGCGAAGTTTTGACATATATAAAGATGCTGAGAAATCAACGACATTTTTATAATACTTTCAACAGCAGTGATTTTAGTACACATACTTGTCATAACACGGCAACATATATTAGTAATTACCTTTCACATCGTGCATTTTATAATGCGGTATTACAAAGGGCTTGTATTTGTAAATAGAGAATGCTTTCAACAGGATTTTAATATTAAAATATAATGCTAATCGAAGTGAGAGAGAAGAAAGAGAAGATATCAGCGACAATTTTATAATACTTTCAACGGCAGTTTTTATAATGCTTCAACGGCATTTTTAATAATGCTTGCGGCGGCTTTTTTATGCATGTACTTGATCAGCGACTTTTCATAAATGCTATTCAACGAGCATTTTATAATAAAATAATGCTAGTAGAAGGAGAAAAGAACAAAGAAACAACGAGGGAGAAGAAGAGATCACGACATTTCATAATGCTTTCACAAATGGCATTTTAGATAATAGCTTTACTAGCGACTTTCATAATTGCTTTCCACAAGAGAGCAACGGCAATTTTTAAATGCCCTTCAGGACGACATTTCATAATGCTTTTCAATGGCAATTTATAGAACTAGATGCCATATTCCGAAGCAACATATGTCCATAATATGCTTTTTAACGAGTGAGGAATTTTACATAATATCTGCTTTCCATACGCTTACTTTCAAGAGACATTTCCATAATGTGTACATGTTTCAAGGCATTTTAAATATATAAGTACTATTCAGCGTGACATTTCATAAAGTGCTTTCACTGGAGCATTTTAATATATAATGCTTTCATCAGCATTTTATATAATGCTTTCAAATGGCATTTTTATAAATATCATACTTTCAATCTAAAACGGCTATATTAATAATACTTGATACAACAGACGGCATTTTAGTACAAATGCTTTCACACACATCGTTTTTATAATATGCGCTATCAGACGACATTTTAATATAATGCTTTAAAACGGCGATATTTTATCGAAATGATTAAGACGACATTTTAATAATGCTTGTTCTAAGGGTATTTTAATAATTAATGCTTTGCAAGAAACGGCATTATATATAATGCTCAGTCGGCATTTTAATTAATGCTTTTCAAGGGTATATTTATAATGCTTCAGCGGCTAGTTAATTTATGATAATGCTTCATTCAGGGCCATTTATAATGCTGTCAGCCAGCAGCATTTTATATATAATGCTTTCAAGGGTATATGATTATGTATATATATAAATGATGAGACGATCAAGACGCATTATTTAATGCTTGCAATGGCGCAATTTTAGTAAATGTTATCAGGCGGCATTATTTATGCTTTCACCATGGCATTTTTAAGTGCTTTCAACGGCATTATTTAATGCTTTCAACGGCATTATTTAATGCTTTCCAACGGCATGATCTTTATATGTGCTTCAATTCCCAAAACGGCATTATTTAATGCTGTTCAAGGGCAATTTTTATTAATACTTCAGGAACGAAGCATTTTTTTAAAATTTGGGTAGTACCATCCAGATTGAACGAAATTTTTTTATAGTGACTCATACAAGCAATGTTTTATAGCTATGCCTGTTTTAGTAATCCTTGGCCACTAACTCAATTGAAGGTATAATTACGAGAGTAAGGTTTTTGTAATTTTATGGCTCGACGAAACAGACTATTTTTTATAGCCAAGGAAAGATCTGGGCCGTACAGGAGTTAACCTTTCATCTCACTATATTATACACTCATGTTTCGCCTTTTCACCTTTCTCTAAACTTATACTTTAAATGTATCTCCCTTATTGTTTCAAAGGAGTCATTTTTTCTTAATTCTCCGGTAGGGGGGGTATACTATGGATCAATCTAATTTTTACTTTTTATCGACGTTTTTCTAAGTATTTTCACTTTCTCCATACTTTCTTTGTAAATGTTCTCCTTATATTCAAGGTCTTTTCCGTTTTCTTCTATTTCCTGGGTAAAAGGTACTATGGATCCTCTATTTTAATTTATCTAAGTTTTGTTCACTTTCTCTAACTTTCTTTAAAATTTTCTCACAAATTTCACTCATTTCCTCCTTTATAATTTCTCTGATGATTCTATTCTTACTTCGTTAAATTGTCATCACTTACATTTTCACACATTTTCTATATTCACTGATTTTTTTATAGTTTCTCACTTTACTCTCTAACTTCCTTTAAATATTCTCCTATGTTCAAGTTTTTTTTCTGGGCAGGAAGTCTCCGGGCTGGCTGGGTAAAGACATGAGGTTGTGTTAGCTAGAAGGCATGGAGGGGAATGAAGATGAATATAAGAGACACATGAGAGAACTCATAAGAACTAAGGAATAAAGTCTGGTGAGAGGGTCTGAACTATGGGCAATAAGGCTCCAATACATTACTTAAAAAACCGCTCGACCACAGACCAACCAAGTACCTACCTTATTGATTGTGTACCTCTGGGCAGGCAAACAGGTGACACTGCCTTCAAGGCATTCACTGGCCATCCCCACTAAGGGCCATCACCCCTACGGCCCATCACCCCTACGATCAAGGGCCATCCCCCCCCACCCCTATTGGGTCACTCCCACGACCCTACAGACCATCAAGCCTAACAAGGTCACTCTACCCTACAGGGCCGATCACCCCTACAATGCCATCACCCCCCTACAGGCCATCACACCCTACAGGGCCATGCACACCCCTACATGCACAACCCCTATGGTTCACCTCACGAGCCCCCCTACAGACCATGACACCCACTACAGAGGATCCATCACCAGAGAGCACCCACCCCTACAGAAGGACCATTCACCGCACATCACCACCGACAAGAGGGCCAATCACCTACCACCACGACATCAAGAGAGAAGCAACGAAGGAACGACCCCTACAGGAGCCATGGAACATGTCGACTGTAGGGGTGATGGGTTCACGACCACGTGACCTTTAATTAAGAATAACACTAGAGAGGGTAACAATCATACGAAAATGATGCAATCTATGGATTCAAAAATGTTGCGAGTATGAGTTGCAGCCGTGTGCCAGTGTAAATTTTATTTATTAAAAGGTATTTAAAAAAAAATATGTAGAAATTTCTGTGTAAAATTATAACTACATAATACAGAACAATAGTATTCTCTCAATCTCTCAATCTGACTACCTTGAATCCCCAGAGAGGCATCAATCGGTTCTC
This sequence comes from Chionoecetes opilio, assembly GCA_016584305.1. NCBI lineage: Eukaryota > Metazoa > Arthropoda > Malacostraca > Decapoda > Majidae > Chionoecetes > Chionoecetes opilio. The sequence goes on from JACEEZ010022044.1 coordinate 261,359, forward strand.
TCGCAGACCATACTCTCTCTCGACCCTCTCCATCTCTATCTCATCAGTCCACGACTCTCCAATTCGCATCGATCTGCTATCCGACTCAGATACTCTCTCTCAGAAAGTACTCTCGGTCTCTCGCTCACTCTCCTCTCTCTCCTTTTTATCATTAATAGCTGTCGCTATTATTTATGAATATTTAGCGACGATGGCGACGTCACTGAGCTAAAGCTTGCGACCCAGTATTGAGTCGCGACCCGTACTTGAAGAAACCCTGCAATAGATAATTATGAGGTCATATTATACGAAAAATAGAGTTAATGATAATATATAGTAGTAGTGTGTGTGTGTGTTAAGGGTTTGATGGGGATGGTGAAGGTGGAGGAGAGAGAAAGGAGGTGGTGGACGTGTACGGGAAGGTGGTGGATGGAGAAGAGAAGGGACGTGGTGGAGTTACGGGAAGCGTGAGGAGAGAGGAAGGGCAGGTGGGTGGGTGTACGGGAAGGTGGGATGGAGAGAGGAAGGGAGGTGGTGGAGTGTACGTGGAGGGGGATGTGAGATAGGAAGGGGGTGGAGTGTACGGGAGGAAGGTGGATGGGTGGATGGAGGAGGAAGGGAGGTGGTGGGAGGTTGGAGAAGCGGGATGGAAGAGAGGAAGGGAGGGGTGGAGTGTACGGGAAGGTGGATGGAGAGAGGGGACAGGACGCAGGTGGAGTGTACGGGCAGGTGGAGGAGAGAGGAAGGGAGGTGGGGGGGGGGGAGTGTCGAGGAGGTGGATGGAGAGAGAAGGGGACGTGGTGGAGTGTACGGGAAGGTGGAATGGAGAGAGGAAGGGACGTGGGGGTGTCGGGATGGTGGATGGAGAAGGAAGGGAGTGGTGGAGTTGTACGGGAAGGTGGATGGAGAGTGGAAGGAGGTGGTGGGGTGTACGGGGAAGGTGGGATGGGGTGGATGGAGAGAGAAGGGAGGTGGTGGAGAGACGGGAAGGTGGATGGAGAGAGGGAAGGGACGTGGTGGAGTTACGGGAAGGTGGATGGAAGCGAGTGAGGGAGGTGGTAAAGTGTACGGGTAAGGTGGATGGAGAGAGGAAGGCAGGTGGTGGAGAGTGTACGGGAAGGCTGGATGGTGCAGAGAGGAAGGGAGGTGGGGGTTGCACGGGGAAGGGAATGAAGCGAGGAAAAGGACGTGGTGGAGCTGTGACGGGGAAGGTGGGTATGGGTGGATGGAGAGAGGAAGGGACGTGGTGGAGTGTACGGGAAGGTGGATGGAGAGAAGTAAGGAGGTGGTAAAGGTGTCCGGAAGGTGGATGGAGAGCGGGAAGGCATGCGTGGTGGAGTGTACGGGAAGGTGGATGGAGAGAGGAAGGGAGTGGTGGAGTGTACGGGAAGGTGGATGGGGGATGGAGAGAGGAAGGGAGGTGGTGGGTGTACGGGAAGGGATGGAGAGACGGAAGGGAGGTGGGTGGAGTGTACGGGAAGGGGATGGGTCGGATGGACGAGAGGGAAGGGAGATGGTGGATGTACGGGAAGGTGGATGGAGAGAGGAAGGAGGTGTTGGAGTGTTACGGAAGGTGGATGGAGAGGAAGGCAGGTGGTGGAGTGTACGGGAAGGTGGATGGAGAAGAGGAAGGGAGGTGGTTGGAGTGTACGGGAAGGTGGATGGAGAGAGGAAGGAAGGTGGTGGAGTGTAAAGGAAGGTGGTGGAGGGTAACAGGAAGGTGGATGAGAGAGGAAGGGAGTTGATGGAGTGTACGGGGGTGGGATGGGTGGATGGGAAAGAGGAAGGGAGGTGGTGGAGTGTACGGGAAGGGAATGGGTGGATGGAGAGAGGAAGGAAAGGTGGTGGAGAGACGGAAGGTGGATGGATGAGAGGAAGGGAGGTGGTGGAGTGCACGGAAGGTGGATGAGAGAGGAGGGAGGTGGTGGAGTGTACGGGAAGGTGGATGGAGAGAGGAAGGGAGGTGGTGGAGTTGTAAAAAAAAACCGGGGGGAAGGTGGATGGAGAGAGGCAGGGAGGTGGTGGAGTGTACGGGAAGGTGGATGGAGACAGACAGGGATGGGTGAGTGTACGGGAAGGTGGATGGGTAGATGGAGAGAGGAAGGGAGGTGGTGGAGTGTACGGGAAGGTGGATGGAGAGAGGAAGGGAGGTGGAGTGTACGGGAAGGTGGATGGAGAGAGGAAGGGAGGTGGTGGACGTGTACGGGAAGGTGGATGGAGAGAGGAAGGGATGTGGTGGGAGTGTACGGGAAGGTGGATGGGTGGATGGAGAGAGGGAAGGGAGGTGGTGGAGTGTAGGGAAGGTGGATGGAGGAGGAAGGGACGTGGTGGAGTGTACGGGAAGGTGGATGGAGGAGAGGAAGGGACGGGTGGAGGTACGGAAGGTGGAGTGGGAGATGAGCGAGGTGTGGAGTGTACAGGAAGGTGGATGGAGAGAAGGAAGGGACGTGGTGGAGTGTACGGGAAGGTGGATGGCGGAGGAAAGGAGGTGGTGGAGTGTACGGGAAAGTGGATGGAGAGAGGAAGGGACGGTGGTGGAGGGTAAAGGGAAGTGGATGGTGGATGGAGAGAGGAAGGGAGGTGGTGGAGTGTACGGGAAGTGGATGGAAGAGAGGAAGGACGAGGTGGAGGTATGGGAAGGTGATGAGAGAGGGAAGGGAGGTGGTGGAGTTGTACGGGAAGGTGGATGAAGGAGGAAAGGACGTGGTGGAGTGTACGGGAAGGTGGATGGAGAGAGGAAGGGAGGTGGTGGAGTGTACGCGAAGGTGGATGGAGAGAGGAAGGGTGGTGGTGGAGTGTTTAAACCGGGGGGGAAGGTAGATGAGAGAGGAAGGGAGGTGGTGGACGTGTACGGGAAGATGGATGGAGAGAGGAAGGGAGGTGGTGGAGTGTACCGGGAAGGTGGATGAGAGCCGAAGGGAGGTGGTGGAGGTACGGCAGGTGGATAGGTAGATGGAGAGAGGAAGGGAGGTGGTGTGGGGGATGTGTAACGGGAAGGTGGATGGAGAGAGGAAGGGATGTGGTGAGTGTACGGGAAGGTGGATGGGTGGATGGAGAGAGGAAGCGGAGGTGGTGGAGTGTACGGAAGGTGGATGGATGAAGAGGGAAGAGGAGTGGATGGTGGCCAGGGTGGATGGAGAGAGGAAGGGAGGTGGTGGAGTGTACGGGAAGGTGGGTGGAGAGACGAAGGGAGGTGGGGGAGTGTACGGGGAAGGGGATGAAGTGGATGGAGAGAGGTAAAGGGAGGCTGGTGGAGGTCGGGAAGGTGGAGAGAGAGGAAGGGAGGTTGTGGAGTCTGTACGGGGAAGGTGGATGGAGAAGGAAGGGAGGTGGTGGAGTGTACGGAGGTGGATGGAAGAAGAAGGGAGGTGGAGGAGTGTACGGGAAGGTGGATGGAAGAGAGGAAGGGAGGTGGAGGTGGTGGAGTGCTACGGGAAGGTGGATGGAGAGAGGAAGGGAGGGTGGTGGCGTGTACGGGAAGGTGGATGGAGAGAGGAAGGAACGTGGTGGAGTGTACGGAAGATGGATGGTGGATGGAGAGAGGAAGGTGAGGTGGTGGATGAGTACGGGAAGGTGGATGAGAGAGGAAGGGACGTGGTGGAGTGTACGAGAAGGTGGATGGAAGAGAGGAAGGGAGGTGGTGGAGTGTACAGGGAAGAGTGGATGGAGAGAAGAGGCAGGTGGTGGAGTGTAACGTGGAAGGTGGATGGGTGGATGGAGAGAGGCAAGGGAGGTGGTTGGAGTGTACGGGAAGGTGGATGGAGGGAGGAAGGGAGGTGAAGGACCCTTTTGTATTTGGAGTGTAAGGGAAGGTGATGGAGAGAGGAAGGGAGGTGTGGAGTGTACGGGAGGTGGATGGGTGGATGGAGCGAGGAAGGGAGGTGGTGGATGTGTACAGGAAGGTGGATGGAGCGAGGAAGCGAAGGTGGTGGAGTGTACGGAAGGTGATGAGAGAGAAGAAGGAAGGGATGGAGTGTACGGGATGGGGATGGTGGATGACAAGAGGAAGGGAGGTGGTGGAGTGTACGGGAGGTGGAATGGGTGGATGGAGAGAGGAAGGATGTGGTGGAGGAGTAAGGGAAGGTGGATGGAGAGGAGGGAAGGGAGGTGTTGAGTGTACGGGAAGGTGGATGGAGAGAGGAAGGGAGGTGTGGAGTGTACGGGAAGGTGATGGGTGGATGGAGAAAGAAGTGATGTGGTGGAGTGCACAGGAAGGTGGAGGGCGAGAGGAAGGCAGGGGGTTGAGTGTACGGGAAGGTGGATGGAGAGAGGAAGGGAGGTGTGGAGTGTACGGGAAGGGGAGGGGAGATGAGAGAGAGGAAGGGAGGCGGTGGAGTGTACGGGAAGGTGGAATGGAGGAGAGGAAGGGAGGTGGTGGAGTGTACGGGAAGGTGGATGGAGAGAGGAAGGGAGGTGGGAGGTGTACGGAAGGTGGATGGGGAGAGACAGGGATGTGTGGAGTGTACGGGAAGGTGGATGGGTAGATGGAGAGGAGGAAGGGAGGTGGTGGCGTTGTACGGGAAGGGGATGCGAGAGAGGAAGGGTGGTGGTGGATGTGTACGGGAAGGTGGATGGAGAGAGGAAGGGAGGGTGGTGGAAGGGTTTGTTACGGGAAGGTGGATGGAGAGAGGAAGGAGGTGGTGGACGTGTAACGGGAAGGTGGTGGTGGATGGAGAGAGGAAGGGAGGGGTGGATAGTGTACGGGGCAAGGTGGAGGGTGGACTTTGGGAGAGGAGGGGAGGTGGTGGAGAGTACGGGCAAGGTGGATATGGAGAGAGGAAAGGACGGGGTGGAGTGTCTGGGAAGGTGGATGAAGAGAAGAAGGGAGGTGGGGGAGTGTAAGAGGGAAGGTGGATCGAGAGAGGAGGGAGGGTGGGTGGAGTGTACGGGAAGGTGGATAGGTGATGGAGGAGCGGAAAGGGAGGTGTTGGGGAGTGTACCCGGGACAGGGGATGGAGAGAGGAAGGGGGTGGTGGAGTGGTACCGGGAAGGTGGAATGGGTGTGGATGGAGAGAGGAAGGGAGGTGGTGGATGTTACGGAAGGTGGATGGAGGAGAGGAAGGGACGAGGTGGCAGTGTACGGGAAGGGGTTTTTTGGGGATGGAGAGCGGAAGGGAGGTGGTGAAGTGTAGGGAAGGTGGGGATGGAACGAGAGGAAGGGGACGTGGTGGAGTGTACGGGAAGGTGGATGGAGAGAGGAAGGGAGGTGGTGGACGTGTACGGGGAAGGTGGATGAGAGAGGAAGGCGGAGTTGGTGGAGGTACGGGAAGTGGATGGAGAGAGGAAGGGAGTGTGGGGAGTGTACGGGAAGGTGGATGGAGAGACGACGGGCGGTGGTGGGAGTGTAGGGGAAGGTGGATAGGTAGATGGAGAGAGGAAGGGAGGTGGTGGAGTGTAGGGAAGGTGGATGGAGAGAGGAAGGGAGGTGTTTGGAGTGTACGGGAAGGTGGATGGACGAGAGGAAGGGAGGTGGTGGAGTGTACGGGAAGGTGGATGGAGAGAGGAAGGAGGTGGTGGAGGTACGGGAAGTAGATGGAGAGAGGAAGGGAGAGGTGGTGGAGTAGGACGGGATGGTGGATGGAGAGAGGAAGGGGATTGGTGGAGTGTACGGGAAGGGGATGGGTGGATTGGAAAGAGAACAGGGAGGTGGTGGAGTGTACGGGAAGGTGGATGAGAGAGGAAGGGAGGCGGGGGTGCGTGTACGGGAAGTGGATGGAGAGAGGAAGGGACGTGGTGGAGTGTACGCGGAAGGGTGGGTGGGTGGATGGAGAGAGGAGAGGGAGGGGTGGAGAGTACGGGAAGGTGAATGGAGAGAGGAAGGGACGTGGTGGAGGTACGGGAAGGTGGATGAAGAGAGGAAAAGGGAGGTGGTGGATGTGTACGGGAGGGTGGATGGATGAGAGGAAGGCAGGTGTGGATCGTGTACGGGAAGAGGTGGATGGGTGGATGGAGAGAGGAAGGGAGGTGGTGAGTGTACGGGAAGGTGGATTGGAGAGAGGCAGGGAGGTGAAGGAGTGTACGGGAAGTGGATGGAGAGAGAAGGGAGGTGGTGGAGTGTACGGGAAGGTGGATGCGGTGGATGAGCGAGGAAGGGAGGTGTGGAGTGTACGGAAGGTGGGTGGAGAGAGGAAGGAAGTGGTGGAGTGTACGGGAGGTGGAGAGAGAGAGGAAAAGGGAGTTGATGGAGTGTACGGAGGTGGATGGGGGATGAAAGAGGAAAGGGAGGTGGTGGATGTGTACGGGAAGGTGGATGGGTGGATGGAGAGAGGAAAGGGATGTGGTGGAGAGTAAGGGAAGGTGGATGAGAGAGGAAGGGAGGTGGTGGCAGTCGTACGGGAAGGTGGATGGAGAGAGGAGAGGGAGGTGGTGGAGTGTACGGGAAGGTGGAGGGGTGGATGAGAAAGGAAGGGAGGTGAGTGGAGTGTACGGAAGGTGGATGGCGAGAGGAAGGCAGGTGGTTGAGTGTACGGGAAGGTAGATGGAGAGAGGAAGGGAGGTGGTGGAGGTGTGACGGGAAGGTGGATGGTAGAGGGAGAGAGGAAGGGAGGCGGGGAGTGTACGGGAAGTGGATGAGAGAGGAATGGGAGGTGGTGGAGTGTACGGGGGAAGTGGATGGAGAGAGGCAGGGAGGTGGTGTGAGGTACGGAGGTGGATGGAGAGGAGGAAGGGACGTGGTGGAGTGTACGGGAAGGTGGGGGATGGGTAGATGGAGAGAGAAAGGGAGGTGGTGGGGACGTGTACGCGGAAGGTGGATGGAGAGAGGAAGGGTCGGTGGGGAGGTACGGGAAGGTGGATGGAGAGAGGAAGGGAAGGTGGTGGAGTGTACGGGAAGGTGGATGGAGAGAGGAAGGGAGGGGTGGAGGTGTACGGGGAAGGTGCGATGGAGAGAGGAAGGGAGGTGTGTGGAGGGTACGGGAGGTGGATGGAGAGAGGAAGGGAGGTGGTGGAGTGTACGGAAGGTGGATGGGTAGGATGGAGAGAGAACAGGGAGGTGGTGGAGTTACGGGAAGGTGGATGGAGAGAGGAAGGGTGGTGGTGGAGTGTACGGGAAGGTGGAGGAGAGAGGAAGGGAGGTGGTGGATCTTCTGGAGTGTACGGGAAGGTGGATGGAGAGAGGAAGGGAGGTGGTGGAGTGTACGGGAAGGTGGATTGGTTCTGATGGAGAGAGGAAGGGAGGTGGTGGAGTGTACGGGAAGGTGGATGGGTGAGATGGAGAGAGGAAGGGAGGTGCGGTGGAGGAGACGGGAGGTTGGATGGAGAGAGGAAGGGCGTGGGGAGTGTACGGGAAGGTGGATGAAGAGAGGAAGGACGGTGGTGGAGTGTACGGGAGTGGACTGGAGAGAGGAAGGGAGGGTGGTGGAGTGTACGGGAAGGTGGCTAGGTAGATGAGACGAGAGGAAGGGGAGGTGGTGGAGTGTACGGGAAGAGTGGATGGAGAAGAGGAAGGGAGGTGGTGGGAGTGTACGGGACATGTGGATGGAGAGAGAAGGGAGTTGGTGGAGGGTACGGGAAGGTGATGGAGAGAGGAGGGGAGGTGGTGGAGTGTACGGGAAGGGGGAGGAGAGGAAGGGAGGTGGTGGAGTGTACGGAAAGGTGGATGGAGGAGAGGAAGGGGGGTGGTGGCGTGTACGGGAAGGTGGATGGAGAGAGGGAAAGGGAGGTGGTGGAGTGTACGAAGGTTGGATGGAGGAGAGGAAGGGAGGTGGCTCGTAGTGTACGGAAGTGGATGGAGAGAGGAAGGGAGGTGGTGGATGTACGCGGAAGGTGGATGGAGAGAGGAAGGGAGGTGGTGGAGTTACGGGAAGGTGGGAGGAGAGAGGAAGGGAGGTGGTGGGAGTGTACGGGAAGGTGGGATGGAGAGAGGAAGGACGTGGTGGAGGTACGGAAGGTGGATGGAGAGAAGGAAGGGAGGCCGGTGGAGTTGTAAGGGAAGGTGGATGGACGAGAGGAAGGCAGGTGGTGGAGTGTACGGGAAGGTGGATGGAGAGAGGTGAAAGCGCAGGGGTGACGTGTACGGTTGTGGCGGAGTGGATGTTTTGTATAGAGTGTCCCATTTCTGATAATGCCAGGAAACAATTTCCATTATTAAATTTTCATCAATGGAGTAGGTGAAACTAGGTGAGGGGTTTCACGGCCGATATATTATTGAAATATGGTTATGATGTTTTACATTGTGAAAACATTTGTTCGGTAACCTTTTTAGAGTTGGTATGTTTTCTTTTTACATCATTCTATAATTATGTCATTCATTCTATCGTGTTTTCTGGTTCCAAAGTTCTTGTTTTAATTTTTATTTTGGTACTAGAGTTTTATCCCGTACGCACTAATGTAATTATATTCTTAAAAAATTTCGCATTTGGTTGTGTAAATATGTTATAACATGTTACATAGTGTTATAATTATTGAGAATTTTTTGAGCAGTTTGCTGTGTTTTATTTGTTAGGTTGTTAATAATATTTGTCATTCTTTGTGTTTTCTTTTAGATAGTTATTAGTATAGAAATATCGCCTTCTTTTCTTTTAATGGCATTTAGTATTGTTTTTTTACTTGGACAAAGTGTATCTATTTTATTTTGGTTTTTTTGTTTGTTATGACTTAAAAAATTCTGTAAAAACTGACAGAGGAAGGACGGTGGTAGAGTGTACGGAAAGGTGGATGGGTGGATGGAGAGAGGAAGGGAGGTAGTGGAGTGTACGCGGAAGAGGATGGAGAGAGGATTGGAAGGGAGGTGGTGGACGTGTACGGGAAAGGTGGAGGACAGAGGAAGGGACGTGGTCGAGGTGTACGGAAGGTGGATGCGGTGGAATGGAGAGAGGAAGGGAGGTGGTGGAGAGACGGGAAGGTGGATGGAGGGAGAAAGGGACGTGGTGGAGTGTAAGGGGGAGGTGGAGGAAAGAGGAAGGGACGTGGTGAGTGTTACGGGAGGTGGATGGAGAGAGGAAGGGAGGTGGTTGGAAGTGTAACGGGAAGGTGGATGGAGAGAGGAAGGGACGTGTGGAGTGTAGGGATGGTGGATGGAGACAGGAAGGGAGGTGGTGGCGTCTGTACGGGAAGGTGGAGGAGAGAGGAAGGGAGGTGGTGGGGGTACGGGAGGGATCGGAGAGAGGAAGGGAGGTGGGTGGAGTGTACGGGGAAGGTGGATGGAGAGGAGGAAAGGGAGGTGGTGGATAGTACGGGAAGGTGGATGGAGAGAGGAAGGGAGGTGGTGGAGTGTACGGGAAGGTGGATGGAGAGAGGAAGGAGGTGGTGGAGTGTAGGGGAAGGGGATGGAGGAGCGGATAGGGATGGTGGGTGGAGTGTACGGGGAAGGTGGATGGGTGGATGGATGAGAGGAAGGGAGGTGGTGGGAGAGTACGGAAGGTGGATGGAGAGAGGAAGCGACGTGGTGGATGGAGTGTAGGGAAGTGTGAGTTGGGAAAAAGAGGAAGGGAGGTGGTGGACGTTGTACTGGAAGGTGGTGGAGAGAGGAAGCAGGTCGGTGGAGTGTACGGAAGGTGGATGGGTGGATGGAGAGAGGGAAGGAGGTGGTAGTGAGTGTACGGGCAGGATGATGGGTGGATGGAACGAGGAATGGAGGTGGTGGGAGAGTTCGGAAGGGGATGGAGTGAGGAAGGGACGTGGTGGAGTGTACGGGGAAGGTGGATGAGAGAGGAAGGGAGGTGTGGAGTGTACGGAAAGGTGGATGGAGAGAGGAAGGCAGGTGTGGAGTGTACGGGAAGGTGGATGGGTCGGCTGATGGAGAGAGAAGGGAGGTGGTGGAGTGTACGGGAAGGTGGATGGGTCGGAGTTGCGAGAGAGTAAGGGCAGGTGTTGGAGTGTACGGGAAGGTGGATGGAGTTAGAAGGGAGGTAGTGGAGTGTACGGTGAAGGTGGATGGAGAGAGGAAGGCAGGTGGTGGAGGTGGACGGGAAGGTGGATGGAGAGAGAGGAAGGGAGGTGGCGGGGACTGTAGAGGGAAGGTGGATGGAGAGAGAAAGGCGAGGTGGTGGAGTGTACGGGAAGGTGGATGGAGAGAGGAAGGGCGGTGGGGGAGTGTACGGGAAGGTGGATGGAGAGAGGAAGGGGACGTGGTGGAGTGGACGGGATGGTGGATGGAGAGAGGAAGGAGGTGGTGGAGGTACGGAAAGGTGGATGGAGGAGAGGAAGGGAGGTGGTGAGTGTACGGGAAGGTGGATGGAGAGAGAAAGGGACGTGGTTGGAGTGACGGATGGTGGAGGAAGAGGAAGGGAGGTGGTGGAGTGTACGGGAAGTGTGGATGGAGAGTGGAAGGATGGTGGTGGGTGTACGGAAGGTGTATGGGTGGATGGAGAGAAGACGGGAGGGGTGGAGAGTACGGGAAGGTGGATGGAAGAGAGGGAAGGGACGTGGGGAGTGTACGGGAAGGTGGATGGAGAGAGGGAGGGACGTGTAAAGTGTACGGGAAGGTGGGAATGGAGAGAGGAAAGGAGGTGGTTGGAGTGTACGCGGAAGGTGGATGGAGAGAGGAAGGGAGGTGGTGGAGTGCACGGGAAGGTGGAACGAAATGAAGAGAGGGAAAGGACCGTGGTGCGAGTGTACCGGAAGGTGGATGGGTGGATGGATGGAGAGGAAGGGACGTGGTGGAGGTACGGGAAGGTGGATGGAAGAGAGCAGGTGAGGTGGTAAAGTGTATGGAAGGTGGATGGCGAGAGGAAGGCAGGGGTGGAGTGTAGAAGGTGTGGTGAGAGGAAGGGATGGTGGTGGAGTGTACGGGAAGGTGGATGGAGCGAGGAAGGGAGGTGGTGGAGTGTACGGAAGGTGGATGGAGAGGAGGAAGGGAGGTGGTGGAGTGTACGGGCAGGTGGATGGAGATAGGAAGGGATGTGGTGGAGTGTACGGGAAGGTGGATGGAGAGAGGAAGGGACCGTGGTGGGAGGGTGTACGGGAATGTGGATGAGAGAGGAAGGGAGGGTGGTGGAGGGTACGGAATGTGGTGGAAGAGAGGAAGGGAGGTGTGGAGAGACGGGATGGTGGATGAGAGAGGAAGGACGTGGTGGGAGTGTACGGGATGGTGGATGGAGGAGAGGAAGGGAGGGTGGAGTGTACGGGAAGGTAGATGGGAGAGGAAGGGGACGTGGTGGAGTGTACCGGATGGTGAATGGTGGAGGAGAGAGGACGGGAGGTGGTGGATGTGCCGGGAAGGTGGAATGGAGAGGGAAGGCAGGTGGTGGAGTGTACGGGAAGGTGGATGGAGACGAGGAAAAAAAGGTGGGGAGTGTACGGCGAAGGTGGATGGGAGAGGAAGGCAGTGGTGGAGTGTTACGGGAAGGTGGATGGGTGAATGGATAGAGGAAAGGAGGAGGTGGGTGTACGGGGGAAGGGGATGGGTGTAATGGATGGATGGGAAGGTAGGTGGTGGAAGTACGGAAGGTGGATGGAGAGAGGAATGGAGGTGGTGGAGTGTACGGGAAGGTGGGTGGAGAGAGGCAAAGGACGTGGTGGAGTTACGGGAAGGTGGATGGAGAGAGGAAGGGAGGGGTGGAGTGCGGAACAGGTGATGGAGAGAGGAAGGGATCGTGGTGGTGGAGTGTACGAGAAGGTGGATGGAGAGAGGAAGGGAGGTGGTGGAGTGTAACGGAAGGGTGGGGGATGGGTGGATGGATAGAGGAAGGGAGGTGGTGGGAGTGTGTACGGGAAGGTGTGATGGAGAGAGAATGGAGGTGGTGGAGTTGTGGAGGTAGAGGAATGGTGTGGATTTGTTGTGTAGTTTGAGAGGATAGGGACGTGGTGGGAGTGTACGGGAAGGTGGGAGGAGAGAGGAAGGGACGTGGTGGAGTGTACTGTGGAAGGTGGATGGAGAGAGAAGGGAGGTGGTGGAGTGTACGGGAAGGTGGAATGGAGAGAGGAAGGGAGGTGGTGGAGTGTACGGGAAGGTGTATGGGTGGATGGAGAGAGGAAGGGAGGTGGTGGAGAGTCCGGGAAGGTGGATGGAAGAGAGGAAGGGACGTGGTGGAGGTACGGGAAGGTGGATGAAGAGAGGGAAGGAGGTGGTGGAGTGTACGGGAAGGTGGGGGATGGAGAGAGGAAGGGAGGTGGTGGATGGAAGCGTACGGGAAGGTGGATGGAGAGAGAAGGGAGGTGGTGGAGTGACGGGAAGGTGGATGGAGAGAGGAAGGGAGTGGTGGAGTGTACGGGATAGGTGGATGGAGAGAGGAAGGGACGTGGTGAGTGGACGGGAAGGTGGATGGAGAGGAGGAAGGGACGTGGTGGCGTGTACTGGAAGGTGGATGGAGAGAGGAAGGGAGGTGGTGGAAGTGTTACGGGAAGAGGGATGGAGAGAGGAAGGGAGGTGGAGTGTACGGGGAAGGGTTGGATGGAGAGAGAGAGGGAGGTTGTGGACGGTACGAGAGGTGGATTGGAGAGAGGAAGGATGTGGGAGTGTACGGAAGCGTGGATGGGTGGACTGGAGCAGGAGGAAGGGAGGTGGTGGGTGTGTTACGGGAAGGTGGATGGGGAGAGGAAGGAACGTGGTGGAGTGTACGGGAAGGGGATGTGAGAGAGGAAAGGACGTGGTGGAGGTACGGAAGGTGGAGATGGAGCGAGGAAGGGAGGGGGTGGAGTGTACGGGAAGGTAGATGGAGAGAGGAAGGGACGTGGTTGGAGGTACGGGAAGGTGGATGAGAGAGGAAAGGAGGTGGTGGAGTGTAAGGGAAGGTGGATGGGAGAGAGGAAGGGAGGTGTGGAGTGTACGGGAAAGGTGGATGGAGAGAGGAAGGGGGTGGTGGAGTGTACGGGAAGGGGATGAGAGCGGAAGAGACGTGGTGGAGGTACGGATGGTGGATGGGTGGATGCGAGGAAGAGAGGAAGGGAGGTGGTGGGATGGCGGGAAGGTGGATGGAGAGAGGAAGGCAGGTGGTTGGAGGGGTACGGGAAGGTGGATGGAGAGAGAAGGGAGGTGGTGGAGTGTACGGGAAGGTGGATGGAGAAGGAAGGGAGGTGGTGGAGTGTACGGAAGGTGGATGGAGAGGAAGGGACGAGGTGCCGAGTTCCCCCCCTGTTACGGAAGGTGGATGGACGGAGGAAGGGAGTTGGTGGAGTGTACGGAATGTGGATGGAGAGAGGAAGGGCCGTGGTGGAGTGTTACGGGAAGGTGGATGGAGAGAGGAAGGAGGTGTGAGGTACGGGAAGGTGGTGAGAGAGAGGAAGGGGACGTGTGGAGTGTACGGTAAGGTGGATGGAGAGAGGAAGGGAGGGGTGGGTGTAAGGGAAGGTGGACGGAAGAGAGAAGGGACGTGGTGGAGTGTACGGGAAGGTGGCTATGGGTGGAGGAGACGAGGAAGGGAGGGGTGGAGTGTACGCGGAAGGTGGATGGAGAGAGGAAGGAGGTGGAGTGTACGGGATGGTGGATGGAGAGAGGAAGGGGAGGTGGTGGAGTGTACGGGAAGGAGATGGATGACCAGGAAGGGAGGGTGGTGGAGTGTACGGAAAGGTGGAGGAGGACAGGAAAGGGAGTGGTGAGTGTACGGAAGGTGGATTGGAGAGAGGAAGGACGTGGTGGAGAGTACGGGAGGTGGATGGAAGAGAGTAGTTAAGGGGACGTGGATGGAGTGTACAAGAAGGTGGATGGAGAGAAGGAAAGCAGGCGGTGGAGTGTACGGGGAAGGTGGGATGGAGAGAGGAAGGAGGTGGTGGAGGTGTGGGAAGGAGGATGAGAGAGGAAGGGACGAGGCATGAGCGTGTTACGGGAAGGTGGATGGAGAGAGGAAGGGAGGTGGTGAATGTTACGGGAAGGTGGCAGGGTGGGATGGAGAGAGGAAGGGAGGTGGTGGAGTACGGGAAGGTGGATGGAGAGGGAAGGGAGGTGGTGGAGTGTACGGGAAGGTGGATGGGTGGATGGAGAGAGGAAGGAAGTGGTGGAGGTACGGGAAGGTGGGTGAGAGAGGAAGGAAGAGGTGGAGGTACGGAAGGTGGATGGAGAGAGGAAGGAGGTGGTGGAGGTAAGGGAAAGGTGGATGGGTGGATGGATAGAGGAAGGGAGGTGGTGGAGTGTACGGGAAGGTGGATGGAGAGAGGAAGGGAGGTGGTGGAGTGGTACGGGAAGGTGGATGGAGAGATGGAAGGAGTGGTGGAGTGTACGGGAAGGTGGATGAGAGAGGAAGGGAGGTGGTGGAGTGTACGGGAAGGTGGATGGAGAGAGGGAGGGAGGGGGGGTTGGGTTGGAGTGTACGGGAAGGGGATGGAGAGAGGAAGGTAGGTGGTGGATGTGTACGGGAAGGTGGATGGGAGAGGAAGGACGTGGTTGGAGTGTACGGGAAGGTGGATGGAGGAGAGGAACAAAACTGAGATAGAGAAAAACAAAAACAAATAAAAAAAAAAACTAGAATAAGAAAACAAAAAAAGAGGGAAAGGATAATAAGGCAAAAAGTAAATAAATAAGAAAAAATAAAAGAACAAAGAAACAAAAAAACGCATAAAAAAGAAAAAAAAAAAGACACCAAAAACAGAAAAAAAACAAATAAAAGAAAAAGAAAAGGGTCAACAAAGGGGAAAAGAAAGGGAACGTAGGTAAAATAAAAAAAGGCAAAATAAAATAAAGAGAAAAAAAAAAGGGAAAAAAAGGAAAAGAAGAAAGAAAAAAAAAAAAAAAAAAACAAATAAAAAACAACGAAGAAAAACAAAAACAAGGAAAAAAAGAACCAAAAACGAAAAAAAAAGGGACATCAAGCATAAAAAAAAAGAAACTGAAAAGACAAGGCACAATAAAAGAACAAACAACAAAAGAGGACGTGGTTGGAGTGTAGGGCAGTGGAGGAGAGAGGAAGGGACGTGGTCTGAGGTACGGGGAAGGGATGTGAGAGAGGAAGGGACGTGGTTGGAGTGTACGGGAAGGTGGATGGGAGCGGAAGGGAGGTGGTGGACGTGAACGGGAAGGTGGATGGAAGAGAGGAAGGGAGGTGTGGAGTGTAAGGGAAGGTGGCATGAGATGGAGAGTGTGTGTGTGTGGCTGTGTGGCCAGGATAGTGTGGGTGTGTTGAAAGGGAGATTGAGGGGAAGGAAGGAGGTAAGAGCGGAAATATGGGGGAGTATTGGTAAGGAGGGGGGGAGAGAAGGAAAGGAAGCATTGTAAGGGAAGATAAGGAACGAAAAGGAAGATAAGGAAAGGGAATCGAAAGGAAAGAAGGGAAATAAAACGATAGAAGGAAAAGAAGGAATTAAATAAAGGAAGGAGGAAGGAGGAAAGTAAACAAAAGTAGGAAGCAGGAAAGCGTATGCAATAAAGTTGTCGGAAATACTTTAGAACTCATCCTTTCGGCTTTGACTGAAATGAACTACCGCACTGTATTGTATGCTTATTGTACTTCACATCTGTAAAGGTTCCAGAGTGCGCTCAGCCTTGGTTAACCCACACGGCCGCTAGAAATATGAGGGGCCATCAAAAAAATTCCAAGTCCAGTAGGTTAGGTGCGGTGATCACTTGGTGGGTAAGGTTAGGTTAGGTTAGGTTAGTATTACTTTGTGGGTAAGGTTAGGTATACTTTGTGGTTAAGGTTAGGTTACGGTTAAGGGGTTTGGTTTAGGTATCTTTGTGGTTAGGTTAGGTTAGGTTACGGGTTAGTATACTTTGTGGTTAAGGTTATAGGTTGGGTGGTTAGGTTATACTTTGTGGTTAAGGTTAGGTTAGGTTAGGTATACTTTGTGGTTAAGGTTAGGTTAGGTTAGGTTAGGTTAGGTTAGGTATACTTTGTGGTTAAGGTTAGGTTAGGGTTAAGGTTAGGTATATTTTGTGGTTAAGGTTAAGGTTAGGTATACTTTGGTTAGGTAAGTTAGATACTTTGTGGTTAAGGTTAGGTTAGGTTAGTATACTTTGTGGTTAAGGTTAGGTTAGGTTAGGTTAGGTATACTTTGTGGTTAAGGTTAGGTTAGGTTCGGTTAGGTATACTTTGTGGTTAAGGTTAGGTTAGGTTAGGTATACTTTGTGGTTAAGGTTAGGTTAGGTTAGGTTAGGTATACTTTGTGGTTAAGGTTAGGTTAGGTTAGGTATACTTTGTGGTTAAAGTTAGGTTAGGTATACTTTGTGGTTAAGGTTAGGTTAGGTTAGGTTAGGTATATTTTGTGGTTAAGGTTAGGTTAGGTTCGGTTAGGTATACATTGTGGTTAAGGTTAGGTTAGGTTAGGTATACTTTGTGGTTAAGGTTAGGTTAGGTTAGATTTTTACATATAGTGACTTTGATGATTTTTTGGGGAGCCATAAATCACTTATATTTTTTCCCCCACCCAAAAACCCCGTATTCCCGCCAGTTCCCCAGGCTTGTTGGCTATAGGGGGAAGAAAAAAAAGATAGGGGTGAAGGACTTCTTCCAAAGTTTTACCGTATGTCTTGTCACACCTTCTTTCCTTCACTCTTATGACTAAATTATATTACAATTATATTACACTATCATAACCACAACACACAACATGCAGGTTATTTGCCTACGTGAGGGAAGTCAAAGACAGCGATAACGTGCAACCCCCCCCCCCTAGCATCAGAAGTGCCTCCCCTCTCCCCCCTCACCACACACACTGGAGAGGCAGGGAGGAGGGGTGAACTGGGTGGACAATGGGGTTTGGGGGAGAGCGGGGGTGTGGCGGATGGGGGTGCCTACTCTCACAAGCTCTCAGCAACACACCACAACACCCACCAATGTCTCCCCGCACACAAGATATCCCGTGAAGTATTTCCTTTTACTACACACCAAGGCCAAAGGACAGATTGGCCTTCCTCTACTCCCTTGGCCTTGCTACACACTGTTTTCACACATAGGTAAAAATGAACGAGGACTGCGCGGTCATTTTCTGAGACCACTGACTAGTTTTTCCTTGCCTAAATTTAGTACTTTTTTAGATGGAGGTAATATACACTCTTCTCGCCCTCCTTCCCAAGTTAAAATGACTAACACTACTAGAATTCTTATGTTATTTGCTATACGTGATCTAGAAATAGATGACTTTTCCTGTTATGCTATATTTCTGCACTACATCAGTTCCCTATAATGTAAAAAAGGCTAAATACTGCACTGATTCCGCTATACTTACAGACACAAGCGTAGTACATCCTCCCTCACCCCTGTTCCTCCTCACTGTGAGTTAGATAGACGCTAAGCATACCTACCTCTTCCCCCTCCCCTGTGATTGGCCAGCGGGGAATCGGAAGATGGACTAAACAGTTTCATAATCCATAAGTATGAAACATTAAATCACTCACACACTCTTCATTTCTTGAGTTCTACATGACTTCTTTGTAGGTCTCGACGTATTTCGGTGTAGAGGAGCATATATTGATACATTATACCCTAGTTATAGCTGTCTTATTGTAGAAATATGGGTGGAAATAGCTAAAGTTTCGTGTTGGTGAGTCGAGCGGCCTATTATATTCAAAGCACTGAAGCTTGTGCGCGCGCCGGGAAAAGACGAGAGAGCAATGAATGGGATGAGAGGGAGATACTTAGGAAGGCGTGTCAAGTGTGTGTTTTCCCGACCCCTACACAGGTTACCAAGGTTGCCATTAGCTGAATAGAACGTAGCAGCTGCAATTGGTAAGGTGTTTTTGTCCGTTGTAACACATAGGCCATTGCGAGCAAGGGGAGAAAACATCGAGTAATGAGAGGGAGGGAGGGAGAGAGGAGGTGGCGGTGTAGCGGTCTGGGAGGTTTGGTTATCCAGTTTGTTGTGTTATGAGATGCCATGTAGCGCGCCAGAGGTACGATGATTACTTTTCATTTCATCCCGCCGCGCGGAGAGGCAACAGTTTGCTCCCGGCTCCTGCCTCACCCCAGCCGACCCCACGGCCGGAGAATGGGCCCCAGACATAACTACGTCACGGTTTGTTTACATCGGTGCATTGTGGGGATAAGGCGGGGTCGCCGCGGGTGGACCTACGAAGGGAAAACTACGGCGATGGAGGAATTTAGAGTTATTTTGCGCGAAATTGATATTCCAGGTGCTATATTACTGTGCTCTGTTCGCGCTGACAACACTATAGAGAAGACCTGACTGAGGTAATGGCTGATGTGCAGAGGCTTCTAAACCAAGAAAACAGAGTCATAACAGAGCCTCGTCAAAAGGTAAGCAGCTGGTAGGTACGTAATGTGTCCCTACTACTTGCTTACTTCTTAATGAGACTCTGCTGTGACTGTTTTCCTGGTTTAGAAGCCTCTGCACATCAACCATCACCTCAGGTCTTCTCTATGTTGTCAGCGAGTACGGAAATATAGCACTTGGAATATCAATTTCGCCCAAAACAACTCTAAATTTTTTCATCGTCGTAGTCTTCTCTTTGTAGTTTGTATACATATTCATGGTTATGATAGTATTAAAATACCTTATTAATTGAGTTCCTTTTGTTGTCTTTTCTCATAATAAGTAGGGTATTATTCTAGTGTTTGCCCATACTCCCCCTCTCCCACAAAACAAGCTTGGGGACCTGGGGGAATGCGGGATTTTTAGCTGGGGTACAAAATATGCGTCGCAACCACATAGTTTTTGAGTTAGGGGTGTTGTAAAAATTGCCTAGATCAAGGGAAAATTCATTGGATTTCTTCTGAGTCCAGAAACGTGTGAACCTGACGATCCTCACAGAATGATGACCGAAGTGTCGAGAACCCCCCCAACCCCCCGCTAGGAGGTTAGGTTATAATTGGTTAGGTTAAGGTAGGTTATATTTGGTTAGGTTATATTTGGTTAGGTTAGGTTTAGTTAGATTTGGTTTGGTTAGATTTGGTTAGGTTAGATTTGGTTAGGTTAACTTAGGTTATATTTGGTTAGGTTAGGTTAGGTTAATTTTGGTTAGGCAAATTCTCTAGATATAAGGTAATTACCCTAGATCTAGGGAATTTTACCCCCCCATACACAACTCTTAAATAATGTGTTTCCGACGCATAATTTGTTCCCCACCCGAAAACCCCGCATTCCCACAGGTCTCCAAACTTGTTTGGTAAACTTGGGAGAGTATGGGCAAACACTATAATTTTATATGTGGGGTTTAATATTTAATGTGGGGTTTTCGGGTGGGGAACAAATTATGCGTCGGAAACACATAATTTAAGAGTTGTGTATGGGTGGTAAAATTTCCTGGATCTAGGGTAATTACCTTATATCTAGAGAAATTTGCCTAACCAAAATTAACCTAACCTAACCAAATATAACCTAAGCTAACCTAACCAAATCTAATCAAACCTAACCTAACAAAATCTAACCTAACCAAATCTAACCTAACCTTCTAGCGGGGGGGGGTTGGGGGTGTTCTCGACACTTCGGTCATCATTCTGTGAGGATCGTCAGGTTCACACGTCTCTGGACTCAGAAGAAATCCAATGAATTTTCCCTTGATCTAGGCAATTTTTACAACACCCCTAACTCAAAAACTATGTGGTTGCGACGCATATTTTGTACCCCAGCCAAAGAGCCCGCATTCCCCCAGGTCCCCCGCATTCCCCCCAGCAGGTCCCCAAGCTTGTTTTGTGGGAGAGGGGGAGTATGGGCAAACGTGCACTAGAATAATACCGGGAATTTTACCCCCTATACACAACTCTTAAATTTTGTGTTTCCGACGCATAATTTGTTCCCCACCCGAAAACCCCGCATTCCCACAGGTCCCCAAACTTGTTTGGGGGAAGTGGGAGAGTATGGGCAAACACTAGAATTTGACCAAATTCCCTAGATCTAGGGTAATTACCTTATATCTAGAGAAATTTGCCTAACCAAAACTAAACTAACCTAACCTAACCTAACCAAATATAACCTAAGCTAACCTAACCAAATATAACCAAACCTAACCTAACCAAATCTAACCTAACCTAACCTAACCAAATCTAACCTAGCCTCCTAGCGGGAGGTTGGGGGGGGTTCTCGACGCTTGGAGCATCATTCTGTGAGGATCGTCAGGTTCACACGTTTCTGGACTCAGAAGAAATCCAATGAATTTTCCCTTGATCTAGGCAATTTTTACAACACCCCTAACTCGAAAACTATGTGGTTGCGACGCATATTTTGTACCCCAGCCCAAAATCCCGCATTTACCGAGGTCCCCAAGCTTGTTTTGTGGGAGAGGGGGAGTATGGGCAAACACTAGAATAATACCCTACTTATTATGAGAAAAGACAACAAAAGGAACTCAATTAATAAGGTATTTTAATACTATCATAACCATGAATATGTATACAACCTACAAAGAGAAGACTACGACGATGAAAAAAATTCGAGTTGTTTTGGGCGAAATTGATATTCCAGGTGCTATATTTCCGTGCTTGCTGACAACATAGAGAAGACCTGAGGTGATGGTTGATATGCAGAGGTTTCTAAACCAGGAAAACAGTCACAGCAGAGTCTCATTAAGAAGTAAGCAAGTGGTAGTAGGGACACGTTACGTACCTACCAGTTGCTTACCTTTTGACGAGGCTCTGTTATGACTCTGTTTTCTTGGTTTAGAAGCCTCTGCACATCAGCCATTACCTCAGGTCTTCTCTATAGTGTTGTCAGCGAGAACAGAGCACAGTAATATAGCACCTGGAATATCAATTTCGCGCAAAAAAAACTCGAAATTCTTCCATCGCCGTAGTTTTCCCTTCGTAGGTCCACCCGCGGCGACCCCGCCTTATCCCCACAATGCACCGATGTAAACAAACCGTGACGTAGTTATGGGTAGGGTCCATTCCGTGGCGGATTAATTTGCCGTAGGATACTCTGGGTGGATTTAACCACTCATCTTCATCATTTATACATTTTTTCTCATCTTCACTGTCTTTCTTAAGTATATCTTTTGCGTCTTATAAGCGGGTACCACACGAGGCGTTTCGTCGGACTGTTTCGTCGAACCAAACATGCATTTGGCTGGACCTGTTCGTCGAACACTGACAAACCCTATCACACGGTTGGGCCACGCTTCACCCAATAACAAACAAAGATGAAGCGATGACAGCGAGAGGCGCGGGATTGTTAATGTTTTAACTTTAGGGGATATTATACGTAGCTACTGGTGATGAAAGGGAGGAGGTGATTGTTAGAAGAGAACGCGACAGATGAAGACGCGTTCATGTGAGCTAAATGGTTATAGTGGACGAGAACTGCGCGCCAGTTAGGTTAATATTCCCGTCAGGGGTCGAAGGGGACGGAGCCCCTCCGTTAGAAGGTTAGTTCGGTTAGGTTAGGGTAATAATTCATCCAGCAGGGCGTAGCAGAGCCCAAAATCGACGTGGCGGTGCGACCGCCGGCCACTGTTACCTGTGGCCACCGAAACCTGTGGCGGGCGGTCCGCCCGCCCGCCCAATTGCCAATGGCCCAAACCACACGCCCAATTGTGTAAGCATTTCGGTCGTAGTGTGAAATAATACCATATGTAGTTAGTGTCTCAGAAAGGAACGCGCAGTCCTCGTCCATTTACCGGATCTTGATATACAGGTGGCCCGTAGGTACTGGTTAGCACGGCTCGGTCACAACCGAGAAGTCCTGGGTTCGATCCCGGCGGAGCGAAGACAGACAGGCGGTCTTCTTAACCCGAGCCCCTGTCCGCCCGCAGTGAATGGGTACCGGGTGTTAGCCGGGGGTTTGTGACCCCCTCCGGGTGGTGGCTTCGGCCCAAACACTACAGCCCGAGCGGTAGATCACTAGGGCTCGAGGAATATCCTCTAATAGTCCAGCGGATATGTGAAAAACCCTGCATTTTTAGTAATAACATCCAAACTTGGATCAGTGTTAAAAGATGCCCTATCCATCGAAAACTGTATGATGAGCCAACCCAAATATAGCAATGGTGGCCATTTTGAAAAATGGCCGCCACTAAAGGCATTTTCGTAATATATCAGGAGTTATTTCACATGCAAGCATAAGTTTTGTGCTATGTCCATGTTTAATGGATTAATAATTCCGAATGGACACAAGCATGTTGAGTTAAATTTCCCAATCAATAAGGTTTTAGTAGTTATTCGAGAAAAGATAGCCGCCAATCATTTATTTTTGTGAGAGAACATTTTGATGTGTCAATTGTGTCAATAACCATGGGTTCATGGACAATCATGCAATAAGAAATATAATGATATAGATAGAAAAATATACCAAGGCTTATGTGTTACTAATTCTAACAAAAAAAATTCAAGTCCTTCATGCTAACATGAAAATTACTCAAAATTAGAAAAAATCAACAGCAAAACATGGAATTTGTATACAGTAACCTATGTAGGGTGGTGTGGGGGGACACCGTACTATTAGTGGAAAAATATTCATAAAAAATCCATTTTTTACCTGAGAGAGTGCACACTGTGCCCAAAACAAACTTCACAATATGGCCCACCTATGGTACCCTCATGAATACTTAACTCAGATAATAAGGGTCATTTAAGGTTTTTTATATAATTTGTTACTGTGATCCCCCAGTTCGGTGTGACCCCACCCCACCCTACATCTTAGTCATGAAGTCTACCTGTTGCTCGCATGTAGTTCACTGAGGGTGGCGCTGCATCCGTGGTGCATGGTGGCGCGAAATTGAATTAATTTTCGCGTTGTAGCCTTCGTACGGTGATCCCCCCGTTCGGTGTGACCCCACCCCACCTACATACATTCACCGCCTGACTGAAGTAAATTAGATTGCTTCTAATCTCATGTAGTACATATGACTGGCTGACTTACCGAACACATTGCTGCAGCTTAATACTAACTTTAGTATAGGTTAATGTTAATGGTAATCAATATAATTAATACAGGCAATGTTCATCTTATAACAATTAAATTTAAGCAATATTACAAGCATCCCTATGTACAGTCGCCACCGCATGAGCAAAGACTTGTGCATGATAGCTCAGCTTTTGAACATTTACATCTTGTAGCACAGATTTTCTTGCAACCACACTTCAGGATTGTCTGGACTGCAGCTGAAGCCTGTGGCAACTTAGTCCAATACGGCGACCAACCCAAACCTTCTTTCATGACCCAGCCCCAATCGCTTTGAGATGGCAGAGCAGGAGAAAGGACCAGGGACTGTCCCCATACGTATCCTGCCTGATATGCAGCTCGTTTAGCATGTTCAGTGAGAGCACCTTTTGTAGGGGGAATTGCACCCATATTTCTGTTTTTACGTGCAAACAGAATTTGCCTAGCAGCATTTACTTCAACTTCATCACTTGTTCTGTCATAGATCAAGACTACGTACCTCTCCAGCTGTCTCAAAATATCGTCATCTATAGCCTCTGGCATTAGAGACATGCTTATGAAAGCGTTGTTACATCCGGGAAGCAGGTCCATGCATCCCAAGCAGTCTTTTTGCCACGCCCTACAAAAGACGAGACAATATCACACCCAGTAAAGGCATGGAATGCTGCCAGTGATCTTGCCTTCTCACCTCCAAGCCTCATCCACATGTCATGTGCAGGAAAGTACCGTTTCTTCTTGCCAGCTCCCAATTCCACCCACAGCTCCTTCACTCCCAGTCTGTCAAAAAGTGTGATGGCCAAAACAACCACATCCGTGTCTACAGTCTTGATCAATATCTTATCACTTCCCTTGGCTGCACAGTCTGCTGTGTGAAGTATCAAACGTCCATCAGCCTCTTCCTGAGAACATGAAGACAGATCATCATAAGTGAGACCACTATTTCTGAGAGAACTGCTCCCATGAGTTGTTACAACTGTTGTGCCATCAGGAATATCAGCGTGCACCACTGCCAAAGCAAGGTACTTGAACAACTCTTCCTTGTTTTTCTCATTAAGCAGGAACTTTTCCCAGTTTTGAGGAATGCTGACCTCCGGTTCTATACGTCTTCGGGTACCTTTGCCCCTCTTCGTTCGCGTTATCTTTTTCAAACTGTTGTTGATGTATACATCCCAGACAACATCAACTCGGTGGCACGTGCTATGCAGCAGACCTACAATATAGGGTACAAACACAGCTGATGCAGTCTTTAAAAGATCATTGTTTGGTCAGGTCAGGACGTAATTTGTGCACCAGAGCAGCTCCATCAATGATAACAGTATCCATATTTGATGGTTGTTCAAATACTTCACCAGGTAAACAATCAAGCAGGTCAGATTTCTTGCCAATATGGATCTCACCAAAATCAGACAGGGATGGCGGATAAGGTTGGTTCTCATGTTTGAAAAAGTCCTCCAGCTTGCCACTTCTGACCTGGCAGGATATATAAAGCCTTGAAAAGAGGGAGCAGTCAGCTTTGAGTGAGTTTACTTGCATCTTCTGTTTTGGGGTTACTTTTCGGACAGAGCTTCTGAACAAGGCAAGCTTGTTCCTTTTAATTGGTTCATAGATTGATGTTTTTCTATTAACAATTCTATCTGTTACATACTGACGATACTGATCCTCTCCCAAGCTTTCTATGTGAATAACAGTGTTGACAATAGAAGAGTCTGCAATATCTCTAGTATCTAATACTAGCAGATCCTCACTTTTTTCTAGAAAAGGATTTCCCATTTCCTCTACTGTAGCTACAAGAGACCTGACATCGTTTGCAAATCGATCTTGCGTGGATTTTGTCTGTTCGTGATGCGTCATGTTAGTGTTACCATCTTTTAAATGTTGATCAAGCTGTACTTCAAACTCATTGACAATACGTGAGATCTCTGGGCCTGCCAACATCCATCTTCTAAGTGCTGCCGGATCTTCTGTCAAGCCAATTGCTCCTCCTTCACCTTTTACTTGTGCATTGGCTTGTTCATGAGCATGATCTAAACCAATAGAGGAAAATGGTCTTGCTGTTTTGTGGACGACAAAAGCCTTGTCGTTGAATGCTCTGTAGACATCTGGATGGTGCTTAGGAAGTGAAGCCATGTCTCGTATGTGTACTGGAAGCCATCGAGCATAGTTCACATGGTCCAGAGCAAAAAACTACGGAACAAGCTTTGTCAAGCTGTCGACATAAAGCTCGAAGTTGTCCTGTCTAATGGAACTCACAAAGATCATGATGAGGAGCTGCAAGTTCATTGTCATCCTCCAGAAGAGGAAGTGTGGACTCTCAGTGCATCTCTGGTTTGACCAGTCACTCATACTCAAAGCCAACTCATTTGGAGTTATATTTTCAAGGTAATCTGTGTATGCTGCTTGAAGTAGAATATGCAAGGAACAGACTGTTACCTGGTGAGCTCTACGTGTACGACTGACATGGTTTGCCTTCAAGAAGGCATCAGCAATTCCTGGAGAAGCAATGTTGGCTTGCACTAAAGCATTGGTCCAACCACTTTCATCAAGCCAGTCTCCCAGTAACCGCAGGGAAGCCATCTCAATGTGAAGAGGGCCAAACATTGCCACCAACCTGTCCTCCCCATACTTCTCTGGCAAGTTCCACTGAATTTGTTTTATAAGTGTGTATAGAGGTTGATCCATGCATACTACTGGCACCTGACCTGGATTGAGAAGGTCGACAGCTTTTTTGATTACATTGATAGCATGCTTCATCATGGCAACAGAATTGGAGCTCTCATAGAAAAGCGGGAGAAGGGAAGTAATACTTGGTACAGTTGGTTCAGGCGCTTTGTCAGTTGCAGCCCAAAAAGCACTCCAAGATACCCAGGCCTTGGAATCTCTGTTATCACTGAACGCATGTTGAGACACAAAATCCAGCCACCTGTAAAAAAAAAAAGGGCAGCTGTAAAGCTTGGCATGCATAAACACTGCCCATGTGACCATTGAATATACGGATAAATGAAGATATCTGAAATGAAGCCAGTTCTATATAAAAACAAGCAGGAAGGAACTATTACAATCATCACTCACCTTTGTTGTTCAGCTAATGAAGCAGACACATCATCCTTGCCAGTAGCATCGCCATGAACATTTGGAATTGCCGGTGTTTTAACATTCAGAGTGGCAGCTGGTACTAAGGCATATTCTGCTGGGAGCTCCGGTACAGCCTTCGAACTGCTCACATTCTTTGGCATGTTGGTATCAGCATAGGCGCGCACCCCACCGGCATTTAATATGGATGGGTTTTGGAACAAGGAAATGCCCGTTCCATGGAAGGAGGACACTGCTGTTGTTGCTGACGTGTTGTGATCGATGTTGTCCACAGCTGCAGTCGTGAACAAACCAGTTCTCATATTGATAGGGCATACAACTCTGTCCTGCTCAAACTGGTCACACACCCTCTGTGCCAACCTAGTAGAGATGTTCAGTTCAGCACTCTGTCATACGATATGGAGAGTCCGAGGTGATGCAACTTATCTACCATGTCACGTTTCCTTGTTTTGGCATGTACAGCCAATCCTAGATACAGTGGTAGGGGTGGTTCTCTATTTGCATTGTGATGTTGTTGCACCTTTCCTTTTACGAATGTAGCTGTTATGTAGCACGATCTGCGATACTGTCAGTGTAGCTTGGTTACATTTTGCATCACTAGTAGAGTTTGGTCCAACCAATAACTGATGAATAAATTGCTGGAGTAGTGCTGGCACAGACTGTTCTTGACAATATTTATGAAATGTTCCAACAAAGCTTGTCTCATATTTGAACATATCACGGCGTAGTATAGTTGCTGCCTTACTCAGTATAGCATTAACTTCATTTTGTTGTGCATTTGCAGTTTTTAAAGCAGGACCAACATCTTCCTTGAGGGCAAAGACAATATCACGTCCCACTGTATGAGCACTCAAGTCTGAGTTTATATATAATATATCCTTCGTCAGTCTTGTAACGTGAATGTCAGATGTATTTTTTGTGACCCCTAGCTCATTAAGCTTGGCGTTGTAGTGTTCACAGACTTCAGACAATTTCACCATACCAAAGTCTTCTGATGACAATCTCTGTTCAATCCATTCTGATAGGTTGGAAATTATCTGTGTATGAAAATCCTCTACTTTATAATTGGTCAGTTTCCATCTTTCAACCTTACGATTAAATGCTGCTTTGCAGGCATTGTGGTATACAGCATCTTGGGCAATCAGGTCTCCGGTGCCAAGTTTAGCCAAGAGCTTTTCATCCTGCAGGAGATGGATGTCATTATACAGCCTGTGGTCCACATTTTGTGTCATTACTTGATACAGTTCATTCTCTACTACACCTGCCTTATCACAGAAAAAGCAAGCAGATTTTTTTCTCTTTGGTTCCGGCATAGACTGGCGTGTTAATTTTTTGTGGAACCCAGGTACGTCATCACTGTTATCAGCTTCACTATATTGCTCAGCTTTACTATATTGTTGTCTCTTTGCCTTCTGAATGGCTCTGTTTAGTTTTGTAGAGTTGAAAGGGAGTACACACACTTTATGCCATTTGGCTTTATGCTTGGTTAGTGTATTTTCAGTTCCACTCCCATCATTTAGTTCTTCAATGAAGGGAATTTCCTTTGGCAGGTCACCAATTTCAAGGAACTTTTCAAGGTTACTTGCGAATGTGTGATAACCTCTACCAACATCAGTCCGTTTGGAATCAGCAGGACACTGGAGGGGGGTAGATTTGGCAGACTGACAGAGGATACATGCATTCCAGTTGATGCTTGATTGTTTACTGTCTTCTATGTCATGTTCATTCATTATGACTCACATTCTACCAACACCAGCATGCAGATACAATGAGACCAACACCAGCATGCAGATACAATGAGACCATCACCGGCGGCTCATGCACTGGTAGTGGTAGTGGTGGTGGTGGTGGTGTTAGTGGTGGTAGTAGTGGTGGTAGTAGTGGTGGTAGTAGTGGTAGTGGTGGTGGTAGGTATAAGCTCATCCAGATACATGAGTTGCATGCAGATATAATCTGAAATAGAATATATACAAAACTAATCACTTGTGGATATGAAAACAAATGTGTTCAGGCTTACATGCATGTATATAATATTATATAGGCCAAAAAAACTATTGTGAATTCTGACACACACACACACACACACACACACATTTATCGTGCGCGTGTATATATATATATATATATATATATATATATATATATATATTATATATATATATATAATTATATATATATATATATATATAATATATATATATATATATATATATATATGGTTTCTGGAATAAAACAATAAGTCTGAGAACTCCATAAGAATATACGAGGTACAAGTGACATTTCATTTTCTTTCATCAAAAAGTATGATAAAAAGTGGGAAGACAATTTATAGGTAAAACTATAAATTTGTTTATGGCAAATAGTTTAAATATTTACATCACAAACTTGCACCTTTTACATATTTCATAAGGTTTCGGACACACAGTGACACACTCATAATATGAAAAGATAATAAATATAATCTCTTATGCGAAAATCTCTGCATTCTGTTACGACAAAACTCGGATCACGACCGTGGCTACTGTAAACCTGCTGTTTACACTTTATTTACAGTCTCATTCGCTAACATTAGCCCTCTTACTGATAGACATAGTATTCACATTCATCAAATGAAGCTTGTCTATTCCTCAAATACAGAATATAGGACGAAAATAATAAATATTTACCAGAAATTCTCCTTCAACACATCTCCCCGGCTCGTCAGTGTGTGTGTGTGGTGGCTCATGAGTCATGTCTCTCAGGGCCGGCTTGACCAATCAGAACGCTGAGACGAGCTGTGACGTCATAGGGGGAGGAGACAAATTCACCCGCGTGATTTGAGTAGCGTCCGTGAGGCGACCAATTTTAAAATAGCTGCCATACCTACACTGAAGATTATTTTGAGTGGCTTCATATCCAAAATTGATTGCATATGCATGTTCTAACTTTGTTCTGAGTATGGTTGTTATTACTAAAAAATGCAGGGTTTGGTATATATTGTGCACATATCCGCTGGACTATAAACAAACAAACAAACACCACATTCTCTCCAAACTCTTTCCCTGTCTCAATCATCCGTCCCCTTGTCTCACCAGTCATCACACAGTCCCAGCAGCAATAACAGCCATTCTCTTCCTGTCCTTTCAACCACCTCATTCATTTCACATCCCATTTCAGTGAAAACCACACGCATCATTTCCATTTTCTCCCCGGTATACTTCTCAGATCTCATATTTTACTAGTAATCATTCTACCGCAAACACATCAAATCAGCTTCATATTTCTGAAAATCTATCACATATATAATATAGACTGATCTGTATTAATTTTACTGTAACGTCTTATATGATGATGTTCATTTCAATGCTTAATAATTGCTAAAACTATTTATAACTTACAGAAAAAGTATAGATTTATTTTGACCCCAGAGTATGTTCGACGTATGTGCAACATTTTGTATAATTTCACAAAACCATTTCGTCGAACATGTTCGGTGAAATGACCCTCGAAGTTCGACCAAACAGTTCAACCAAATGGCAAGTTCGACAAAACAGTCCGACGAAACGCACCGTGTGATAGCCACTTTACCCAGTAATGTGAATATATATAAGCACACACGATGAGAGACGAATCTTCTTGTAAATCAAGGAAGCGTAGCTTTGCTTGTTACGGTTGCATGTATACAGGGCGTGGCGTTCTGTCAGGAGGCCTTGCCTTGCACTCCTCTGTCACCGGGCAGCGCGGTATCTCAACATGTAACGGCAGCATGTTATTTCTCCGTCAGGAGGCCGCCTGACACACCTCAGTCACGGGGAAGCGAGACCAGCTGAGGCAGCGGCCTCTCTCAACTGCCTGCTGTTCTTCGTCAGGTGGCAGCCTGTCCCTCCACAATATCGGTGTAATGCATCTCACCATGTAGCGACATGATTTGTTCTCCGTCAGGAAGCAGCCTGCCATTTCTCAGTCAAGAGGCAGCTCGGCATATCTCACCATGTAGCGACCTCATTTTGTTCTTATTATTTATACATTATTTCTCACCTTCACTGTCTTTTTACGTATACCTTTTGCGTCTCGTTACACAGTAATGTGAATTAATATAAGCGCACTCGATGAGATACTTAATTACTGTACGAATCCTATAGTTGTAAATAAAGGTAGCGTAGCTTTGCTGTT
Organism: Chionoecetes opilio; assembly: GCA_016584305.1. NCBI lineage: Eukaryota > Metazoa > Arthropoda > Malacostraca > Decapoda > Majidae > Chionoecetes > Chionoecetes opilio. Next base: position 291,218 of record JACEEZ010022044.1, read on the forward strand.
AAAAATTGGCCTTCCTTGTCTACCTAGTACATGTAGCTATAGGTGGCAGGGCATGACAGGTTCTGGCTTTCCGTTTTATTCCCCTTTCTGAATGAAGTTTTAATTCTCAGTGATTGCATTTGTTTATATATTTGCTTCCTCTTATCTTAGGAAATCTTCGTATTGAAGTCGTCATCGGTATAGCTGGCATTTCATAGTAGCCTACTATATAGGGTATAATTAACTTGAGCTTATCTAGAATGGAAATTCATTCTCACACAAAATGCACCATGCATATATGGTGAGCAGCTAGTTGGTGGAAGTAAAAAATATCTGCTCTAGCTGACTCTTGTCACTTTTAGTCTACTACGGTAGCCGTCCCTATATGCCCTATAGTGAACCTGGAAATGTTGAGTAGAGTAAGGTTTTATGCTTGAAATGTAATGTACACATCCTAAGGATGCAGAAACTGCCGGATGCTAATTTGCATTTGTTGAGCAATTTGCATAATTGACCTAATTAGCATATTCGTATTATCTTTCTTATTAAACCGCCTATAGAGTTCCTATGGATGTCTAGACCTAAGTTTTAAGTTCTCAATGATGTAAAACTGCAAGATGCTACTGTGTATATTTTTATTTTGCCCATAAATTGTCTAATTAGCATATTGATTAGGTATGTCACGAAATTACGAATATATTCCCTACTTGATATAGCATATGTTCTAAATCAAAGCAAAAATCAGTTTTGAATTTAATATTCTAAATCAACATATTTGTTCTTTAAATCAACAATTAGCACTGTGCACAATGGAGTTGTCGTGGAAATGGTCTGACTGGAGTCAATAATGAAAAATCGTCTGGTCAACTACAAAGTAGAGATGTCCTTTTTGATCGGTATGATGGTATCAGTGCAAAGGATCATGAGAGGCACAGAAGAACCGGGGAAGGATCAATTGCGTACCAGTTGACTTTGACCTCACCTCTACCTGGACGCGCAGCCATCATGAAGAACAAAGATAACAAGCGGCAGCTCTCCCAACTGCTCTGTACTAAAACTATAGAGTTTACATAAATTTTGTGGTTTCCCATCAAAATTAAGAACGTAAAAAAAAAAAAAAAAATACAAAGGTTAGCAATAAGATGGTGTCTAGTTGAAATATTTAACCTAGGAGGAAAGACAACTGCCAACCTATGGAAAAGAACAATGGGAGAGGAAAACCTAATAACAAGATATGTATTAACAGATGAATGGCTTGGAAGAAGTTGACAGAAATAACCTGCTGGTAAGAGAAGAAAAAGTCGGGATATTTGAAGGGACACAAGGAAAAGTTGAGAAAAGAAGCATGTACAGTACCGTAGATAACAGTATAGTCGCCAGCCGCCAAATATTACGAGCTAGCCGCAAAGCCGCCCTCTGGGCGGACTTTTTGGCTAGCTCCTGCGGAGGGCTATTGGTGGGCCGAAGGCCCACCAAACACAGACTCTCCAGATAGCCCCTTCTAACTTTCCTGAAATCATGGATGTAGAAATGTATGTATTCCCCCCACCCATTCACTCACCCATTACCTATCACCCCCCACCCATTCACTCACCTATTACCCATCACCACACACCCATTCACTCACCCATTACCCATCACCCCCCACCTATTCCCTCATCCATCACCCCCAACCCATCACCCCCCACCCATTCACTCACCCATTACCCATCACCCCACCCATTCACTCACCCATTACCCATCACCCTACATCAAGGTTTCCTCAATTCTCGCAACCCACTTAATTTTTTCACAATTCTCGCTAATAGGCTACTAAAAATAAAAATAAAAATAAAAGTGATCGGATCATCCCACAAGTGGGCTTAAAATGTGCCCCTGGTCGACCCGGTGCCAAAACTGTGCCATATGATGGGATTGGGGCACTGGGGGCGGCACCTATCAAGTACACACACACAGACACACTTTCGCTTATATAATTATAGATTATAGCATCACTACTAATTTTTATGTGCCACTGAAGATGATACACAGTAGTTTATATCATGACTGTATAATCTACCCTGTTTCAGCGTTGTTTTATGCTTTGTATCTGCATGTATATACGGTTTCAAATTTTGCAACTTTTTTTTTCGCGCGACGACGACGTCGGGAGGACACTCAGTAAATACTAAACCCTAGATGGCGACCTTATTGTTGGTCGCTACTCTGTTGATATTTTTGTAATTTGTTCATTTATAGCCATACTATGAAACAGATGCAGACACAAAATGACACAGACTCTCCAGATAGCCCCTTCTAACTTTCCTGAAATCATGGATGTAGAAATGTAAGTATTAACGCCACCACACGTCTGTACATAGAAAAAAACTGTCCTGGCGACTTTAGTGTTATCTACGGTAGGAGTAACACAAGTACAGCCTTCCCAATAGAAACTTAGATGCCTGGGGCCAGATCCAGCAAAAAAGTGTAAGTCAAGCGGTGTAAGTATGGTGTAAATGCTACTCCGGCGCAACCCTCGCCCCCCTCTTGCGCCGAGGCTGTTTGAATAATCCGCCGAGATGGACTTGCGCCGGGCGCAAGGAGGAGTATCTCGGAGTATCTCCACAGAGACAGCTGATTGGCTGGCGAATACATTGACGTCATCCTCGCTAATAGCGAATCATAGCAGTTTTTATATTATCTATTCAGATCTATCAGCCAATCACAAGGCTGTCACGTGATAAATAATGTTTACAAACATTAATCAGCTGATTACTCAGCTGGCATCTGGGTTGACACAACAAATCGATGTATCATGTTTAAAGCGATAAGGAAGGGTTTGATGATGATGATTGAAGAAATTCGTCAGTTATTGACGCAGCTGAGATGGATCTCTGCTGTAACCAGACAGCTCTCTCGCAGACTACCCCGAGCAGAGAGCTGTCTGCTAGTGCTTATAGTGTTGGCCGAAGCCAGCACCCCGGGAGGCGGGTTACAAACCCCCGGCTAACACCCGGTACCCATTCACTGCTGGGTGGACAGGAGCTCGGGTTTTAAGGAAACAGCCCAACTGTTTCCGCTCCACCCGGGGATCGAACCCGGGACTTCCCGGTTGTGAACAGAGTGTGCTTCCCCTACACTAAGGGGATACAGTTGATTCGGGCCGCCAGTTGAATCAGGCCGCCTATATTAAATGCATACTGGACGAGAGTTTCGCGGTCGTTTTCAGAGACACCGATTATTTTTCTTGGCCTACAATAGGTGCTTGTTCTAACGGAGATAGTTTTATTTTGCGCAAAAAAAACAAAAAAAACAAAAAAAAAATATGAAAAAAATTAAACTTAACCTAACCTTATAGGTTTTAATGAAACCTAACCTAACCTTAAAGGTTTTAATGAAACCTAACCTAACCTTAAAGGTTTTAATGAAACCTAACCTAACCTTAAAGGTTTTAATGAAACCTAACCTAACCTTAACCACAAAGTATACCTTTTTTTTTTTATGGGTTTGCACAAAATAAAACTATCTCCATTAGAACAAGCCCCTATTGTAGGCCAAGAAAAAAAAATCGGGTGTCTCTGAAAACGACCGTTAAACTGCCCTGTCTGCTGGGTATGCATGCTACTATAGGCGGCCCGAATCAACGGTACCCCACTAAGGAGTACTATTGACAGTACAGATTGACCAGAAATAAACAATTTGGAGGCAATAATTTAAGGTGCAGACATCCTGATTGACTTTTAATAAATATTTCTAGGGCAATAATGGGCCAGCCATCCTGATTAACCTAATAATTCAGGGACAAAAAGGGGCAGACATCATGGTTGACCATATAATCATATAATTTAAGGGCGTTAAGAGGCAGACATTCTGAGTGACCTAATCGTATCATTCAGGGATAATGAGAACGGTACCTGGTACTCTCGTCTACCGAAATTCTCGTCCTGACACAATCCGGGAACTCTCGCCGAAGGTAATGGTTAGGTTAGTAGGATATTAAGGGAAAGATACCGGTAAAAATGAACGAGGACTGCGCGGTCATTTTCTAAAACACTGACTAGATTTTCCTTGCCTAAAATTAGTGCTTTTGGTAAAAATGGACGAGGACTGCACAGTCATTTTCTGAGACACTGAATAGTTTTTCCTTGGGTAAAATTAGTGCTTTTGATAAAAATGGACGAGGACTGCGCAGTCATTTTCTGAAACACTGACTAGATTTTCCTTGCCTAAAATTAGTGTTTGTGGTAAAAATGGACGAGGACTGCGCGGTCATTTTCTGAGACACTGACTAGGTTTTCCGGTAAATTTCTAGTGTTTGCCCATACTCTCCACTAACCCCCAAGCAAGTTTGGGCACCTGTGGGAATGCGGGCTTTTCGGGTGGGGAGCAAATAATGCGTCGGAAACACGTAATTTAAGAATTGTGTAGAGTAGACAAACTCCCTAGATCTAAAGTAATTTCCTTATATCTAGAGAAATTTGCCTAACCAAAATTAACCTAACCTAGCGGGGGGCTTGACCCACCGATAAACTAACCAAACCTAACCTAAATCTAACCAAATCTAACCTAACCTAACCAGATCTAACCTAACCTAACCAAATATAACCTACCCTAATCAATAATACCCTAACCAAACCTCCTATATGGTTGGGGGGCTTCTGGAAGGGGAGGTTGTGTCTGTATGAGTGTTAGTCTAAGACAACTATATAATTTCTACAATATGTATATAAGTTTGGTAAAATTCTAGTGTTTGCCCATACCCTCCCACTTCCCCCAAACAAGTTTGGGCACCTGTGGGAATGCGGGGTTTTCGGGTGGGGAACAAATTATGCGTCATAAACACGTAATTTAAGAGTTGTTTAGGGGGTTAAAATTCCCTAGATCTAGGGTAATTTCCTTATATCTAGAGAAATTTGCCTAACCAAAATTAACCTAACCTAGCGGGGGGCTTGACCCACCGATAACCTAACCTAACCTAACCTAACCTAACCAAACCTAACCTAACCTAACCTAACCTAACCTAACCAAATCTAACCTAACCTAACCTCCTAGCGGGGGTTGGGAGGTTGGGGGGGGGGGTTCTCAACACTTCAGTCATCATTCTGTGAGGATCGTCAGGTTCACACGTCTCTGGACTCAGAAGAAATCCAATGAATTTTCCCTAAATCTAGAGAATTTTTTTAATTTCCATAACTCAAAAAGTATGTGGTTGCGATGCATATTTTGTACCCAAGCCATATATCCTGCATTCCCCCAGGTCCCCAAGCTTGTTTTGGGGGAGAGGGGAGAGTATGGGCAAACACTAGAATAATACCATAAGTTTTAAAGGTTACGCAGAAGTGCATTAATACTGTACAGTATACTAAACAAAAAATAATATAGAAAACGCGTGTGGTAATGGCGGTAGTGACCGCGCAGTTATCGTCCATTATAACTGAAACACCAACCGAGAAGTCTTGCCGACATAAAAGTTTTCGGCGAGTTCCACTTGTAATAGGTGCAAATGAAAGAATAAAAGGTATTTCGTTATTGGACAAGTTTTTCGCTTGTCCCAAAATAGTTTCAAACTACACTTCAATACGATACATGGACATTGGTTACGTAACATGTCAAAACCCCAGACTCCCCCAATCACTAAACTAACCCCCGATATTCGGTCCCTGAATTCACAAACACGGGTAAAAGCTGTTTAAATATATAGATTGGGTACTGTTATGTTAATAAATAAACTTGTAACTGTCGCTTAATAGGAACTCTCGCCGACGTAAAAAAAATGGAGGTAAAACTTTGGAAGAAGTCCTTCACCCCTATCTTTTTTTTCTTCCCCCTATAGCCAACAAGCAAGGGGAACTGGCGGGAATACGGGGTTTTTGGGTGGGGGAAGCAAATATAAGTGATTAATGGCTCCCCCAAAAATCATCAAAGTCACTATATGTAAAAATCTAACCTAACCTAACCTTAACCACAAAGTATACCTAACCTAACCTAACCTAACCTTAACCTCAAAGTATACCTAACCTAACCTAACCTTAACCACAAAGTATACCTAACCGAACCTAACCTAACCTTAACCACAAAGTATACCTAACCTAACCTTAACCACAAGTATTTCTAACCTAACCACAAAGTATACCTAACCTAACCTAACCTAACCTTAACCACAAAGTATACCTAACCTAACCTAACCTAACCTTAACCACAAAGTATACCTAACCTAACCTAACCTAACCTTAACCACAAAGTATACCTAACCTAACCTAACCTTAACCACAAAGTATACTTAACCTAACCTAAGTGGACTTAGAATTTTTTGAGGCACCTCATATTTCATAGCGGCCGTGTGGGTTAACCAAGGCTGAGCGCACGCTGGAACCTTTACAGATGTGAAGTACAATAAGCATACAATACAGTGCGGTAGTTCATTTCAGTCAAAGCCGGAAGGGTGAGTTCCAAAGTATTTCCAAAATGGAACATTCTCCGACGGTGGCGAGCATTCCTTCCGTTCGGGGACTGTACCATTAAAGGCTAGCAAACGTGACCTAACTACCATTTAGGGGCAATGAGGGTCAAGCGTCCTAAGTGACCTAACCATAGTGCAAGGTCACTGAGGGGCAGGCATCAGAACAAAAGTTTCATTCTCAAAAACGTCCAAATTACGATATAGTGAAACAACATTAATCTAGCCGCGGGATGCCAGGCTCGCCTCGTCCCACAACAATTCTGCTCATAGGACTCCGCTAGTGGTCTAAAAAACTGGTGCTGCCCAATAACGAACTAATACAACAAAAACACCGAAGGCAGTACCTACACGACTGAGGCGGCCTCCCACCAAGGCTTGTATCTCCTAAACATTTGTAAACACACGCCGCTGCCGACTACCCAAAAGGCTTATATTTCATCCTTACCTCGGTGGTAACGTCTATTAGGCATAATAAATGACATTTTATTTATATATATGAGATACACCTTCTCTACACCTCCTCATCGAGGTGGTGTAAATCTACGCCATAATATTGACCCTGTGACGTCACGGAAATGGAGTAAGTACGCTTGCTGGATCCAGCCAGGGAGGGTTGGCGCAGATTTGCACCGAGGGGTAAAGTCTGGCGTTGTGACGTCATCGATTTGGCGCAGATGTAGTTCCTGATCCAAAAAAGTTTTCGAAAGAGGAGTATCCCAGACTTACACTGACATACATCGGCGTATGTGTTTGCTGGATCTGGCCCTGGCCCCTGGAATGGACTAGAAGTAATAGTGGCAAAGTGTGCAAAATGTGTGAAAACTCCCCATTGGGGAGTTTTCAAAGCTAAGCCGCCAGATGTCCCTCGCGCATCTCACATCCTCAGCACTTTCAGGCTGAATGATCTATCATTTACCGTAAATTCCCTGTACTTCTTTGGGACATATCAGAATTACCCTTCAATACAACAACTGAAACAGTTCTTAATAAAAAATGTAGTTTATCATTTTATTTGTCTGCACTTGGTGAAAATATTGGCAAAACAATTGAATATTTGAAAACTCAATCTTTAAAAATCGTCTTTTCATAAAAAAAACACAAGTTCAAGCAGAATGAGGCTTCAGGAAATATCTACTTGTATGTAAGCATTCACTGAGTACCTGTTTTGGGTGTGTCTGTCTGTCTTGCGACGAACATTTAACCAAAACAGAGTGTGGCGTTCAGCATCTCCACAGAAACCATCCCGCTGGCAGGATCTGTTATCATCCACTTTCCTGTAGACACCACACGGGTAGGAACTCAGCACAGCGCCCCCGCTCCTTACCTCACAGCTCATATCTCTGATACTCCTAACTCCTCAATACCAGAAACTGTCATCCTAACTATTATCACCCGCTTATCTCATCACACTCTCTATCCTCTACTGGAATATTCGTGGCATCCGCTCCCACATACCGTTTCCCACATAAAGGAGACTTTCGTCTTTCGAGACGGAAATAGTAAACAAACGCTCTCAACTGTCTTCCATCCCGGACTGTTCGTTGAGGTGCCAAGCACTTAAATTACTTCTTGGTTAAATGTTCGTCGCAAGAGAGACATATACACCCAAAACAGGTACTCAGTGAATGCTTACATACAAATAGATATTTCCTGAAGCCTCATTCTGCTTGAACTTGTGTTTTTTTTATGAAAAGACGATTTTTAAAGATTGAGTTTTCAAATATTCAATTGTTTTGCCAATATTTTCACCAAGTGCAGACAAATAAAATGATAAACTACATTTTTTATTAAGAACTGTTTCAGTTGTTGTATTGAAGGGTAATTCTGATGTCCCAAAGAAGTACAGAGAATTTACGGTAAATGATAGATCATTCAGCTTGAAAGTGCTGAGGATGTGAGAGCCTGAGAGACAGGCTTGAGCGTGAGCTTATTAGAAAACTCCCCATTTAAGGAATAAATTGATCAATCATATACACCACGACCACGAGAATAGCTCAGGGCCCTGTATGCTACAAGAAGTATTATAGTATCACATGCATACAAGAGGACTTTACGATGGAAGATTAATTCGAGGTAAGAGAGGGTGTGAAAAAAGGGTACAGCGCTGAGTGATATACAAGTTATTTTGTAAAGGTTCTTAATTAAACTGTTGGAAATTAATTCAAGATGTAGGAAAAGTCCCATGCCCAGATGTCTGTTTTCATTTGGATTTTGAAGGAATATGGGGACAATTGTTAGAAAACTAAAACAGTCTACTTACATGCTTACTGACTGACGTAAGGCATAAAGTACCTCTAGTGTAAGAGAGTAAATTTCGTTCCCATATTTAAAGGGAGAAATAAGCCGACCCGTTTATTCATAGACCAGTTCCACCGCCTCAGTCTGGTAGAAAATTTATGTTAGAAAGCAATAAGGGACAGACGGATTGGATACCTGAAAAAAATGAAGTGAATTACAGGCAATGCCACCTGGTTTCTGTAGGTGGGTAATACAACACAAAATATGACTCAACACATCACTAAATAGTGCCGCATGGAAGAATTCTCTCTAAGTTTGATTATTGTAGGATTGTGTACAAAAAATAAAATAATATAATCATAAAAAATAAACAAATAAAATAATAAAGTAAGTCAGCCAGATTAACCAATAATTAACTTCATATAAACAGCTTCAGACAAAGAAACTGCATAAAAAGTATTAGTAAGTGGTGAATATGTAAACAATATGTTTTTTCCTCCTTATATTCACGAAACACATGAAAATATAAATTATTTACTTAAGAAACTAGCTCACTAGCTAACTGGGCACGGCACAGTAAATGGATTTTAGGTACCCTCAATTCACAACAAGCGCAATGTTTTCAGTAATGATTACATTAATCACTGAACATATCACTATCCTATGCGTCAGCTTCTGAAAAAAATCCAATACATGGGTATCAATACATGATGTCTCTGCACTGTCTCTCAGCAAGACCCTATAGTCACTTTTGTCCTCAGTGTCTTTCCTCACCCCAATATCTACACATAATTCTTCACATTGCCTCAAACGGATGTGAGAATTTTCTTGCTCAAAAAGACTACACATTTACCCCTAACTATCCTAGCCAAAATGGTATGTGTGTAATATCAATGTGGCATCTGGCAGTAATCACATTGCACTTGAGCGAAAAACCTCAACATTTACGTTAAAATACAAACTAGAGGAAAAACTCAGGTGCAACCTGAAAATTTCAGTGTCATCGGCAACAGCGAAATATCGCAAAAACATGACCCACATACTAATGTTATGTAGTGATAGGTATGTCACCATCACATAGGTATGTCACTGTACTCAACATTTCCAGGTTCACTATAGGGCATATAGGGACGGCTACCGTAGTAGACTAAAAGTGACAAGAGTCAGCTAGAGCAGATTTTTTTACTTCCACCAACTAGCTGCTCACCATATATGCATGGTGCATTTTGTGTGAGAATGAATTTCCATTCTAGATAAGCTCAAGTTAATCAAGTCTTCTTTATAGGGACTGGCAACTAAGCGGGCTTTGTGTTACCCATTTTTGTTGTGCCCTTGGCCAGTTCCTTGCGATGTAAAAAAAAAAAATAAAAAAAAATAAGTATCTCATCGAGCGCGCTTATATTAATCACATTACTGTGTAACGAGACGCAAAAGGTATACGTAAAAAGACAGTGAAGGTGAGAAATAATGTATAAATAATGAGAACAAAATGAGGTCGCTACATGGTGAGATATGCCGAGCTGCCTCTTGACTGAGAAATGGCAGGCTGCTTCCTGACGGAGAATAAATCATGTCGCTACATGGTGAGATGCATTACACCGATATTGTGGAGGGACAGGCTGCCACCTGACGAAGAACAACAGGCAGTTGAGAGAGGCCGCTGCCTCAGCTGGTCTCGCTTCCCCGTGACTGAGGTGTGTCAGGCGGCCTCCTGACGGAGAAATAACATGCTGCCGTTACATGTTGAGATACCGCGCTGCCCGGTGACAGAGGAGTGCAAGGCAAGGCCTCCTGACAGAACGCCACGCCCTGTATACATGCAACCGTAACAAGCAAAGCTACGACTGACCCTAACTGATCAAGCTATTGCTGGTATTTCATCCCTGAATACAGAAACACGGGTAAATCCTGATTGAATGTAGCCTATATATTGGGTCCTGTAATATCAAGAATTGGAACACTCGACGACGGCGGCGAGAGTTCCGATCGGCGACAATTCCAGGTACCGTGTGGAGAGGTATTTGAGGTGCGCCTTATTGACTTGTGATTGACTCCTATACTCCTATGTTTGTTTGGTTACAGGGAGTTTCGTACACAAGTTAATTCGTACCCAGGTTTTGTTAGTTGTTTCGTACACTGATTTGGAGTATTTTCGTACATACCTGGTGTCGAAACGTACCTCTTGTAATCAAGTTCAACTTCAAGCTGAGTGTACGAAACGACTATGGTTTCGTATGGACTACGCAACAACTTTTTTGTGTAGGAATCTACTGGTGTACGAAACAACTTGTGTACGAACTGACTGCATCCGTTTGTTTTCACTGGTTATTGTTTTTAAGGAGTGGGAATTCTGGTTATCATGATGGAAGAGAGAGAGAGAGAGAGAGAGAAAGAGAGAGAGAGTGTGTGTGTGTGTCATTCATTCACCCACGGTCTTGTCCACGCAAGTTGAACTCGCGATCGCAGTTCACCCTCCCCAAATATCCTTAACCCTCCCAGTGCGAGCTTGAAGCTGATTATTACCGATCTGTGGGCAATGCTGGGATCTCACACACCACACACCCCCATCCACTTGCTCAAGGGGGACAGTAACCGCCCGCATTTGTCAGTGAAAAATCCACGGAAGCGATTGAGGATCGAATGACCGACCACACAATGGCCAGACTAGAAGCTCTTAACGATTAGATGATGCAGGCGGTGTGTGTGTGTGTGTTATTCACCATGGTCTTAACCAAGCACTGGACTCGTGATCGCCAGCCATCACCCTCCCCGTAGGCTTTAACCCCTTCACACCCAGATCTTTCCTTGGCTATACAAAATTATATGTTGTCGAGCCATTAAATTACGAAAAGTAACTGAATATACTAAATTAGTTAGTGGACAAGGATACTAAACAGGTCATAGCTATAAAATATTGCTTATAGTCACACAAAAAAAAACATCTAATGGTAGCAAAATTACAATGGAAACTACGGTCTGGGTCTCAGGGGGTTAAGCTTACAAGGAAATGCAAAAAACTTAAAAACTTATAAAGAAAGGAAAGCCTTGAAAACAGGGTTTTCAAGGATATTTAAAAGGACATCTCGGTCAAGTTAAATAGTTGTCTTGAATTATGATAAGGTCTGCTCAATGGTCTGGTCTGCTCGAAAGCTACCCAAAACGTCACCATTTTTATTATTGTTGTATATTTAGGGAATGTTAACCCCTTCACACCCAGATCTTTCCTTTGCTAGTATATAAAATTGTATATTGTCGAGCCATAAAATTACAAAAAGTAACTAAATAAACCAAATTAGTTAGTGGACAAGGATACTAAACAGGTTGTGGGAATTTATATCACATACATATTTAATCTGAGTTTCTCTTACCTATCAATCAAACCCATGTCTATCTCCCGACATCATCATACCAGCTAATTAACCAACTAGGATACTTATCGGTGGATAGTGGGTTGAATTACGACGGTAGGTTTGGATCAATATTGCAATGGTCTTGTGATCCGATGTGGTCGCCGGGATCGAGGCCGCCCGTGAATGACAAGAGCGGAGGTGGAGGCGTAATCGTGGTTGGCGTCAAGTGGTTATCACACCCGAGGCGTTTTCTGCGGGGATCCTGATTGCAACCTAAAAAATTTCGGTTGCTCAAATTTCGATCCCTGTTCAACCATCCAGGGAAGATGATTGGCCGCGACGCAATCATTTGTTGTTGTTGTTGTGACCGTTTGCAACCCAAAATTTTCCGATTGCAACCAAAAATCCCCCGCAGAAAACGCCGCAAGTAACTTAACGACGTGGCGGATTGTTATTAGTGTTGTATTTTAACACAGTCCTATTGGTTTACACTATATGTATACAATTAACTATGTACAAAATCTAAGCACGTATTAGATGTTTCTCCCATGAGGGTGTGGATTGTACTGATAGTTTAATAGATGTTACTATCACGAATGGCTGGAGTGTACTGATTCTCCGAGTGTGGCGAGACCCCCGCTACCAATACCTATGACACGTGTAGGTCACAGGTGGCCTAGAATCTAAATGGGCGGCAGCCAATGACCGCGCTCCAAATTAAGGTGCTAATTATTTAAGTGCAATGCTTATTAACCACTGGGAATATTAATTTATCCTATCCCAGTACTAATCACTTACTTAAATTACCTTAATTATTACCCATTACCATTTAAATTATATATACATTCCTACTCACCCTTCCTATGACGAGCGGAAAATACCTCACTCACAAAGGGGGGAGGGGGAAACAAAACCACCACTCTACCAATTATGAGAGGGTGGTTGATGGATAATTTCCACACAGGTCATATCTATAAAAACATTGGTTATATTTGTAACGAGAGAAATTACATTAATAGGGGAAGAGATGAAATAACTTATAAGTATCAATAAGCTAACGAATAATTTTCCTCCACTCCTCAGTCCTGAATCACTGGTTAGGGGAAGGCTTATATTTTAAGCCAGTAGTAATTAGCCACGTAGCAAAACTAAGTGAGAAGGAGTTCAACATTAGGATAACCTTAGAAGCAGCCAGACGCTCGCTGAGTTAAGTCGCCTGTGGGGAGGTGATATTCTCGCCCTTGTAAAGGTTAGTAAGAGATGGTTTATAGGGTAGAGATGTAGGGGTGACTTACTGGCGATTCCTTTTGTTCACTTAAGGACTAATGAATTGTATTACCTAGGGTCCCAAGGTAGGAGCCGTTGGCGGACCTGGTGGCCAAGCGGTCCCGAATTAGCAGAGGGTGCAACTACAGCGTATTCCAGCCAGCCATGTGAGGCCAAGGAGAGAGAAGGGAACAGAAAAATGAGTGAGAGGGAAACTTTGGAAGTGGGATAGACTACATTAGTATAGAACAACGGCTTGAGCACTGTATGTGCGTATCGTTAAAGTGGTAACAGTGCGACTGAAGTTACCAGAGATAGTAAACTACAGTAGGATGACGACTTGAGCACTATGCGTGCGTATCGTTAAAGTGGTAACAGTGCAACTCAAGTTACCAGAGATAGTAAACTACATTAGGATGACGACTTGAGCACTACGCGTGCGTATCGTTAATGTGGTAACAGTGCAACCGAAGTTACAAGAGATAGTAAACTACATTAGGATAACGACTTGAGCACTACGCGTGCGTATCGTTAGGGGAGAAGAAGCCTTAGAATTAAGACAACTTGTGAATGTATAATTATTATAATATTACAAGCAAAGGGAGAAATATATTAATGATTATTTATTAACGAATTATTATTTAGATCCAAACAGTACTTACCTTTTTTCTCACATCTTTTATTTTTATTCATTTATATTTTTTTTTCCCACTTGATGTGGGTGGTGGCAGCAGAGTAACCAGGACTGTAGAGTACACATTCAATGTGGGCACTACATATTCATCAAAAAATATCTAATGGTGGTCAAATTACAATGGAAATTACGTTCTGGTCCACAAGGGATTAAAAGGAACAATTCGTTCTCATCAAAAGGAGTATTTCTAACCCCTACAGCAGCTGACGCAAATGAAAAATAACATTAGGACGATCCCCTAAATGCAGATGTCATCACTTTTTTCTGCTGCTGTCCAATGATGAAGAGACAGAGTAAGGTTCATGCGATATACATACATATATATAATGTATATGTGACCTGCAGAAAATAGGAGGGTAACTTATGCGTGGAAAGACGGTTTTTTAAGGCAATCAGCAGAGAAACCTTTAAAGCCCTGAATACATTTATTGAAAGTCACACCTGCACTGCCAACCCAACAACTGCTGGGGCCATTACTCCCTCACAGAACACAAGGGCACGGCTGCCACCACACATGTAACACACTGCCCACCACCACCCATTGCCACACAGGACACACTCCCACAGGCACGGGTACAACCACACTTGTCCACACAACACACTACCTCAAAAGTGGATCTTCATGTGCTTGGCAATATCACTCTTTGTCTTGAAACACTTGCTACAAATATCACACTTGAACTTCTTCAAGCCAGTGTGTCTAAAGGTGTGTGTGTTGAGTTTAGAAATGGTATAAAACTTTTTTCCACACTCCAGGCATTGATGATTTTTAACACCACTGTGTGTCAGGGTGTGTGTGGTGAGGGAAGTCTTTGCAGTAAATCTTTTCCCACACTCTAAACATTCATAATTCTTAACACCACTGTGTGTCAGGGTGTGTTTGGTGAGGTCACCCTTTCTAATAAATCTTTTCCTACACTCTAAACATTCATAATTCTTAACACCACTGTGTATTAGGGTGTGTATGGTGAGGGAACTCTTTTCAGTAAATCTTTTCCCACACTCTAAACATTCATAATTCTTAACACCACTGTGTGTCAGGGTGTGTGTGGTGAGGTTACCCTTTTCAGCAAATCTTTTCCCACACTCTAAACATTCATAATTCTTAACACCACTGTGCGTTAAGGAATGTCTCTCAAGCAGACTCTTGTATTTGAATGTTTTGTCACACTGCTGGCACTTCAGCTCACTGTCTGCCTCGTGGCCTGAGCTGCCTGCCTCCAGGTGATTCTTGCCATCACACCTGTGCCTCCCCACCCCTGAGGCAGACTGATCCTGCTGCTCCCGGCCACTCATGCTGTTGCCCGGCCCCACAGCCTCCACCGCAGCAACACTCCCACCAGCACACGATGACCGGTCCTGCGGGAACCCTCGGGGATGCCTGAGGGAGCCGGGTCAGTGCCGGTCAGAGCAGCCGGCTTGGACTGTGACCTCAGCACCTGCAACAGTGGTGACAGTCAGGACACAGAGAGCCACGCGCTGCCCTGACACTACTTCTGCCTGCGGGGCCCACACCCTGCTTCCTGCCTCACTCACACCACACTTGGCAAGGCCTCCTCTCCCTCCTCCTCCTCCTGAAAGGGAAGGTGAATAACTGTATTAATATGGTGAAAAAAGGACGTGTTGATGAAAATGAATGATGAGGAGGAAGAGACAAGACTTGAAGATGAAGTGGAAGAAGTAGTAAGATTGGGACCTTATGCAGAAGGAAGAGATAGACCCATCAAACTAATTGAAATGGCAGACTGCAACCCAGGAGATCCTGGCGAGAGCTTTTAGGCTGAGGTCAACGGATGATGACAGGAAGGTGGATGCAAAACAAGCCGTGAAGGAAGAGGAAAGGAAAAAGTTAAGGAAATGAAAGAGGAAGTAAGGCAGAAAAATGAAGAAAGAACAGAGGAAGAGAAAGCAACATTTTTTTAAAGATAGTATTAGATGAATGGGTGAGAAAATTATACATCAAGTAAAAAGACTGAAGGAAAATGGTGTGAGGAAATATGTTGTACAAAACGGAATGGCAGTGATGTACACGAACACAGATGTGATAATACCAAGCAGGCTCGAACGGAGAGATTATTTATTAACTAAAGATCCAGACGTCGTGTGTCTAACATAAACTAAATTATTAGAAGAAGACCAAGTGGTGATGAGTAATAACTACAACATGTGGAGAAGGGACAGAAGTGGTGGAACAGGTGGTGGAGTTATGATACTGACAAAATATAAGGGTGAAAGCATGAACAAAGTGGATTATGGAGAAGGAAGAGCTTTAATAGTGAGTGTACCAATAAAAGTCACAAATAGAGAAACACAGATATAGTGGCAACCTATGTAGCACCCAAAACAAAGACTTGGAGTAAGGAAGAACATGAGAAAGTTCTAGAGGACACCTTGAAGTATTGAAGTATAATAATCAAGAGTAGTAAAAAGGTACTGCTGGCTGGAGATTTTCACTGCAAGGAAGTAAAATGGGAGACCTTTGAAGGAGGAAATGAGAATGTTTTGGGGGCTGGATTGTTGAGGCTGACAATGGAAAACACAATGACTCAGTGGGTGACAGAAAACATAAGATATAGGGCAGATGACGAACCAGCAAGACTTGACTTACGTGTTAACAATAGGTATGGACCTAGCCAAGGAGATCAGTTATGTGTGCCCCATGGGAAAGAGTGACCATGTCGTTGTAGAAATGGAGACGGAAAAGGATGTAAAGGATAAGATACAAGATACTTTGATCCTATCTAGACACTTTGCAAGTACCAACTACAAGGTTATTGACTATACAAAGCGCCACCACGCCAGGACGAACTTAGCGGACTCGAACCGCTGACCGAATGCAGGGACTCTGCATGCGAGCTCACGGCTCTACCAACCATGCCACCCTGATGGGTGGATGTAAAGGAAAGGAGGGAGATGAATCGTACAAGAGGAGCAGAAGAGACTTTGGAAAAACTAACATGGAAGAACTGATAAAATTATTTGAAGAAATTGACTGGGGAGAAATGTAAAGAGTGAATGATGTGCAAAAGAAATATGATAATTTTCTGGGCATATATGAGAAAGGAGTTGAAAAACATGTTCCATTATATACACCGGGAGAAAAAGTAAAGCAGGAATGGTTTAATGGAAGATGTGAGAGGGCAAAGAGAATAAGGGATGAGGCATGGAAAAGAATGAAGAGAAATCGGCCACCAAGAAATAAAGATGACCGTAAGTTGGCAAGAAATGAATGTGTGCATGAGGAGAGAGGAAGAGAAGAGAGATGAGAAGGATAGAGGTGAAAAGTGTAAGGAAGAACCCAAACTGTTCTACAGATTTATCAATGGAGGGATCAAGCATAAGGACAAAGTAGAGACTGAAAGAAGGAAATGAGATATATGAAGATCCAAACATAATGAGTGAAATACTAAATACAAATTTCCAGCAAGTATCCACAAAAGAATCAAAATTTAATGAACCAGAGAATGAAAAATGTTGTGAAGGAGTGAAAAATAAAAATAAGGATGGAAGAAGTTAATGAATTGTTGAAGGAATAGGAGGAGAGACAAGCACTAGGACCAGACGGAGTGTCAGGAGTGTCAGGAAGGCTGTGTTTTAAAGGAGTGCAGAAAGCAGTGGGTGGAACCAGTATAGGATATAATAAAGTGCTCATTAACCACGGCAAAAGTGCCACAAGAGTGGAAGAGAGCGGCTATAGTGGCAATCTATAGCAATGGAAAGATGGAGGAACCATTAAAGTAAAAATGGACAAGGACTGTGCGGTCATTTTCTGAGACACTGACTAGTTTTTCCTTGCCTAAAATTTGTGCTTTTTCAAATGGGAGTATTTTTATTTTCCGGAAACCAAATAAAACGTGTTTTTTATATATATTATTTTCATCACCAAATCCTGTGGTCTCCGTTTCCATTGATAACAATGTATCTCCATCAGAAAAATCACTAAAACTTGGCCAGGAAATAAAAGTCAGTGTCTCAGAAAACAGAAGTGACGGAATTGTACGAAAACAAGTGTGCCCCGCTCCGCATTGGCCAGCTGCCGAGTGGTCCCTCTGCCCCGCCCCGCCCCGAGGATTATTACCCTAACCGAACCAAATCTGACCTCCTAACGACACCCCGGCGGGATTATGAACCTAGCCCAGGGGTCCCCAACCCGCGGCCCGCGAGGCCATTCCGTGCGGCCCACCAGATCATTTCCTTTTGGTCATCGGTGCGGCCCTCCATCATTCCAAACGTGTGTTGAAACATCTTTTTTCTCAAGAGTGTGTTTTAGGATAGGTTAAGACTAGTGCCTCACAACGACAACATTTCATAACTAGGATTGATTGATTGATTTAATGCCAAAAAGGGGGAAATGTGCCACACATCAGAGGTCATATGGCAGAAAAGGCACATAACTAGGAGAGTAATAAAAATTGGTGCGACCCTCGGGCCCTCTCGGACTTGACGATGCGGCCTGCGGTACTCTGCGGGTTGCAGGTTGGGGACCCCTGATCCTAACCGAATCTTAACTGTTAGAGGTAGGGGGTTCACCGAAAAGGCAGGCACCGCTCGGGGATCGAACCCGAGACCTTCCACTTGCCGGGCGGACATGCTACCGTTACACCACAGTCGCCTCCCGGTGACAACCCACACATCTCCCCCCTAAAGCCCTGGGGCCAGGGCCAGTCCGGGGAATGTATATCACTCTGGATCCTACTCACTGCGCCTTGTAAGAGTGTGGCCTAGGGTCATGAAAGTCGAGATATCCTTGAGAGCTTTATTGTTGACAACTACAAGACAGACGCGGAGCCAAGACTCTAACATGGCGCAGTGAGTAGGATCTAGAGTGATACACACTCCCCGGACTGGCCCTGGCCCCAGGGCTTTAGGGGGGAGATGTGTGGGTTGTGACCGGGAGGCGACCGTGGTGTAGCGGTAGCATGTCCGCCCGGCAAGTGGAAGGTCTCGGGTTCGATCCCCGAGCGGTGCCTGCCTTTTCGATGAACCCCATAACTCGAATATTAACTTAACCTCCTAAAGGGTTGGGGGGCCTCTGGACGGGGAGGGTGTGTCTGCGTGCGCTATTAGACAACTTTATAATTTCTACAATATGTATATAAGTTTTGAAGGTTACACGGAAGTGGATTAATACTGTACAGTATACTAAGCAAAAAATAATATAGAGAACGTAAGTGGTAACGGGGGTAGCGACCGCGCAGTTCTCGTCCATTATACCTCCATTACATTATAGACCAGTGTCAATGACTAGCGCAGTGTGCAAGATAGGTGAGAAAATAGTAAAAAAAGCAATGGACTGACTATTTAGAAAGTGACGCTATACTAACGGACAAGCAGTACGGTTTTAGGAAAAGATCATGTGTGACCAACTTAAGGAAAAACTTAAAGTAATCGTCCAGACCCAATTTTTTTTTGCCTAATTATGTTGAATGCACATTCAAAACACCTAATCCACCAAAAAATAATTGATTTCCAGGCCTTATTTCCGTAAAAACACGACTTTTGTAAAAAGCGCGCGAAAAAAAATGTCTTCCCTCCAACAGGGCTACGCATGTTATTGATGACGTCACAAAAGGGACGCTCCAATGTAAAGAACACTCGCCTGCCTCTGTGAGACCTGTCGGCAAATGTTATGATGAGCGATTGTACTTCGGTGTCAGACAGTGAATCTGTCGCTGTGATAGATCTAGAGTACGATGCTTAATCTGAGACCAAACTAAATGACGCTGCTCGTGTATATGAGGAAAACAAACCAGATTGTGATGGGAGCCCAACCCTATATGTTCGAGCCAGAGTACGAGGTGGATGAACAGGTGTTAGCGGAGCCTGCTGAGGTTCAACACTACTACACACACAAACACTTCTACACACACACACAAACATCTACACACACAACACTACTACACACACAAACACTACACACACACACAAACACTACTACACACACACACACAAACACTGTACACACACACACACACAAACACTACTACACACACACACACAACACTACTAACACACAACACACACAACAAACACTACTACACACACACAAACACTACTACACACACACAACACTACTATCACACACACACACAACTACTACGCACACACACACACACACACAAACACTACTACGCACACACACACACAAACACTACTACACACACACACACAAACACTACTACACACACACACAAACACTACCACACACACAAACAAACACTACTACACACACACACACACAAACAACTACTACACACACAACAAACACTACTACACACACCACACAAACACTACTACACACACACAAAACATACTACACACACACAAACACTACTACACACACACAAACACTACTACACACACACACTACTACGCACGCACACACACACAAACACTACTACGCACACACACACACACACACACACAAACACTACTACGCACACACACACACAAACACTACTACACACACACACAAACACTGCTACACACACACACAAACACTACTACACACACACACAGCAGCGCGGGAAGAGGAGCCTCCCTTTTGCTACGTCACCGAGCCGTGGCGCATTGTCTGCCAGTTGCCATGAGCGTTTTCGAAGCTCGGGGAATTTACAGATTTTGATTGCGGATTATTAAAAAACGGCTGACTGGATGCAAGAAGTGACAACATATTGTTGATACACTCGATAATGGCTATACTCTAACTACATCAAATCAGGAATGATGAAATGGTCTGGACGATTACTTTAAGAACAAGGGCTCCACGGAAAGCTGACCCAAATGTTGGCTCTACGTATTATACTTAATGTCCTTAACACATCTGTGTAGATTTTAATGAGTGCTGATCCTTACTTTGCCTACATGCCGATATTAAGTTTCAGGTTCTTGAGAAAACCTAAGTCCAGCGAGGTGCGCAATGGACGACGAGTTTGAGAAAGTAGTGCGTATCTAAGTAGTAGGTATAACCTATATGTAGTTTTAAATGTATTATCATACACAGCCATACATACAATGTTACAATATTTCTTCCCAAATACTTATGTTACGTATTCTAGGTATATATATATTTGTTAAACTAGCTGTATTACTCCGCCATAGGGTGACACGTCGGCAGAGGTGGGCATCGCAATTTTTTTTCTAATTCCGCAATCGCAATTCCGCAATTTTTTTCAGATAGGCCTTTTCGCAATCGCAATTCCGCAAACTAATTTTGACACCTACAATTAAAACAAAAAATGTCTATAGACTCTTATAAACACCTACAATTAAAACAAAAAATGTCTCAAGACTTTTTATTAGTGTTTATTTTTAATACTTCTGTATTCCTATTGTTTCTGTCTATACTTGTTACTTGTCATTCACAATTAAGTCTTTGTCTCTTTTAGTGTTTTTCTTTACTTTTACACTTCACAGTCTACTGGCTAGTAATCACTAGGTGACTAGGGTATCTATATGAAAGAGAGTAACACCATTCATAGGCCCTATGTTAAACGCTACTGGGTGCCATCTTAGCGCCAGGGCCTCTTCGTTCACCCAAGACCCGGGGAAGTTCGCAAGGCATGACCCCGCAGTATATCATGTTATACATGTATAAAGGATATACTGTTATCTTCGGAAATGTTTGTTCTATAAGATTATCACACAAAACACAGTAAAACACATTAAATAAAGGCCATTATGAGACTCTGAAGAAATATGCATGAACTGAAAATTCACTTAAACGCATCGTCATGTAAAACTTTGCGGGACAACATATTACATGGAAGATATCAATAGAAGCAGAATTGTATTAGCTTTCTATTGGTATGTTTCGTTTTCTGATAAATGCAGTAGTACCTTGCAAAAATGAGCGTTAACTAAATAAATCGCCGCGCAGGCCGCTCTCTGTGATGACTCTGTTCCCAAATAATCAAATAAATATTGGATATATATCGCCTTTTATACAGCCTTAATAACAATTTTTCTATGTTTTAACTTTTAGCTAGTAAATTAAAGGATAATTTATAGTTTCACCCAACCAACGATTTTCTGATGCGCCTTATGTATATAATAAGGCGCATCAGAAAATCGTTGGTTGGGTGAAACTATAAATTGACCAAATTAAATTTACTAAATATTCAGTAGATAAGGAATAACTTACTCATCCAAGTGACTCAAGTTAGCTGGAAGCTTCTCTCCACCTGTTTCCTGGCCCTGCCTGCTCTCACGCTCAGTGCTCTGGCTGAAGGGCTGAGTGCTGGGGAGATCATCCTGAGCATCCAAGTCACTTCTGACACAATCCCCACTTCTAACACTATCAATATCAGGGTGGAACCTTTCATACTTTTCTCGATAACCTTTTCCTCGGCCAGAAAAAAATTATACGCACAATGTCCAACACCCAACGCTATGCTCACACAGACCCTCTATTTAGCGACCTAAAATTACTCAAATTGCGTGATGTTATATCCTTACAAACATCTCTCTTTCTACATAAAGCATTACATTCAAACAAGGTTGAATGTGACTTTCAATACATATCAAATAATCCAAATACCCGTAGACCCAATGATTTAAAACTCCCATTATGTAGAACACAAAGATACATAACAGCTAGAGGACCAAGTCAGTGGAATCAACTCCCATAAGATATGAGACATTCAATCGTTCAACATTTTCAAATGGAAAATCAAGCAGAGGTTGTTCAGTGATTACTAGTTTGTATTGTCAGTGTTGCGAGTGTATGTATTTGAGTGTAGTATGTGTGTGTGTGTGTTTCTATATCTTATCTATATTCTACTTATATATTATATATATATATATATATATATATATATATATATATATATATATGTGTATGTGTGTGTATGTGAAATTGTGTATATATATGCAGCTTGTATATAATATAGTATACGAATAGTATCGTATGTGCAATATTCTAATTTTCGTTGTATTGTGTATGTCATATATGTGTATACTTAGTTATGTATTATACATGTTTCTTAGTATATACAGTATATAGTCATTGTGGGAATTACGGTTGGGTAGAGTAGCCTTATAATATATTAGGCCTAATAAATGACTTTGTCGGCACTAATTAATGAATTTACAGGTCTGTATAAGAGCTTCGGCTCAACAGACCGAGCCTTTACAAAAATATTATATGTACTCATAAGTATTACCAATGTATTGAATGGGCCAATAAATATATCAATATCAGTATCAGTATCAGTATCCTGTGTATCCACACTCATACTCCTACTCCTAGGCGACGGAGATGGCGACAAAAACTTGTCCATTCTGGTTAAATTTGCTAATTTTCAGAAGCAAAAATAGACTTAATAAACGGCGTTTAGTAAATAAACGGCTATTTTTGCTTCTGTCTAATTTGTAATTTCAGTAATTTCAAATTTGTCTTATATTTTGCAGATTGTGCTCATATAATTAGCGTTTACTAAACGCTAATTATATGAGCACAATCTGCAAAATATCAGACAAATTTTAAATTACTGAAATTACAAATTAGACATCAGCAAAAATAACCGTTTATTTTACTAAACGCCGTTTATTAAGCCTATTGTTATCCTATATCTATATAAGTTAATAAACCCGTTTATTAACCACAATAGACACTGGTTAGTGGTTACTAACCACTAACCACTGCCAGTAACCAGTGTCTATTGTCTAATTTGTGCAATCTTAGTACTTCACTAACACAACAACAGTATATGTAGGATAAATCAGTAATCACACACACGGCCAGCGTAGTGAGCGTACACGCTCTCAATCCCAAGTCCCAGAACGCACTGACTGAGTGAGTGACTGCTACACTAGCTACAACACTAGCTAGCGATGCTTGGACGATACTTGCTTGGTCTTGGTA
Organism: Chionoecetes opilio; assembly: GCA_016584305.1. Lineage (NCBI taxonomy): Eukaryota > Metazoa > Arthropoda > Malacostraca > Decapoda > Majidae > Chionoecetes > Chionoecetes opilio. The sequence continues at coordinate 315,049 of JACEEZ010022044.1, forward strand.
CGAAGACCGTTTTTTCCCGCAATTGAAAACTGATTGGTTTCTGCGACAAAAACACAACAAGCTTGGTAGGGGCCGAAATAATAATCAGTCCAAAACATTGCAAACAATATCACAAAGCAGTATAACACACATTTCAGCAAGTGTTATTGGAGTGGTCTTCGTAATCCAAGACGGTGCTTGGACGACAAAAACACAGCTGATTGGCAGTTGGCAGTGTCGTCTCCACCATATTTGGTGGGAACTTATGTTCACGCGGCCACTTGCCATTTTGAAGGTGGTGATCGTCACAATTATTGCGATTGCGTTTCAAAATTTTGGCGGTCCGCAACCCGCAATTCCGCATTTTTTTCAGGCATCTGTAATTGCGCAATTCCGCAACCGAATTACCCATTCCGCAATTTATTGCGATTGCGCTTTTAAATTTTGGCGGTCCGCAATTCGCAATTCTGCAATTTTTTCAGGCATCTGTAATTGCGCAATTCCACAACCGAATTACCATTCCGCAAGTTGCGGAATTGCGGACTAAAATTGCGGAATGCCCACCTCTGCACGTCGGAACCTCTCTCAGAGCAGGCATCCCAGTCACCGTTCTGTCTCAGCTATGGAACCTTGTTCTTGGATACCTGGCTCGTTCCATGTTTTTGATGGTATATAAAGATCTGAATAAAAGGTTTCACCAATTCCTCAAGGAAACCGCAGCACTCTACTATCCTTATACATAAAGGTAAGAATTTAACGCTAGAATTATTGTTTATACGTTTTTCCCGAAACTTGGCATATCCCTGGAATTGATCTACTTTTAGGACATTTTTCCCATGTTTTGAAAAGTCCGCCCCCGTCCACTAGGTTAGGTTAGTGAATAGCACGGGGAGGTCGAGGGGGGCGGAGCCCCCCCCCGTTACGTTAGGTTAGGATAGGTCAGGTTAGGTTAGGTTAGATTAGGTTAGGTTAGGTTAGTGCACAGCACGGGGGGGTCGAGGGGGGCGGGGCCCCCCCTTTATGTTATGTTATGTTAGTGCACAGCACGAGGGGCTCGAGGAGGGTGTTAGGTTAGGTCTGTAGTTTTGTTATCTTTAGAATAGAGGCTGAACCTCCTATCTTCTTCTTATAGCCAACAAGCTTGAAGACATGGTGGAAACCGGGGTTTTTGGGTAGGGGAGCACACACTTAAGGGAAATAATATTATGGCCCCGATAAAGTCTATGAACTAGGGAAATTTCCCTAGTTTAGGTATTTTTTGCTGGGAGCCATATTTCCCTTGTGATGTTTTAGGGTGGCGGGGCACACATAAAAGGGAAATATGGCCCCGATAAAGTCTGAACTAGGGAAATTTCCCTAGTTTAGGGATTTTTTGTGGGGGAGGTGCTATATTTCCCTTATGTGTGCTCCCCCACCCTAAAACAGCACACACATAAGGGAAATATGGCCCCCCCCCCAACAAAAATCCCTAAACTAGGGAAGTTTCCCTAGTTTAGGGATTTTTTGTGGGGGGCCATATTTCCCTTATGTGTGTGCTCCCCCACCCAAAAACCCCGTATTCCCGCCAGTTCCCCAGGCTTGTTGGCTATAATAATAATAAGAAGAAGATACGGGGTGGAGCCCTTGTTCTTAAGTTTTACCGGTGGTGTTGTGAGGAGGAACCCTGGGAGTCCTCGGCAGGGATATCCTGCCAGGCTATCACAGGCGTGGCAGCTGACCTGTCTCCTGGAGGAAGGCACAGGTGAGGCGGAGGACAGCGTGTTGTGCTGGACGCCAGCAGGTCAAAGGTGGTGACGTTCAGGGCGTGATGGTGGGCGTGGACACTGCAGCAGCAAGTGTTGGGGAGGGGAGGAACCCGGAGGATCCTGCACCAGGGGCAGGACACAGACGCAGGCGGTAGGGCTGGGCGCGAAACGATTCCGGAATCGATTCCACCACATAGGCAACGGAATCGATTCCTCGGAAACGATTCCACAGATATTTCACATTGAGTTCTATAGTAAACAGTGGCAGCGCAGGTGTTCACAGGTGCAGCCTTGATCTTGATCTTGATTTTACAGGTGGCTCTCACAGTCCCAGCAGCAATAACATCCATTCTCTTCCTGTCCTTTCAACCACCTCATTCATGTCACATCCCATTTCAGTCAAGACCACTCGCATCATTTCCATTCTTTCCCCGTTATACTTCTAAGTAGGGATGTGCACTGGTATCCGGTATACCGAAATACCGGTATTTTAGCATCGGTACTACCGGTATATATTTTTTTCGGTATACCAGTATCGGTATTAGTATTCCATCGGTATACCGGTATCGGTATATTATTTGGTCGGTATTGGATTTCGGTATTATGTTTTTTTCTCTTCTTTTTTTCTCGAAACAGACTACTCACTAGTAGGGTCTCTGTAATAAGAGGGTACCGCCATTCATAGGCCCTATGTTAAGCCGGCCACACACACACCGGCGCGGCCTGTCCGGCCGACAAAAAGTGGCGGGGCATCGTTCGCCGGACGAGACCCACACACACACCGGCCGCCTCATGAAAATATACAGTACACGTCGGACCGCCGTGGTGATAACATGAATCCGCTGTCCGAAAATGACTTGCTGGTGATGGCTGCATGTGCAGCCATATATAATATCTATATATAATACGTCATATATAATATCTACATTATCAGAAATACAATTATAACTGGTACAATTAGACATTATCTGGCCGAGCGAGGGGCGGGCCGCACCGGATGGCACCCACACACACGCAGGCGGCAGGCCGCGCCGGACGGAATTTTCAAGCGCCGACTGATTTTCATCCGGCCGCTGCGACAGGCCCCGCCGGATGAAAAACACCCCCACACACACACCGGCCGCCTCTAGCCACGCCCCTTTTCGTCGGCCGGACAGGCCGCGCCGGTGTGTGTGTGGCCGGCTTTAAACGCTACTGAGCGCCATCTTAGTACCAGGGCCTCGCTGTTCACCCAAGACCCACGGAAGTTCTCAAGGCATGACCCCGCAGTATATCATGTTATACATGTATAAAGGATATTCTGTTATCTTCGGAAATGTTTGTTCTATAAGATAATCACATAAAACACAGCAAAACACATTAAATAAAGGCCATTATGAGACTGAAGAAATATGCATGAACTTAAAATTCACTTAAACACGTCGTTATGTAAAACTTTGTGGGACAACTTATAAGATGGAAGATATCTGTAGAAGCAGAATTTTATTAGCTTTCCATTGATATTTTTCGTTTTCTGATACATACAGTAGTACCATGCAAACATTAGCGTTAACTAAATAAATCGCCGCGCCAGCCGCTCTCTCTCTCTCTCTCTCTCTCTCTCTCCGTGAAAGAGAGTGAGAGAGAGAGAGAGAGAGAGAGAGTTACCAAAATACTGTTTCTACTATATATATATGTAACGTAGAAAAATTATTTTGGTAACTCTCTCTCTCTCTCTCTCTCTCTCGGAGAAATTAAATCAGAAATTAAATTAGAGAAATCTCTAATTTAATCTCTAAAGCCCGGTTCAGACTTCATGTATTTGCTACGTGAGTCTTGTTATCGTGACGTCACCGTGACGTCACGATGACGCTACCTCGTCTCACTGGTCATTCCCGCTCGCTCTTATCAGAAAAAAATGCAGTATAAAACCACCTTGCTTTCCTTACTTCCTCCCTTTTGTATCCCATGACACACCTATTACTCCCTTCACTATATCCCCCTTCACTCCCTGCTCTACCTATATAGCGCTACAATCCCCTGACAGCAGGCTATTGCAAAGGTTACAAGTGGATTATGTATAACGGGGTTCACAGGTGTTGCCACATATCGCAGTCGTGGCTGTATTTTTCAAGTCACTAATAATTACTACCTATTACACGGCCTGTAGAGGGTGTTGGTGGCGTAGCGTGATGCTGTAAGAAGGATGATATATAGTAGCTACTAGAGGGGCACGTGAGAGGGTTAGAACTAGAGAACACGAGAAATAACGCAGGAAATACAACAGAGGTACTGGGCAGACATTCAGAAAGAGTTAAAGGGCACGGTGTTTAGCTTAACTAACTTCCTCTATTTGTACAACCCGGAAGTCGCGGGGATTCTGGTACGAGATATGGCAGTGGCGCTACGGTGTCACTATGGGTGATCTTTTCCGCTTGATAATCTCTCTATTCGTAACTGGTCTTCCTGCCATTTGGGGGAAGCAACCACCCCGGGAGGCGGGTCACAAACCCCGGCTAACACCCGATACCCATCACGGCTGGATGGACAAGGGCTTGGGGTTTTATTAAGGAAAAGGGAGCCATTATACCTTCAGTCTGATGCGTGGCGGTTGGTGGCAGCTACCCGCCGGGGTGGTGAGGCGAGGTGGTCTCGGTCAGAGTCTCGGTGAGGTGCCGCCGTTCACCACTAGGCTCATCACCCCATAATAAACTCACCATGAGGGTAGGAGATAGGTTTAAGGCCTAATTTCATTTGTATACTTGCCCTGTTCAGTTCAGAAAACATCATATATACTCAATTTATGAGTATTTTTATGTATATTGCGTGCTCTACGCCACCCCTACCGTGGTCGCTTTGTTTTGACAGCTTAACGTCTTTAAGTACGTCTTCAGAATGCCAAAAGTTGCCCAGAACAGCTGTTGGAAGTCGCTAGGTCGTGCAGACCGGAAGTAAGCCTCTCTGAATGTAGCCCCTGGTGTTGGTGGAGCTTACAATCAAGCAGCGGTGCCGCTGTTCCGCCTTGAAGCAGTGGGACACAATATTTTCACATCATGTATGTCTTCCATTACTAATATTGTCTTCCAGAATCACTGGTAATAAATATATTTTAAATCAGACCTTGGAAACAGCATTATTTTGATATTGCAAAACTTAGTTACGTATAATGTTCTATAAACTGTGGCACCACCGCTCACGCAGCGCGCCAAAAGAATGGGGAGTTTTCAAAGCTAAGCCGCCAGATGTCTCTCGCGCATCTCACATCCGCTGCCCTTTGAGCGTGAATGATCTATCATTTACCGTAAACTCCCTGTATTTTTTTGGGACATATCAGAATTACCCTTCAATACAACAACTGAAACAGTTCTTAATAAAAAATGTAGTTTATCATTTTGTTTTTCAGCACTTGAAGAAAATATTGGCAAAACATAGAATACTTGAAAACTCAATTTCTTAAAATCGTCATTTCATGGAAACACTGCACCTTCAAGCTGAATGAAGCTTCAGGAAGTATGTACTTGTATGTAAGCTTTCGCCGAGTACCTGTTTTGGATGTGTCTGTCTCTTTTGCGACGAACATTTAACCAAGAAATAGTGTGGCGTTCAGCATCTCCGAAGAAACCATCCCGATGTCGGGATCTGATATCAGTCACTTCTTCTTATCCACGGCTGGGGGGAAGAGTCTTGTTTTGTTCTTGTTTTAGGGCTGCGAGGATCCCTTGGGGAACACTAAGAGCCCTGGTGATGTCCTATGATGCTATTACAGGCGTGGTAGTTGACCTGTCTCCTCAGGAAGGCACAGGTGAGGCAGATAACGGCGGATACATGCGTTCCTGCAGCCCGCTCTTTTTCAAGACAACAAGTAAACAAGACCCATGTATTGTCTTCGATAGAGGACTGTTCGGTGAGGTGCCAATTGCTTAAATTACTTCTTGGTTAAATGTTCGTCGTAATAGAGACATATACACCCAAAACAGGTACTCGGCGAAAGCTTACATACAAGTACATACTTCCTGAAGCTTCATTCAGCTTGAACGTGCAGTGTTTCCATGAAATGACGATTTTAAGAAATTGAGTTTTCAAGTATTCTATGTTTTGCCAATATTTTCTTCAAGTGCTGAAAAACACAATGATAAACTACATTTTTTATTAAGAACTGTTTCAGTTGTTGTATTGAAGGGTAATTCTGATATGTCCCGAAAAAGTACAGGAAATTTATGGTAAATGATAGATCATTCACGCTCAAAGGGCAGAGGATATGAGAGCGCGAGAAACAGGCTTGAGCGTGAGCTTATTAGAAAACTCCCCATTGGAAGCTCCGAACTTTGCCTCCAGAGACACACGTCTTTCAAGGTCACACAAGCAGGAAGTGACGTCACGTGGACAAGACGCACGTAGCAAATACGTGTAGTCTGAACCCCGCTTAATCGTGAAAGAGAGAGAGAGAGAGACTTACCAAAATACTTTTTCTAATATATATATATATATATATATATATATATATATATATATATATATATATATATATATATATATATATATATATATATATATATATATATATATAATATATATGAAATTTTCTACTAGCTATATCTATAATAATATTTATGGCCACTTTGGGGATGATCCAATCATTTTTGATTTTTTTTTTTTTAGCGAAAATTGTGGAAAAAAAGTGGGTTGCGAGAATTGAGGAAACCTTGATGTAGAGGATTTCTACATCCATGATTCCAGGAAAGTTAGAAGGGGCTACTGGAGAGTCTGTGTTTGGTGGGCCGAAGGCCCACCAATATGTCCGCTATAGGTTCCGCCCCCCGTGGCGCAATCCCATCATATGGCACAGTTTTGGAACCAGGTCGACCAGGGAAAGGTTTTAAGGCCACTTTGGGGATGATCCGATCACTTTTAATTTTTTTAATTTTTAGTATTAGCGAGAATTATGAAAAAAAAGTGGGTTGCCAGAATTGAGGAAACCTTGATGTAGGGTGATGGGTAATGGGTGAGTGAATGGGTGGGGTGATGGGTAATGGGTGTGGGGTGATGGGTGAGTGAATGGATGGGGGGTGATGGGTGAGGGACTGTGTTTGGTGGGCGGCCGCAGGCCCACCAATAGCCCTCCGCAGGAGCTAGCCAAAAGGTCCGCCCGGAGGGCGGCTTTGCGGCTGGTATCTAAATTTATCATTATCTAAATCTAAATTTCTAAAGTAGAAAAATTATTTTGGTAACGCTCTCTCTCTCTCTCTCTCTCTCTCTCTCTCTCTCTCTTTCACGGAGAGAGAGATGAAGAGAGAGAGAGAGAGAGAGAGAGAGCGGCTGGCGCAGCGATTTATTTAGTTAACGTTAATGTTTGCATGGTACTACTGTATGTATCAGAAAACGAAAAATATCAATGGAAAGCTAATAAAATTCTACTTCTATAGATATTTTCCATCTTATAAGTTGTCCCACAAAGTTTTACATGACAACGTGTTTAAGTGAATTGTAAGTTCATGCATATTTCTTCAGTCTCATAATGACCTTTATTTAATGTGTTTTACTGTGTTTTATGTGATAATCTTATAGAACGAGCATTTTCGAAGATAACAGTATATCCTTTATACATGTATAACATGATATACTGCGGGGTCATGCCTTGAGAGCTTCCGCGGGTCTTGGGTGAACAGAGAGGCCCTGGTACTAAGATGGCGCCCATAAATCGAGTTGTCACTACTCTATTATTAGAGGTACCCTACTGACTAGTACCAAGACCAAGAACTGACTAGTGACTACTCCGACTGCCGAGACACCTATGGTAGCGTAACGCTCATTGGCTCAGAGCCTCAGGATCTGAGGCGCGTGTTATCATTGGCCGATTGCAGCTCAGCTGACAATGCCGCTCTGTGAAACCTCCCTCCCTCCCTCTACCCCTGAGGGCAGACCATCACAGAAAACGGATCATTACATATCACACAGGCGTCACTATACAAATCTAGCCTAGGTCAAATTTTCATTATTGTTATTATAGGTGCCTTGCATGTGACGTCACAGCCCTTGTTGTGGCTGCGACAAGCGCGGGAGATGCGAGCTGGAGGACCAACAAACTCCACTTGCCGACCGTGTTTGCCAGCTTATGGTAATTTTCCCCTACCAAATATATGTTTATCAGTATAAAAGGTATACTGTCATCTTCGGAAATGTTTGTTCTATAATATTTTCAAATAAAAAACCGCAAAACACACTAAAGAAAGGCTATTATGATAGCAATTGTAATAATGAAATATTTGGGGGTATATATATATATATATATATATATATATATATATATATATATATATATATATATATATATATATATATATCTAAACTGTCTTTCCCAGGAATCTCAGGAACTCTTTGTCCAAAAGTAAATGTTACTAGGAAATTTGAATCAAATTATTGTTATTTTCCTTATTTAGAGGTTACATTATACATACTAATTACTGATGCAAAAAAAGAAATGGCTTACGCCACATAACATTTTATTTTAGGGGGTTCTAAGCTGTACAGTAGGGGTTAAGAATCGTAAAAAAGAAAGAAATGGCGTACGCCACATAAAACTTTATGTTAGGGGGGTCTATGCTGTACTGTAGGGGTTACGAATTGTAAAAAAAGAGATGGCCGACGCCAGGGGCGGATTTATGGTATGCGGGGCCCTAGGCCGGTGGGAGTGCGGGGCCCTGAATGAAATGTGGGGTAAAATTCTAGAGTCCTTTCCAGCCCTTATTAGTGTTTTTTTTTTTCTCCAGACCTTCACAGACCTCTTCAGATACCTCTAAAACGTAATTATAAAGTGGAGGAGAGATGCCCCCTTCAACGCCCCCTCCCCCCTATATTACCCCCGCCCAAGACCCCCAAAAATAAAATGTCTAACCTAACCTCACTACAACCTAACCAATAACCTCCTAACGAGATACAAGGGTGGGAACGGACTACAATTTTACCAGGCTAGGTTAGGTTAGGTTAGTAATTTATTTTTTATTTTTCAATCTCTCCCCCTTTCTTTCTTTCTTTCTAGGTGGGGAGCTAAACCACGGTTTTCAGTCGCAGTTCAAAGCCTATTTTCCGGCTGGCTCCCTGAGGGCTTGTAGGATTAGGCCCTAACTCTCTGCTCTTTTTACCCAAGCCTTTTCTAGAAATACTTTAACCCCTTCAATGATTCTTCTATTGGTGTCCTGTACCCTACTCAAACCTAAAAGAAATTCCATTATCCCATCTATGTTCCCCTCTGCCACTCTATCCCACTGATCCACTTTATGATCCACCCCACTTTATTATTACGTTTTAGAGGTATCTGAAGGGATTTGTGAAGGTCTGGAGAAAATAAAACTACTAATAAGGGCGGGAAAGGACTAGAATTTTACCAAATGTGGTTCAGATTTCATATTAGTTTAATTGAAACTTTTTCCATATTTTACATTATGTTGGTACTAATTTGTGGCATATTATGGTTCATACAATGTAACAGTGTTCGAGCAAATAAGAAATGTCCAGCCAAAGACTATTATATACTGGACTTGCTACTCAGTTTGGGCTATTTCCAGTGGAGGCCAGTTTTGCGATTCCTGACATTTTCGAACATCACTCCCATCTCCCTTCCTATGGTTTATCAGTATAAATGATATACCGTTATCTTCGTAAATGTTTGTTCTATAATATTGTCAAATAAAAAACAGTAAAATATACTAAAGAAATGCCATTATGAGAGAGTTTCGAAATATGCACGAACTTAATATTCACTTAAACTTCGCCATATAATATTTTGCGAGAAAACATTTTACATGAAACATATCAACAGCAGCGGAATGTTATTAGCTTTCCAATGATATATTTCGTTTTCTGATAAATGAATTAGTACTACCGTATGCATAAATTAGCGTTAACTAAATAAATAACCTCATCAATCGGGAAAATTACCCGATTGATGATGTAATTGTTTTAGTTAACGCTAATTTATATATGGTTCTAATTCATTTATCAGAAAACGAAATATATTAATGGAAAGCTAATAAAGTTCCGCTTTTATTGATATGTTTCATGTAAAAAGTTTCCACGCAAAATATTAAATGGCGAAGAGTTAAGTGAATATTAAGTTCATGCATGTCTTCAGTCTCATAATGGCATTTCTTTAGTGTATTTCAGTTTTTTATTTGATAATATTATAGAACAAACATCTACGGAGATAACAGTGTATCATTTATACTGATAAACCATAGTCTACTGCAGTGGTTCCCAACTGGATTCGGCTCGTGGACCCCTAACGGTCTTCGGGCACTTTCCGTGGTCCCCGCCTCAATTTTGTCAAAAACGCGAATTTCAATTTCAATGCGAGACATCTGCGAAGTACAATTATATTTTATTTTTGACATGGTCACAGCGATCAAAACTGTATGTATCAAACAAGTCGTAATACAATGATTTAACTCAGACAATACAATGATGAAACTCAGACACACTCATTTACACAGACAGACACACACACACACACACACACACTCACTCACTCACACTCGAAGACACACACTCACTCAGTCAGTCACTCACTCACTCACTCACGCGAATTTCAATTTCAATGCGAGACCTGCTCTTTGCAGTCCGCGACCAGTTTTAATATGTTTGGTTTGGTCTCAGAACATGCGAGTCTCATATCACTACTCATTTCAAGTCGATTTCTCTTCTTTGGCTTCAGATCGAACATCACTGAAAACCCTGCTTCACACAAGTACGTCGTAGGAAACGGGAGAAACATCTGCGCTGCCTTGTTGCAAAGACGTGGATAGGTGTCCTGCTGTTGTAGCCAAAATTCGCTGAGGCTTAGCTTTCGGAATTCTGCCTTGGCCACTGCTGATTCTCGGAGCATGAGCAGCTCCTCTGCCTCCTCCATTTCGTCGTCCACGACCGCTCCGAATGGGTCTTTGTACCATGGGTAGTAGGCCGGTTCGACGCCGTCGAAGTAAGCCTTGAACTCACTCGTGAGCCTTTCGAGATGCGCAGCGATGGACTCCTTCAAATCATCAGGGAGGTCAAGTTGTTGCTGTTCTGCTTTCCATTGCTGGATGCCTTCCTCCTGTCGAGGAGGAAGGCATCCAGCAATGGAAAGGCAGCGACGTTCCCTCGGTGCAGTCTCCGAATCCAGAGGGCAATTCGAGCCCCCAATCCGGCGAGTTTGTCCTTCACGTCCGATACAGACGCCTCACGGCTCTGGAGAGTGACATTTACCTCGTTCAAGGTGCCGAAAATGTCTGCCAAGTACGCCAGCTTCATCAGAAACTCCGGGTTTTTGTAGTTTTCGTGGCGATGATCTCCTCTGGTTTCCATCTCGCGAAGGAAGATCTCCACTTCCGTGTGCATTTCAAAGACCCTGGCCAGGCACTTTCCCCGCGAGAGCCAGCGAACCTGAGTGTGGTAGAGGAGGCTCGTATGGGTCGAGCCCATTTCCTGTGCCATCAGATCGAAGAGCCGGTGGTTCTTGGCGCGCCCTCGGATGAAGTTGATGGAGCTGATCACGGAGTCGAGCACAGACATCAACTCAGGAGGCATCGTCTTCGAAGCGAGAGCGTATCGGTGAAGAGAGCAGTGCGAATGGAGATGTGAGGCCACTTACTCTTCACGCGGGTCACGAATCCTGTCCGAACACCGATCATGGCTGGCGCTCCATCAGTGCAAATGTGCTGGAACTGCATCCACGACAGCCCATTCTTCTCGAAAAAAGTAATCAACAAGCTTCTTGACCTCCTCCGCCGTCGTTGTGGTAGTCAGGAGCTCGCAGAAAAGGAACTCCTCCTTCACCTTCTTCTCCTTTTCGTAGCGGACAAAGGCGATCAGCTGACTTTGGTTCGCTATGTCGGTAGACTCGTCGAGTTGAAGACTTGCCCGAAATGCACTGGCCCGGATCTCTTGGCACACTTGGTTGCACACGTCGGCCGCCATGTCGTCAATCCTCCGCCGTACGGTGTTGTTGGAGAGTGAGATCTTTGAGATCTCCCGCTTGGCCTTGTCTCCGAGAACATTGCGAACCATGATCTCCGCGCATGGCTTGATGAGCTCTTCGCCGATCGTATGCGCCTTCTTCCTCTCCGCGATCTTCAGGGCAACTTCGAAGCTGGCTTGAACCATAGGCTTGGATTCGGGTTGGAATCCGTAAGTAGGCAGAGTACCTTGCTTATCAAAGCGTTTCCTCTTGGCTTCAAGGTCTTCCTCGGTCAGCTCAATATTCGGGTGTAGATTGCTCTGGTGGTGCGACAACTTCGCCGGTTTTAGGGAGCAGTTGGCCAACACAGTGGAGCAGTGGATGCATTGAGCCGCGTCCAGTCCGTCCCGCGAGAACTTGGTGAAGCCATACTGCTGGTAGGTTTCGTTCCACTTCCTCTTCTTGGACGTTGAAGCCATCTGCGAAGTACAATTATATTTTATTTTTGACATGGTCACAGCGATCAAAACTGTATGTATCAAACAAGTCGTAATACAATGATTTAACTCAGACAATACAATGATGAAACTCAGACACACTCATTCACACAGACAGACACACACACACACACACACTCACTCACTCACACTCGAAGACACACACTCACTCAGTCAGTCACTCACTCACACACACACACACACACACACACACACACACACACACACACACACACACACACACACACACTCACTCACTCACTCTCAGACACACATTCACACAGACAGACACACAACGGACCTGCACAGAGGACAGTGGAGAGGTTACTGAGAGCGGCAGTGCGAGAGGAAGCCTAGCTGGCTTGGCGGGCTCGCTTGAAAGTATCCTATCAGAAGCGTTCCCTCGAGAGTGACGTCATTTCTTTCTCTATCTCTCACACTTATTTTGATAAATAAGTCTTATTGGAAGAAGGTCTCTTTTCTGAGAAGGTGAAAAAGGCTGTTATTTATTTTAAAAAAGACTCTGAGTTATAAATATATGCAGAACTCTTGTTTTTTTTATATTTCATGTTTTGGAAACGGACGAATGAGAGACGTTCCCGCGAATGACGTCATTGCCTTCCTAGTTGTTTAAAAAATACACGAAGGACATTCTTTATAAGACAATTTTTGCATGTAATAAGGTCGAAAAGAATTATGCTATGTGATTTTAAAAGATTTTTCTTATAAATCTTGCTCGTAAACTAATTCATTTATGTTCGTTGTTAATAACTCGTTCAAAAAATGTTTTTAAATAGTCACTCAAGAAAAGTCTTGGTAAGCTATTAAAGAAAACGAAGGCAAGCGAGTTACTAGGTGATACTTGATTATTTTGAAAAAGAAATAGAGAAAAAAAAAATGATCATTACACGTGGACCCCCGGCCAGGCCTTCGTGGACCCTCAAGGGGTCCACTGGACCACTGTTGGGAACCACTGGTCTACTGTATTCATGGCACACTTTTTTACTTGCTGATTCGATTGATGATGTTATATTTTTAGTTAACGCTAAGTTATGCATGGTTCTAATTCTTTTATCAGAAAACGAAATATATCAATGGAAAGCTAATGAAAATCCGCTTATATTGCTATGTTTCATGTAAAAAGGTTTCGCGCAAAATATTAAATGGCGAAGAGTTTAAGTGAATATTGAGTTCATGCATATTTTTTCACTCTCTCATAATGACATTTCTTTAATGTCTTTTACTGTTTTTTATTTGATAATATTATAGAACAAACATTTACGAAGATAACAGTATATAATTTATACTGATAAACCATAGGAAGAGAAATGGGAGTGATGTTCGAAATTGTCAGGAATCGCAAAACTGGCCTCCAATGGTCATGGGCGGGTTGGCGCGGGGCACGAGTAGCAAGTCCAGTATACAGTAGTCCTTGGTCCAGCATTCAGATTTTCATTGAAAACATATTTTTTCCTCTGGGGTGCTGGGCCCTTGCGTGAGCAGGGCCTAGGCCATGGTCTACTCGGTCCCCCCTTAAATCCGCCACTGGCCGACGCCACAGGAAACTTTATATTAGGGGGGTCTATGCTGTACAGTAGGGGTTAAGAATTGTAAAAAAAGAAATGGCCGACGCTATAGGAAAATTTATTTTAGGGGGTCGATGCTGTAGAGGTTAATAATTGTCTGAGAATGGACAAGCAAAAAAAAAAACGAAAAAATCAAATACCGATACCGGAAATACCGGCATTTTGGCACGGTATCGGTATACCGGTATCGTAACTGATACCGGTGTGAGGACGTACCGGTATTATTCTCGTAAACCGGTATCGGCAATACCGGTATTTTCTAGATACTGCACAACCCTACAAGTTCTAAGTTCTCACATTCTTGTATGAAACCATTCCGGCGTTCTCCCACACACGTAGTCTCTTGGCAGAGAAGCAAAAGGGAGAAGCAGAACTAGGGGTTTCATTCTCCCCTCCTTCCTCTCTGCATCACATGCATACGGGCTCCCCCATCACTGAGGCCTCTTATACGTGCTCTCCAAGAATTCTCCAATAATTATTTTACACTCCCAATCTTGTTGAACGCACGACGACGACGCACCATGGCTTGGTGACGTCACAAAGGCAGCCCCCCCCATCCCGCTGTAATACAGAAGCACGTAAACACAGACATAAATATAGTACTTGAAGAATTTTGGGTGTTTCCGATTTTCTTTTGTGATATGCCAAAAAATTAAAAAATATCCCAAGAGGGTGTAATAAGTAACGGGTGTAAATATTTTTTGCCTCGTTTTTTCTAACTTCGTCGCGTCGTCTTGTATATTTGTAGACAATTTGGACTTCTCTTATACTGCAGTTGTGATAACTTTTCCTGCTGCTGTCCAATGGTGAAGAGACAGAGTAAGGCTTATGCGATATACATATATGTGACCTGCAGGAAATAGGAGGGTAACTTATGCGTGGACCGACTGTTTTTTAAGGCAATCAACAGAGAAACCTTTAAAACCCTGGATACATTTATTGAAAGTCACACCTGCACTGCCAACCCAACAACTGCTGGGGCCATTACTCCCTCACAGAACACAAGGGCACGGCTGCCACCACACATGTAACACACTGCTCACCACCACCACCACCCATTGCCACACAGGACACACTCCCACAAGCACGGGTACAACCACACTTGTCCACACAACACACCACCTCAAAAGTGGATCTTCATGTGCCTGGCAATATCCTTCTTTGTCTTGAAACACTTGCTACAAATGCTATTACTTCTATGCTACTACTGGCGACTTCAATGCTACTACTGGCACTGTGAGAGATGGTTACGAGTTATGTGTTGGTCCCCATGGCTCCGGTACCAGAAACACCAACAGTTCTCTGCTTCTGAACTTTGCAAGGTCCAGAATGTTGAGAATTGCAGGTTCTTGGTATCAGAGACCAGAGCTGCACCGCTGGACATGGTATAGTAATGCCGGAGGGGTAGCTAAGGAGATCGACCACGTCCTCGTTAGTACTCGTTGGAGGATCCTCCAGAACTGCAGGGTTTACCGGAGTGCTGAGTTCTTTGGAACAGATCACAGACTTGTTGTTGCTTCATGTCATGTTCAATGTCACCTAAGCTTCATGTCAAGTCCAGAAGAATCTCAAGAGGTAACCATACTGTGTTTCATCTTGAGAAACTGAAGGACTTGACATGTGCTCATGAGTATGCGGTGGCAGTCTCAAATCGGTTTGATGTGCTAGTAATGTCCGGTAGCACCTGGTACTGTCCGGTAGCACTTAGTACCGTCCGGTAGCACCTAGTACTGTCCGGTAGCACCTAGTACCGTCCGGTAGCACCTAGTACCGTCCGGTAGCACCTAGTACCGTCCGGTAGCACCTAGTACCGTCCGGTAGCACCTAGTACCGTCCGGTAGCACCTAGTACCGCCCGGTAGCACCTAGTACCGTCCGGTAGCACCTAGTACCGTCCGGTAGCACCTAGTACCGTCCGGTACCACCTAGTACCGTCCGGTACCACCTAGTACCGTCCGGTAGCACCTAGTACAGTCCGGTACCACCTAGTACCGTCCGGTACCACCTAGTACCGTCCGGTACCACCTAGTACCGTCCGGTAGCACCTAGTACCGTCCGGTAGCACCTAGTACCGTCCGGTAGCACCTAGTACCGTCCGGTAGCACCTAGTACCGTCCGGTAGCGCCTAGTACCGTCCGGTACCGCCTAGTACCGTCCGGTAGCACCTAGTACCGTCCGGTAGCACCTAGTACCGTCCGGTACACCTAGTACCGTCCGGTAGCACCTAGTACCGTCCGGTACCACCTAGTACCGTCCGGTAACACCTAGTACCGTCCGGTAACACCTAGTACCGTCCGGTAGCACCTAGTACCGTCCGGTTTAGCACCTAGTACCGTCCGGTAGCACCTAGTACCGTCCGGTAGCACCTAGTACCGTCCGGTAGCACCTAGTACCGTCCGGTAGCACCTAGTACCGTCCGGTAGCACCTAGTACCGTCCGGTAGCACCTAGTACCGTCCGGTAGCACCTAGTACCGTCCGGTACCACCTAGTACCGTCCGGTAACACCTAGTACCGTCCGGTAGCACCTAGTACCGTCCGGTAACACCTAGTACCGTCCGGTAGCACCTAGTACCGTCCGGTAGCACCTAGTACCGTCCGGTAACACCTAGTACCGTCCGGTAGCACCTAGTACCGTCCGGTAGCACCTAGTACCGTCCGGTAGCACCTAGTACCGTCCGGTACCACCTAGTACCGTCCGGTAGCACCTAGTACCGTCCGGTAACACCTAGTCCCCGTCCGGTAACACCTAGTACCGTCCGGTAGCACCTAGTACCGTCCGGTAGCACTAGTACCGTCCGGTAGCACCTAGTACCGTCCGGTAAGCACCTAGTACCGTCCGGAAACACCTAGTACCGTCCGGTAACACCTGTACCGTCCGGTAACACCTAGTACCGTCCGGTACCACCTAGTACCGTCCGGTACCACCTAGTACCGTCCGGTAACACCTAGTACCGTCCGGTAGCCCTAGTACCTCCGTACCCTACGTCCGGTAACACCTAGTACCGTCCGGTAGCACCTAGTACCGTCCGGTAGCACCTAGTACCGTCCGGTAACACCTAGTACCGTCCGGTAGCACCTAGTACCGTCCGGTAGCACCTAGTACCGTCCGGTACCACCTAGTACCGTCCGGTACCACCTAGTACCGTCCGGTAGCACCTAGTACCGTCCGGTAACACCTAGTACCGTCCGGTAACACCTAGTACCGTCCGGTAGCACCTAGTACCGTCCGGTAGCACCTAGTACCGTCCGGTAGCACCTAGTACCGTCCGGTAACACCTAGTACCGTCCGGTAACACCTAGTACCGTCCGGTAACACCTAGTACCGTCCGGTACCACCTAGTACCGTCCGGTAACACCTAGTACCGTCCGGTAACACCTAGTACCGTCCGGTAACACCTAGTACCGTCCGGTAACACCTAGTACCGTCCGGTAACACCTAGTACCGTCCGGTAACACCTAGTACCGTCCGGTACACTGTACAGGATTATTTATATCATTAGGTGAATGGTGATGTATATATTTGATGGTTAACGATGGGCAAACAGTTAATTTTGACCTAACACGTCCAAAAGGATTTGTACGCGAACTGTAGGCCTACCGGTCGTTCTTGTCTATAGTATTCAATTAGTTTGATTTTAAAAAGTTAACCATTATTTTTCTATAGCAGTCAAAAAAATTATAAACTTAGAAATTACATAGAGATTAATTCCGATATACGATATATTAATGTAGAGTTCTATTATATTTTCATAAATAAATTGGTTGCTGATGGCGGCGCATTTTTACGACATTTATGACTGCTATAGAAAAATATTTTTTTTGTTAATTGAATTTATAAACTTAGAAATGAATAGGATTAATTCTGATTCATTATTCATTCATTAATTCTGAGAATAAGCTGAATACATACAACCCTCATGGATGAATTAGGCCAAATTAATGGTTTACTCGTCGTTTACCATGAAATATATTCACCACATGGTATAAATAATCCTGTACAGTGTCCCGGACGCTACCGGGCGGTACCGGACGGTTTTTAGGCACACCCGCTCAGCGGGAGTATTTGGCGTTGTCGGTACCTGTGCGGGAGGACAAAGATCCGGATCTTCAAGTCGCTTGTGATCCCTGTCTTACTCTATGGTTGTGAGACATGGACACTAAATAGTGACTTGAAGAGACGAATCAATGCCTTTGGTAATAAGTGTCTTCGCAGAATCATGGGGTATCGCTGGGATGATTACGTGTCAAATCAGCGATTGCACCGTGAAACTGAATCGAGGCCTATTACCTGCATAGTCCGTCAGCGCCAACTTGGGCTATATGGGCATGTGGCATGTACGCTACCCTGAAACCGATCCTTCCCATTGGGTTGTATCTGTAAGAGACAATCCGGCGTGGAGGAGGCCAAAGGGGCGCCCACAAGGCTCGTGGCTGGGGCAAGTTGATGTTTCTTGTCGAGAGCTGCTTGGTATGGGAAAGGAGCCTGCATGGGAACTCGCACATGGTGACCCTCGGGAGTGGCATCGTAGGGTGGGCGAGGCGACGCGCCCCCCGGCGTATGCCCCTAATGATTGATTGTGTGTCCTTGCTGAACGTCAAAATTGTGTGGTGGGGGTTGTGGTTAATGTGGTGGAGGCTGTGGTTAATGTGATAGGGTGTATGGTTAATGTGGTAGTGTGTGTGGTGGGGGTTGTGGTTAATGTGGTAGGGTGTGTGGTGGGGTTTGTGGTTAATGTGATAGGGTGTGTGGTTAATGTGGTAGTGTGTGGTGGGGGCTGTGGTTAATGCGGTAAGGTGTGTGGTAGGGGCTGTGGTTAATGTGGTAGGGTGTGTGGTGGGGGCTGTTTATTGTGGTAGGGTGTGTGGTGGGGGCTGTGGTTAATGGGGGTAGTGTGTGGTGGGATTTGTGGTTAATGTGGTAGTGTGTGGTGGGGGGTATGGTTAATGTGGTAGGGTGTGGAGGGGGCTGTGGTTAATGTGGTAGAGTATGGTGGGGGCTGTGGTTAATGTGGTAGGGTGTGTGGTGGGGTTTGTGGTTAATGTGGTAGTGTGTGGTGGGGGCTGTGGTTAATGTGGTAGGGTGTGTGGTGGGTGCTGTGGTTAATGTGGTAGGGGCTGTGGTTAATGTGGTAGTGTGTGTGGTGGGGGCTGTGGTTTAATGTGGTAGGGTGTGTGGTGGAGGCTGTGGTTAATGCGGTAAGGTGTGTGGTAGGGGCTGTGGTTAATGTGGTAGGGTGTGTGGTGGGGGCTGTTTATTGTGGTAGGGTGTGTGGTGGGGGCTGTGGTTAATGTGGTAGTGTGTGGTGGGGTTTGTGGTTAATGTGGTAGTGTGTGGTGGGGGCTGTGGTTATGTGGTAGTTGTGTGGTGGGGCTGTGGTTTAATTGTGGTGTGGTGCTTGGGTTATGTGGTGGGGTTTGGGGGGGGTTAATGTGGTGGGTTTAGTGGTAGTGTGTTGGTGGGGGCTGTGGTTAATGTGGTGGGGCTGTGGTTAAAAGTGGTAGGGTGTGTGGTGGGTGCTGTGGTTAATGTGGTAGGGGCTGTGGTTAATGTGGTAGGGGCTGTGGTTAATGTGGTAGGGTGTGTGGTGGGTGCTGTGGTTAATGTGGTAGTGTGTGTGGTGGGGGCTGTGGTTAATGTGGTAGGGGCTGTGGTTAATGTGGTAGGGTGTGTGGTGGGTGCTGTGGTTAATGTGGTAGGGGCTGTGGTTAATGTGGTAGTGTGTGTGGTGGGGGCTGTGGTTAATGTGGTAGTGTGTGTGGTGGGGCTTGTGGTTAATGTGGTAGTGTGTGGTGGGGCTTGTGGTTAATGTGGTAGTGTGTGGTGGGGGCTGTGGTTAATGTGGTAGGGTGTGTGGTGGGGGTTGCCGGGTGTCTGTGTGGAGGGTTTATGGAACTGTCGTCGATGAGAATTCTCGCCGAAATACCAACCTAGAACTCTCGCCGACGTGGAAATGTTAACCTAACCTGGACATTGGAACCTAACTTAACCTAACTGATCAAGCTATTGCTGGTATTTCATCCCTGAATACAGAAACACGGGTAAATCCTGATTGAATGTAGCCTATATATTGGGTCCTGTAATATCAAGAATTGGAACACTCGACGACGGCGGCGATAGTTCCAGGTACTGTAGGGAGGTATTTGAGGTGCGCCTTAGTGACTTGTGATGGACTCCTATACTCTTATGTTTGTTTGGTTACAGGGAGTTTGGTACACAAGTTAATTCGTACCCAGGTTTTATTAGTTGTTTCGTACACTGATTTTGAGTTTTTTCGTACATACCTGGTGTCGAAACGTACCTCTAGTAATCAAGTTAAACTCTGAGATGAGTGTATGAAACTACTACGTTTTCATATAGACTACGAAACAACTTTTTTGTGTACGAATCTACTGGTGTACGAAACACTTGTGTACGAACTGACGGCATCTGTTTGTTTTAACTGGTTATTGTTTTTAAGGAGTGGGAATTCTGGTTATTATGGTGGAAGAGAGAGAGAGAGAGAGAGAGAGAGAGAGAGAGAGGGGAAGAGCGGAGAGAGAGAGGAGAGAGAGAGAAAAGGGGAGAGAAGAGAAGAAAAGAAGGAAAAAGAAGAGAGAGAGAGAGTGTTTTTTGGTGTGGTGTCATTATCACCCACGGTCTTGCCCACGCAAGTTGAACTCGCATCCCATTTCACCCTCCCCAAATGTCCTTAACCCCCCCGGTGCGAGTTGGAGCGATTTTCCCGATCTGTGGGGCAATGCTGAGACCTCACACCCCACACACCCCCTTCCATTTATCAAGGGGGACAGAACCGACGTAGGGGGACAGGGGGTTTCGTTCTGACACCGCGGGGACGGAGTGTTTTTTTTTGACCTTTATGTTTCACAATCGTAACCATGGAGAAAAGCTAAGATAAGCGAAAAAAAAGAGTGCTTAAAGGCGGGAAAAGACATAGGAAGTCCCAAAAACTAAACATTTATAAGAGAAAGGTGACCGGTAAAAACCCGTTCCAAGTCCCCTTTTTGAGCACCGTGGTGGTGAAAGACTTTGTGCTCCAGCTCCTCCACCAAAGTATAATCGTACTATCGCTTCACCGCCACGCCCTACACAAATTTGTATGTGCCTGGTTCTGCTGTGGGTGACGGGTATGTCTGTCCCCGGGGGCCCCCATTCCCCGTGATTGAGCCCCCTGACGACGACGGCCGCCAGCCGGCTGCCGGGATAGGACACCTCTTCATCTGCCCCAAAGGGGGCCCCGCTCCCCTTCCCCCTCCGTTGGGAGACCCCGACTCCTGAAAGGATTTGCAAGTTTGGGCATCTCCTTCGCCTCATCACTGCCTCCTCCCCTCCACGTGATGCTATACCCACCACTTCGCTGTTTCTGAATCCGCCTGCCCTCTGCCTTCCCCCAGCCTACTCCCCTCATCATCATCAGGTCAGGAGGGATCAGGTCTTTATAAACCCCGGGAAGTGTCCAGGGCATTTTTTGAATCAATTTTTTCAAAAAAATTTTGGGCAAGCATCTAACCATACCGGGGGGGCAGAGGTATCAAGTTCGAGGGGGCCCAAACCTTTGATAACTTGCCCAGCCCCCAGAGTCTGTCACAACGCTGGGGGAGTGGGGCCGTAAAAGTCGGGGGTTGCATGGACACGACCCCCCTACATGGGGAAAATTTTTTCCCTGTTTCCCCAGAAATGACGATGACGAGATTCTGGCGGGGCTTACTGTACTTGACGGCTCCCTTCAGAAATGTTAGTCCCCTTAGACTCCCGACTCCCGCCGGGACGGTGAGTCGGAGGCCAAATGGAAATCAGGGTCAAATTTGGGGGCCCCCCTTTCCGACCGGTCTCTCTAGACAAGCGGTGTCTGGGTCCCCCCCCACCCCTCCCTGTCCCCCGGTTACCCGCTGTTTCCCTTTTTGGCCGGAAAGCCACCTGCAAATGAAGACCCGTGCAGTAACTGCAGTGGTTTTATTTTGCAGAGGGGTGTGCCCGGGCCGGGTACGCCTTTTTTGTGGTATGACCACCGCCCCCCCATAAGCGTGCCCGGCTTACCTCCGGGCGGTGCAGGTGGCAATCCTTCCATACGCCCCTTTTCCCATTCGGATGTGAAGAGGAAGCTGAGGGGCATCCACCCGGGGGACCTTCCGCCAAGGGGGCCCCCCGTACGGGAGCCGCCTCCCCTACTCGCCCCTTTCCAGCCCCTGCTCCAGGGCCTCCCCCTGCCTGTCAGCCAAACCCAAAGGCCTCCCCCCTGCCCCCTATGAACCCCTCCATTACTGTTCCACTGGCTGCTGGCTGCGTCACCCCCACCCGCCCCACCCACATCAGTGGGTCCCCTTTCCTCCAAACCCCCAAAGGCCCCAACAGCCCCCCCGCACTGTAACATCCCCCCAACAAATATAGGCAAGGCCTCCTTCCTCCCGGGAGAGGCCCTTAGGGAGGATATGGGGGGCCCTTCCTCCCCCTACCCCCTTTCACCAAATCCCCACCCCGACCTGTTCCCCCCTCCCTTTCACAGCCCAGCGCCATCCCCCAACGCCAGATCAACAGCCCCTGCCCTCACTGGGCATGCTACCCTTGCGCCCCTTCTTTCTCAGGCCCAGCATGCTTCGGGTTTTGCATGGTCAGCCTTCATAAGGGAATTGCACCCATTCCCCTTTGAATTTTTTAATTTTATTCGGGTTTCCAGCCTCAGGGACAGCCCCTCGTTGCCTGCCGGGGCCCCCTTACCTTTTTTATGTCACTCACGCAGGAGTCCTTTACCCCCCTCCCACTTCATCTTCTGGAACGCCCGGTCTCGTACGGAAACTTCCATTTCTTTAAAACCCCACCTCTATCATACACTCCACTATTTTTTGGCGTCGTGGGGACGTGGCTCACAGATGCATTTCCCCC
The DNA here is from genome assembly GCA_016584305.1 of Chionoecetes opilio. Classification (NCBI taxonomy): domain Eukaryota; kingdom Metazoa; phylum Arthropoda; class Malacostraca; order Decapoda; family Majidae; genus Chionoecetes; species Chionoecetes opilio. The sequence continues at coordinate 337,641 of JACEEZ010022044.1, forward strand.
CTCCTTTCCCAAAACTATGCTTCCTACGGGATGGAAAGGGGGACCGGCGGGGGCAGGGGGGCGGCCTGTTTCGCTGGTCCACCGCTCCCTCTCTTCTAGCCCTCTCACTATCACTCCTTCCTGGAGGTGGCCTGGAGCTTGGGGGGGGATGTTACCTTTGATTGGGCCCCCCTTCAGATTTTTTGATATACAATCCACGTTTAGATAAAAACCCCTTGGGAATTCCAGCACTTTTTCTTAGCTTTCCTCCCCAGTTAAAAATGGGTGATTTTAATGCCCATATGACCTCTGGGAACCGCCCTCCCCAGGAGCCGGGAAAAAAAACCGTGGGGTCGATCCCTCTCGAGCTTTCTGGCGGACAGTGTTTCTTTATCTCTCCTTACCCCCACCGGGCCTCCCCCCCCAGGGAATGACCAGTTTCAGGGAACCCCTCCCCCTTTGGGACCTCTCCCTGGGTAATGGCCCCCTCCCCTCCCCACTTTTAAAAACTGGCCCTTACTGGGGAGCGACCATCTTCCTGTTGAATTTCCTCCCTTCAGTACCACCACCCCTCCCCCTTCAGCAGACCTCGTTGGCCCTTTCACCAAAGGAGAGCGGTCTTTTCAATCGAATTAAATTCCTTTCCCCTCCCATTACCCTCCCTTCATCGGATATAATTCAAACCCCGGCCCCCCGGGGAGGGGGCCCCCCCCCTTTTTTTATCCCCCCCCCCCCTTTTTGGTCCCCTGGTGGTCCGGAAGTGTGCGGCACCCGGGAAAACCACCCACTGCTTTCTTGGGCCCATCCCCCCCCTTTTCTTTCCCTTTTTGGGGCCCCTTTAAATTTTAGAGAGAAACTTTCCTTTTTGGTTTCCCCCCTTTTTTTCCCCCCCCTTGGGCCCTTTTGGAAACCCCCCCCCCCCCTTTCCCCTTTTTAGAACGGTTCCCCCCCGCCGGCCCCCCCGGGAAAAAAGGGCCCCCCTCCCACATTCACATAATCGGTTCGCCCCCCCCCACCTTTTACCCCCTTCAACCCCCCTTTTTTTTTTTCCGTAAAACCCCCCGGGCTTCCTTTTAAGCACTGCCCTGGGAACCGGGGCCCGGGCCAAAACCCGAACAGCCTTCCGCCCCCCAGATGCGGCCCCCTCCCCGGGGTTTCCGCCCTCCCCTGGGGGGGTTTCCCCTTGGGCGTCTCCACAAATTTCCCTTTTAACCCCCCCGGGGCCCTTTGGGGCTTCCTTGCCCATCCCCCCTTTTTGGGAGGTTTAAAAAAAGGGGGTTACTTTTGGGGAAAAAACCCCCCCACAAAAGTTCGGGTTTGTTACCGGGGGGACCCCCCCTCCACAACAGGGGGTTTTCCCCAAAAATGCCCAAAACCCCATGCCCCCCGCAAAGGCACCCCCCCAAAAACCCTTTTAAAAAATTCCCCCCGGGCTTTTCCCCCCCCAAGGGTTAAACTCCCTTCCTCCTTCCCTATTTGGGGGAAACCCTTCCGGCCCCCCCACCAGGGGTTTCCCCCGGGTTTCCCCCTTTTCCGTCCTTCCATTTGTTTGATTTCCCCCCCACCCCCCACCTACCGGGTACATTCTCCACGTCCTCCCCTTCAGGGGTCGCCTCTCAAATGGGGTTGATCCCTCCCTCAGGCCACCCGTTTGGGGGGGGAGGTGATGCCCAAAAACCCCTTTGGCTCACCAATTTCCCCAAAGAGGTCACCATTAAGGGCCCCAAACCTTAAAAAACCCCCAAAAAATTCCTTGGGCTGGGTGGCCCGAACCGGGGGGCCCGTACCTGGTTTCCCCCCAAAGGGGGTTTAATAAGTCCCCAATTTAAGGGGGGGGACAAATTCCCCCCTTTTTTTGATTCCCTTTGCCCAAAAAAAAAAAAAGGGGGTTTTTTAAAAAAAAAAAAAAAAAAAAAAAAAAAAAAGGGGGATTAAAAAAAAAAAAATAAAAAAGGAAAAAAAAAAAGAATAAAAAGGGGAAAAAAAAAAAAAAAAAGAAAAAAAAAAAAAAAAAAAAAAAAAAAAAAACCCCCCTTTTTTTTTTCTCTAATTTTCTGCCCTAAAGTAACCTTTAAGGTCCTTCAGGCAGGGGGGGACCTTTTTCCCCCTCCCCCCCGCACGTAAATCCCTCCTTTTTAACCACGGTGTTGCCGCCCCCCCTTTTCCCTTTTTTCCCCCAGGATTGACCCCCTAGGTTTCCCCCGCTCCTCTGGGCAAATTTTTCCATCAGGGAGGGCTCAAATTGCCCCCCTGGCCCCCCCCCCGGCGCCCCTCTTCCTATCCCACCCTCCAAAATTTCCCTCCCCTAACCCCCCATGCCCTTTTTTCACTCCCCACCCTTTTTTTACTTACTCTTTGGGCCTTTTTCCCTTCAGGGGGCCCCCCCACATTTCAGGGGAAATGGGGCCCCGGGGGGCCCCCGGGGAAATCCCCCCCCCCCCAAACCCCGGGGGACGATCTTAAAAATGGCTGTCCCCCCTGGGGGGAAACTCCCCCCTTTTTCACTTCATTGGCGGCCCCAAGGGAACCTGGTACCCCTCCCCACCGGCCCTACAGCCCCCCAAAAATTGGCCCACCGCCCCCCCCCCCTGGGCGCAGTTTGCCCGGGCCCCATCCTGGGCACCCTGAAATTTCCCCCGATCCTCCACCCCCCCAACCGGCATTTTTCCCTTTTCCCCTCCCCGAGGCCAACTCTGTGCCCCCCTTCCCAAACCCGTTCCCTTTAAATTTCCCCCCCAGGGGCCCCCACTTTCGGGCCAAATGCCAGGACTAAAGCTCCCTTTCAATTCCCCACAATGTGGCCACCCTGGGGGCCTAAAACCCCCAAAAACCCCCCTCAAAGGGGCAGGGCAAAAGATGTCCTTTTGGCCAAAGCAGTAAAATTTGGGGCCCCTCAAAGAAGAAAACTAAATTAGACCATTTTTGGTTTAAAATAAAAAACGCAAAAAAAACACTGAAGAAACTGCCCAGGGGGTTTTCCCTCACTTGCGTAAATCGGAAACAAAAGCTTTTTGAAAAAAAAACATAGGGCTGGTCCCTCCAAAGGAGGGAAAACTTCCCTTGAAACGGAAAAATAAAAAAGAGCTGAAGGCAAGCCTGGCGAAACATGAAGAAAGACTGCAAAAATTAGAAGACACCCAGGATATAGTGAGCACACTTAAAACCCAGATCATGGAGGAGCTGAAAGAAGGAGAGGATAGAAATAGTAGGAAAAATAACCTTGTTCTCTACAGATTAAAAGAAAAGAACACAGAAGAAACCACAAGGGCGAATGATGTGGAGACTTGCACCAAGATCTTCACAGAGGTCCTGGAGGTGAGAGATGTTGTAATCACCGAGACAAGGAGACTAGGAACCCAAACCAGAGGTAAGGACAGACCAGTCCTAGTTAAACTCAGAGAGACTTCCAGTAAATTCAGTATTTTAAAACAGGCCAAAAAACTAAGGAATGCCAGAGATGAAGACATAAAATCCATATCTATATCAAGTGACATGACAGTCACAGCGAGAAAAAGCTTACCAGCTTAGAATGGAATTGAAAGACAAGCGAGACCAAGGAGACTTTACTTGGTATATTGTTTACAGGAAATGAATGCTTCAGAAAAAGAGAGAAACCGACCAATTACGCCAGGAAAATTGACAAGTGCAAAAACTTACATACATACTACTAAATGTACAAGGGTTAACAAACTTTAAAAGATTTGAATTAGAAAAACTTATTAAACACAAATACGATATTTTATGCCTTACAGAAACTCAAGAAAACTACAGCAAAATAGATTTTTCAGAACAATTTGAGACCCTAAGCTCCTATAGAGAGATGAATGATAAAAAAGGAGGTCTGAAATTAGCATATAGAAAAGATAGCGTCAAGATGGAAAAGATGACGACAAGGGACAAAAATGTATTACATGCGGAATTTAAGCTAGGAGCAATGGACGTGTGCCTCATACTAGTATATTTTTCATGCACAAATGCCCAGAGAAATGTGAATATCAAGAAGGGAAATTATAGATATAGCAAACAGAATCCATAACAAACATGTGATAATCCTAGGTGACTTTAACAGTCACCTTGGATTCTTAGGACCACAACCGCTGAATAAAAATGGAGAAATCACAATAGAGATGGTAGAAGAACTTGACTATACTATTCTAAATGGAACAATGGAATGTTCAGGAGTGATGACAAGATGTCAAAATGGTATACAAAGTGCAATAGATCTAGCTTTAGTAAATCATAAGTACATGACCCAATTCATAAACATGAAAATAGACGAAAATAAAGAACTTTACGACCTTTCTGACCACAACCTGCTGGAAATTAACTTCAAAGTAAACAGTGGACAACAACAGAAATTTCAAGATGAAAATTCAATAAAAATTACAGTCACAAGCTTCAAAGAGGAACACTGCGAAGAATATATTAAAGAAGTTGAAAAACGACTAACATATCCGAATAAGCCAATAACTAATATAAAAGACTTGGAAGAAATCATGAACCAGTCAGCGCAAAAACACCTAACAAAGACATACTTCAAGAGAACTACAAAACACATCCAAGAGACCGAGCCCATCTGGATAACAAAAAACATAAAGCAAGGAATAAAGAAAAGGAAGGAATTTAATAGACAGGCAAGGAGAGCTACAACACAAGAACAAAAAGAGACTAAAGCAAATGTATACAAAACAGAAACTACAAGTTAAAGAGGAAATTAAAATTGCAATAGCAAAACATGAAAGAATAATTACTGAAAAGATTAAACAAGACAAACATTCAAATAAGAAACTGGAAGCAAATAAATTACTTAAGAGGAATTGAAAATACAAAGAAATCTGTGACTCTTTATGAAAATACAATAGAGATTCCAAAGGAAGAGATCAAGACCAAGCTCCACCATCTCTATTGTATTTTAACACGAGGGCAGTAGACGTAGTTTACCTCGATTTTCAAAAAGCGTTCGACAAAGTTCCTCATAAGCGTCTCATTAGCAAAGTAAAAGCTCATGGTATAACAGGCCATCTTTCAGATTGGATAGAAAACTGGCTGTCAAATCGTAAACAAAGGGTGGTAATAAATGGAAATTCTTCTGACTGGACCAGTGTAAATAGTGGTGTTCCTCAAGGATCAGTTCTCGGACCTATCCTGTTCTTAATATACATAAATGACATTGACGAGGGAATCACATGCAGGATATCGAAATTTGCTGATGACACGAAAATCACAAACATAGCCTCTACAGAATCTCAGCGCCAACTCATACAAAACGACTTAAACACGCTAACAGAATGGTCAAAAACATGGCAAATGAATTTCAACCTTGACAAATGTCATGTACTACATATCGGTAATAACAACCCTCATAAAAGTTACGTGATGAACGATTTCCAACTAACAAGTGTTGATAAAGAAAAAGATTTAGGCGTTATAATCTCGAAAGATCTCAAACCGAATAACCAAATTATAGAGGTAGTAAAAACTGCAAATAAATTGGTTGGCTTTATTGGACGAACTTTCAGTTTCAAATCTGAAAAAGTTATACTCACTCTTTTTAACTCTCTTGTTCGCCCCCCATCTAGAATACTGTGTGCAGTTCTGGTCACCTTATTATAAAAAGGACATAGATAAACTAGAAAAAATACAGCGCAGAGTAACCAAAATGATACCTAGATTGCGTAATAAATCGTACGAAAATCGGCTCAAAGAACTTAACTTATTCCCACTAACAAAAAAAGGGATAAGGGGTTTGCCCCTCACGAAGTTTTTAAAAATCTTCAATGGTTTTACAAACGTAGCCCCCCAAAAATCTTTTCACCTAGCCCGGGCAAGCTAAAACTAGAAACAACGGTTTTAAAATAAGCGGGAAAAATTTTTTTTGTAACAAACCAAAGGGGGAAAAAGTATTCTTCAAAAACCGGGGTTTGAAAACGTATGGAATGGGCTCCGTAAAGAGTAAAAAACTAAAATACAATAGAATCTTTTAAAAAAATTCCCCCTCGATAAATTTTTCCTATAAAACCCCCGGGTTTTTCACTTTTTTATCTCGGAATAAAAAATTTTCTCGCGGGCCTCTGATACTTACTCTCTTTGGGCGAAAAATGATTGCGATTTCGCGTCTACAAAACCCCCTCCCCACGTCCCCAGACAGCCCCGAGAAAAGGGCCCACTACTACAACTTTTGCCCTGTGACGGGCTGGGGTTTCAGAAAGGGCCCTGTAAATTTAGTGACCACCATCGGGATTTTATACCAGGGGTCACTCCCGAAAAGGGGGCTTTGGGAAGTCCCCGGGCGTCCTACTTGGAAATTGCCTCCCGGCGGGGATTGAACGGAGCGGGGGCCTGATTGACTGCTCCCTTTCCCAAGAAACCCGCCGGGCAAGGCTGCCCACCACCCTTGAACTTCCACACTGACCCTTTACACCAACCTACTTAGACCTCAAAACACCCAGAAGCCCCGAGTTAAGGGTTCCCTACACTCCGACCTTAAAGGGGTTTGGGGGGACCAGAAAGGGCCCTTCAGTTAAAGTGACCACCATGGGGATTTAAGGTACCGGGGGTTCACTGCTGCAGGAGGCAGGAAGTGAGGGCCCGCCCACTTTAAAGTACCCCACCCCGCAGTGGATTAAAAGGGAGCGGGGGCCTGATTGACTGCTGCCTCCCAAGAAAGCGCCAGGCAAGGCTCCCGGGGCACCCCCCCTTAAACCCTCCACACTGGGGTTCAAACCTTTACAAAACACACAAAATTTTACCTATCTATCAAGCCCTAAACCAAACCCCCAAAAACTAGTAGTAGTTAGCCATAGATTACAGCTTTCAACTTTCCTCACAAATTCCGGGCGTTTTTCTATATTTCATGGTATCACTTCTTTTCCCGGGCCAGCTTGGGCCCTGGAGGGATGGTGGGTGGGGAGGACCTTCTACTTCCTATCCTTTCCCCTCTATCATCTATTTTGTGTGGGTAGTTAAACCCAAACAGCCTTGAAAGGACCTTGGGCCCTGTTGCTGTTTGTGTTTCCTTTGTAATCCTTTTGTCTTACGGGGAAGGAGGAAACCAAAAAGCACCCAAAAACAGAATAGACAAACCGTGGAACCAAAATAAACGACAAAACTACGTAACTAGTTTTTACCAAACAACCGGTTACAGTACAGCTGCTCAAAAATGAACGAAAAATAATTCTGCCAACACACCTTCTAGAACATTAGATAAAATTTAGCCCAACCCCCCTGAAAATGACACTAACATGGAACAACCAAACTTTCAAGAAAATGAGATAAAACAGGCTCTCAAGGCAATAAAAAAAAAAAAGCTACAGGACCAGATGCTAGAGAGGAGAATTTTTTTAAAACCCTGGCAGCAGTAAAATCTTTACGAAAACACCATCCAAAAAAAATGTTTTGACAACATATTAAAAGTGGAAATGTACCTCAAAAAAAGGGGAAAATTTTCAAAAAATAAATGATAGGGCAAAAAAAAACAAACTAAAAGTAAATGTCTGACCCCTCGCCCTGCTTTAAATCTTCCCACAAAATTTTTATGGCCCCTCGAGAAGGAAAAAAAGACAAACCATCACAAAAACAAAAAGAATATGAACTAAAAGCTGGATTTACCAGAAAAGACGAATCGAAACAACCCCCGTTTTCTTTTAAAATACGCATGAACATCTTTCAAGAGAAGAGACCATTAATTTAAACCCTCGTTTTAGATTTCAAAAAAAGCCTTTTTACAAATGGAAAAAAGCCCCTAATAGAATGCCCCAAAAAAGTTTAAGGGTACATCCCCACATAAATTTACATCATAGTGACAAAATACCTAAATGACAAGACCTCCCCTTTTCTAAACAAGAGATCGTAACAAACAGGGTGTCCCCCAGCGGGAAAAAGGCCCAAGGGTTTCAATGGTTTTAAAATCAAATGTTTTTATGATAACTATACCCATCCACAAACCCGAACCCAAACAATATTTGGGTTTTAAAAATGGGTATTTCTTTTTCCCTGCTTTTTTTTGCAGATGGGCCTTATTTTAGCACAAAAATGAATCAATGCCCTAAACCTGGGCATTGACACTCATCGAAGCAGCAAAAGCAAGTGGCCTGGAAATGAATTTAAAAACAAAAACCATATAATGATTTACAACCATGAAAAACCCCCTTGAAAAAACTCTGTGTATCAAAAAAACAAAAGGGAAATTTAAAAAACTTTGGGTAAAAAATCAAAAAACAAAAAAAAATTCTTTTATCCCTTCAAGAAAAAACCAAAAAAGGAAGCCCCTAGGGTTTAGGGAAAGTAAAAAGCAGCAGTAGGGCAAAAAACACCAAAAGGGGTTCTTGGGGACTCATTGCCTCATTGGGAAAAAATACTGGAAAAAAAGTGGGTTTTCCCAAACTTCTCTACTTCAAGGCCCTCCCTACCATACAAACAGTAACAACCTCAAAAAATCCCAAAAAACAGAGAACAAAGTTTCAGAAAAATCCTTTCGAGCCCCCCAAAAACACACCAAACAGTTTTCCCTTTAAAAGGAAAAAATTTTTATCTCTTGATGAAAACCAGAGATGCAAAAACTAAACTCTCATACATAAGATACATTTTGGCCCACTCCCCAAAAAGATCTACTGAAACGATGCTTGCTACAAAGACTAGAAAAAAGGGAAAGATTACTGGACCAAAAAAGTCAACGTTTTTTAAAAAAGCTTTAAAACCAAAATATACCCCCTATAAGAAAACACAAGAAATAACTGACAAATTAAAAAAACTGATCCCAAGAATGGAACCCAAAACTTTTGAAAAAAGACACTTAGACTTTACAGAACATCAAAACACACAAAAAAGAAAATTTTTTATGATAATGATAAAATCCCACAATTTTGATAAGATGCAGAAGAAACCACGAACTAAACTACAGGAACAACACCCCCAACGGGAACCAGCATGACACATGAAAACCTGGCGGGTGAAATTTTAGAACGCTTCCCGTTACACTGCGGGGAAATATAAAGACATCAGGAAACTTAAACTTTCTACAAACAACACCTGAAAATGTGTAAAACTTGAAAATTTTTCCCCTAGAGATGAACGGGATGCAGATTAAAAAAAACTTTGTTACTGATGTGGAAAAAAAGGGAAAACAGCAAGAACATTGATTTACAAGAAAACCAAGACATTTCAAAATTTTTTCGGTATAAGCAAAACATGATCAAGAAAAAACCCCAAAACCTTCAAAATCAAAATAAAATCCCCCGATAAAAAATTTTACCCCCCACTTCATCTTCTGAGCAGAGGGTTTTGCTATTCTCCTTTTTATCCTATTTTCTTTAAATCTCCCTTTTTTAAACAAAATCTCGCTGTTTTAACGTATTCTTTTATTTAAGAAAATAATGTTGGCTATTCATAAAATGAGTTTACGTTTTCTTTTATGTTAACTCATTTTTTTGGGGGGGTCTATTTTTTTTTGGAAAATATAAAAATATAAACAAAAGAAAAAAGGGAACTCAAGAGGCCGAAAGCCCTACACGGGGGTAGTTCCTGTATTTAAAAACACTACCTACTCCACCTTTCATCCCCATCCATGAAATTATCCAGCCTCCTTTAAAGCTCCCTAATGACTCCGCACTAACTACCTGTCTACTGAGTCATTCCCAAATCATTTCCACCTATTTGTGAACCTTTTCCCTTTTTCCCTTTTTACATTACGTTTTTCCAAATTTAAATCCGTTTTTTTGCTCTCCCTGATTACTAGCTATAGAATTTTTCCTGAGAAAATCATTTTAACCCCAAATGTTATATATAAATGATTTAAAAATCCCTTTCGCTTTTCCCCTTCATCACTGTTGTAGTATTCCTTTTGGCCAGACACTAATTGTTTTGGCTTGTCGTAGGGAAGGCTGGGAGGCAGTGGGTAGCAAGGGGGGTGGGGGGGGGGGGGGGGCTTTTGAAATCCCCCCCGGGCCCCCAAAAGAGAGAGAGGGGCCCCAAAAATGCATCCCAAATCAACAAAACCCTTGTTTCCCTACAAACTTCTTAAATTCCTTGGGGTTTGTTTTAAATTTAAATCTGTATTTTTTGAGTACCATCATATTTTTTTTAAAAATTCGGTTTAAAAAAGAATTTATGGGCATTGAAAGAAGTCTAAAAAAGTGAAAAATGCACCAAAAATGTTCTTTTCCAAAAATTTCCCAAAACCACCCACGGTTGGCTCGTTTCGCTCGCCTCCCCCCCCCCCCCAAACACCTGAAAACTTTAGAGGGGGCCCCTCCAGGAACTAAGCCCCCCCCCCAAATGTCTAGCTACCCCCCTGCTGGGGGGGCGTGGGCTGTTAAATCCATCGTGTGTACCTACACTCAGGGGCACCAAATTGTAACACTCATCCCTGTAAAACGCAGGTTCGATTAAAAGAATTTTAGAGTTACGCCCCAAAAATTTTGTTACCCAAAAACGATTAAAAAATTTAAAAAATTCGAAATTTCGCACAATTTACACAAAAAAATATGCAAAAAAAGATAAAAGAAAAAAAATTTAAACCCCAAAAACCCCCAAATAAAAATTATTATAATATACTACCCTGTAAAAGAACCAAAAACAAACAGCACGCTCAGCTTCCCCCCCCTATGGTTTTTTTTTCGTTTGCGCGGTACAGTAAACATGGATTTCCAGTGCTTCTGTTATATCGTCCATTATCGAGTGAACGACTGGGGCAAATGTCTACTCAGCGTGTTGCTAGTGGTAGTGCTAGTGCTCCTGAAGCCTAAAAAGTGTAGAAAATCTATAAATTTAGAAACAAATTAGAAGTGTTGAAGAAAAGTGATGAAATGGATGCGATTGAAAACTCGCCGAATTTGGGTTCCACCTTGCTCCGTCAGACTGTGGTGACAATGACGAAGGACCAAGGACAAAAATTAAATCGAAGTTGGCGAAGAATGCTACTCCGTTGAACAGCGAAGTTAGCTACAAGGCATCGTCCACCTATCATGGAAGAGATGGAAATACTGTTGGCAATATGGTGACGACAATGTGCAGCCGGGATGACTTGCCAATGACGACATCTTGATGGCAGGAAAAAGCTCGCTCACTTTATGATGATTTTTATTGCTAAGGATGAGGCAAGTACTGGACCTAGTGGAGCTGCTGCTCCTCCACCATTCATGTCAAGCAAGGGCTTTTTTTTTTTGGGGGGGGTTTGTTTTTTTTTGGCAAGTTCAAGAACAGGAATCATTGCACTCGGTAACACAGTCTGGGAAGTCAGGCGTCGCTGACAAAGAAGCTGCTCAGGCTTATCTGCCAAGTGCTCAAGAAAATGATCAAGGACGGGGGTACAACAGCAGACCAAGTGTTCAACTTTGATGAAACTGGACTCTATACTGAAGAGAATGCCAAAAGAGGACAGTGATATCCAGGGATAGAAGAAGCCAGGTCATAAAGCTCCAAGGATAGAGTGGTCATCTTGCTGGTTGGTGAGCAATGCAGAGGGTGATTTTCAAGCTAAAGATACGCTCCTCATGGCTATCCACAAAACCCCGGGCCTTAAAGGGTCATGCTAAGGAATGTCTGCCAGTCATTTACCCTCTAGCAAAAGCGTGGACCCACCCAATACATTTCATGATTGGTTCACCAATTATTTTTGCCTGCTGTGAGCGCTACTGGGGGTAGGAGGAAGAATATTGCTCACATGCACTGCTGCTCCTTGACAACGCCCCCACCCACCTTAACAACCTTTCTGACTTGTCCTGAACACATTCGAGTGGAATTTTTAAACCAAAAAACACCTCACATCACTAATCCAACCAATGGACCAAGGGGCAATTGCCACCTTTAAAGCTTATTATCTCCGTCGTACCTTCAGAAAAATGATTAATGCTGTGGACGCTGACGAAAATCTCTCCATTCGTCAATTTTGGAAGGAATTCAACATCAAGAATGCTATTGACAACATTGCTGAATCCTGGGATGAGGTCACACCATCCAATATGAATGCTGTTTGGAAGAAATTGTGGCCAGAATGTGTCCACAACTTTAAAGGTTTTCCTGAACCAACTCCTGTCGTGCGAGAAATTGTTAACCTTGCACATACAGCTGGTATGGACGAAGTGGGAGAAGAAGATATTGTTGAGCTGTTGGCATCTCATGATGAGGAACTCAGCAACGAAGACTTAATGGCCATCGAACAAGTCAGAGCACTAGAGGAGGAAACTGCAGAGGAAGATGACCCAGAGCCGCAGCTTCACTTAACTAGGAAGATCTTAGCTGATGTTATCTCCAAATTTGAAAGTGGCATTCATGACATTGTGAATAACGATCCCAACCGTGAACGCAGTCTCAAATTTGAAAACACAGTCAGAAGTGCTCTCACTGCCTACAAGATGCTTCATCAAGAAAAAGTCCACCAAGCACAACAGACAACTATAACATCATTCTTCACTAAACCTGCTGCAACATCACCAGCCAGCTCTACTTCTACGTCTTCCGACGATGATGCCCCCACCTCACCCCAGTAACTCTGCCGACACCCCCCAGCCACCATCTTTGTCACCTCAAGCCTCAAGTATTCTTCTATATAGTGAGTACAACTTCTATATATCATTTAACTTTAATATAATTATATTTCATATGTCTATGCTCACAAATTAATGTATGACTGCATTTTGAGTGAGGGTTAGGTTGTGATTTTTTTCGTAAGAACGTATCTCGACTTATATAATGGGAGTCAATGGGAAAATGGAATTAGTTTAACGCATTTTCACTTAACGCACGATTCCCAAGAAGTAACTCATGCGTTAAATGAGGGAGGCGTGTATTCCTTTTGGCCAGACACGGGTTTAACCATACACTAAGTTCGCACACACGTTTATTAAAGGGGAAATAACACGAGTTACAGCGGAGGAAGGCCACGAGATCACAGAGCAGTAGCGTGTGTGTGCTCTCTGTGATGGCCGAGAAGTTACTGACCGGATCCCGCTCGCCAAGGGCAGGAGCTGTGGGGAATATGGGTCACCACAGTCAGGTCAGCCACACCTGGCGTGGCGTGACCTTTAGGGTAATTAAGCAGCTGGCGTTAAGCCCAACATTGGGGTCACTACATTGGGGTACTCCCCTTCTCACACCACACAAAAATAATAATAATAATAATCTATCAGAAAAATGTTTCGTCCAAAAAAGAGGGTGGACTCTCTTCTGAATCCTTATCATTGTTTACAATAATGAGACCAAGTCATAATACACACACAAATATTTGCACAAAATGCCCGTAGGGAAAAAAGTAGGAAAAATAAACAAATAAATAGGTATTATTTCACTCAAGGAACAATTTCCCTAGACAATTTGGAGCATGGTTTATGTTTACCTTATTGTATTCTGAGAAACTTTCTCTCATTTAGTTTGTGTCTCAAAACAATACTTTCGGGGATATGGAAGATCATTTTAGGCGGGGGAATACGTCCCCTGAGTTAATGCATTAAATGCAATCCATGTTTGATTACATTATAATGTATGCAGGTTCCAGACCTGCAAGCTTTGGTTCAAGATGCAATTATATTTCATTAGAACACCTGTATATGGGCACACTGGAGTTTTCTTATGTCTATAGAAACCAGCAGTGTGCTGAAGGTTGCCATGAAGGGTGGACGTGGTCTTTCTGCCTCCTGCACCCCAGTCAGGAGGTTAAAGGTGAGGTTAGCTTAACAACACTTTGGGATGGATTAGTATGTTTAGGTAAGATTACATGAAGTATATCTGTGAATTTTGTCTCCCCACCCAAAACCCCGCATTGCCACCAGGTCCCCAAGATCGTAGGGGGGGGAGAAGCAAACAGAAGAATTTCCGGACAGTTTGCAGAAAGAGGTTCTCAAAACGTATGCCATTTTTGGACCTACCGTTCAATGTTTCACTTTTTTCCTGATCACTTTTCTTCTATAAGGTTTTTGGGAGCAGGGCTTAATAACAGAGTTACGGGTACGCTGCAAGATAACAGCAGCGGTGGGAGGGAAGGCCGGAATATGGCGTGTGGGTCTGTTGGGACCCACTCACACCCACACTGACCCCTGGTGGCTAGTGTGGAAATCTTTCCAACACTGACCAATGACAAGACCATATCCAGACGGTAGGCGGTAGCGGAGTGGTTAGCGTCTCTGACTGGCGTTCTCGGTGACCCGAGTTCGATCCCCGAAGAAACCCAAAACCTTTCTGCACCGTCGAGTGGCCTAAGAACACCCACATGACCTGCCTATTAACTCTACCTTCGACTGCGAGTGCATCGGAGGACACAGGGGGGCGGCATGAGCCTCTAATCACAGGCGTCACTATAAGAATCCTGCCTGCGCCACCACGGGCGAGGACCAACCATCAGAGCCCTCAAGTGAACCTCCAGAGCCTACCATCCGAGCCCTGGGTCAACACTGCCTACAGGCGCTATAGGCACAAATGTATAATAAAAATAAAATAAAAAAAAAGACATCAGCCAGTCATGTTTCAGTATTTCATATCGCCCTCCTTCCTACTAAGGCAGAGAAGGGAATCACAGTTGCTAAGGTGGTCCTGTGAGACACTGGTGGTCCCCTGGCAGGCAACCCAAACGCTTTTATAAAGCAGAAAAAGCCTCGATGGACTTTTTCTCTGTAAATCATATTTTTTTTTAAAAAAAAAAATTTCTTTTTTAAATTTGTTCATAGGGGAGGCATTTTTTATTGGTGAAGGTAAAGATGAGAGAAATAAGATTGCGATGCGACCCGGGCCCTTGGTGCTCATCTGTCGCATTGCCTTTGAGCCTTTGGTGGGTAGAACCAGTTCCCCCAGGAAAAAGGGGGCTAGGTGACATCCGGGTGCCCAAACAGTTCCCTTTCCCCCGGGTTTTCCCCCAGGTACCCATTACCACCCAAAAAGAAAAAATGAACACTGGGGGTTTTGGTCACCGGGGGGGCCCTGGCCCGGATCGTAGCCAGGCGCGCTGCCCAATACCCCACAGAGGCAAAAATTTCATATTTTGGAAAAACCCAAAAAAATTAAAAAATTTGTTTAAGGCTTTTAGCTTAAACGCAAAATTTTTCCCAAAATTTCCCGAACTCGTGCTTTAAAATTGGGGCGGAAAAGTAGTGTGGTATAAGCGGCTTTTCCCGGGAGTGTGGCACATCCTATGCACCTTTGTTTTAACCTCGGCTAAACGGTGGTGTATGTCTTTTTATGTTTTTTTGGGCCCTTTTCCCTGTATTTTCTCTTTTCTTTTTTTTTAAACATTTCACAAAGATTGGCTGAAAACCTTTAAAATTATATAAGGGTTCAAAAAATTTTTTAAACCCTTTCCCATTGCGCCCCATGTAAAATTTGTATCTCATAAAGAAAAATTTAACCCAATCTAGACCCTTTACCCCCCGGGACAGGGGTGGGCATTACGGGCCAGGGGGGGTTGGCAGGGGGGGAAAACACTGTCCCCCCACCAATCACTCCCACACGGAAAACCCACCCCCCAAAGTGCCTGGGCAACACGGGGCCCACACTTGCCCCACCCATCCCCACCCAAAAGGGGACCCGCATGTGTTTTAATAAATATCATGCCTAGTCTTGAAATGCTTCCCCCCAGACATCACTTTTGGAATTCCCTCAGCCCCGAATGTCTGAAATATGTTTTTTTGATTTCAAAATTTCCCAAAAAAATTTTTTCCCACCTTTTTCCATTCATAATTTTTTCACCAGTTTTGGTCGGGGGTGTGCGGGTGAGGTGAATTTATGAGTGAATTTTTTTCCGACACCCTTCCATTCATATTCCTTTCCCCATTTGGTTTTAAAGGGTGTGTGTGGTGAGGTGAACTTTTGAGTAAACTTTTCCCCACTCTTCACATTCTAATTCCTTTCCCCAGTGTGGGGTCGGGGGTTTTTGAGGTGAGGTTAACTTCTGAGGTGAATTTTTTCCCCACACTTTTCACATTCAAAATTCCTTTCACCATTGGGGTGTCGGGGTGTGTGGGGATGAGGTTAAACTTTTGAGTGAATTTTTTTCCCCCACACTCTTCACATTCTTTAATTCCTTTAAACCAGTGGTGTCAGGGTTGTGTGGGGTGGGGTTAGCCTTCTAAAGTGAATTTTTCCCAATTTTCCTTCCACTTTCCAAAATTCCTTTCCACAGTGTGTTTTCAGGGTGTTTTGGGGTGAGGTGGGGACTCTTGAGTGAACCCTTTTCCCCCACACTCTTCACATTCAAAATTTCCTTTAAACCAGGTTTTGTCGGGTGTGTCTGGCAAGGGAGGTTTTTTGGGGGAAAACCTTTTCCCACACTTTTCAAAATTCTTTAATTTCCCCTTTCCCATTTGTTGTCAGGAGGGTGCCCTGGTGAGGTCAGCCTTTTGGTGAATTTTTAAAAAAAAAACCTTTTTGGCATTCAGGGCCCTTATCACCATCCCTTCGGGAAAAGATCAACACACCCCACCTGCCCACCCCCAAGACACACTGCTCCTGTGTCCCCTGTGGCCACTCCGGCTTTGCCTTTTTTCCCAGTCCCCCTTGTAACACGACTTATGACAGGCCCGCTGCTTTGTAGGGGCCCCACCGGGGGAACGGGCTCTCCCGGGGTTTTTTCCCAAGGATCACTCGAACGGGGGTCCTTGGGACGAAGGGATCAGGAGTGGGAAGCCCCAAAGGAGTCCCGTCAAAAACACGGGGCAGTTCCCCTGCAGCACCAACCCACACCCGCAAAACATCCCCTTTAAACACTTTGATGGGGGTTCCCCCAAAAACAGGTATTTCCCCCAAACAAGGTCGCCACCCAAGACTTCCAAAAATTTCCCGGGGTTTGAAGGGGAAAGAGGCCCCTGACGACTCTAGAGTAAGGTAGATTGTTTGCTGGGTTTAAACATTTTCCCTACGGCAAAACAAAAAACCCCAAAAAATTTTTTTAATTCATTTAGGTTTAGGGTTTTGAAGGAAAACAAAATTTTTAAAAGTGCTTAGATTGATTTTTGGGCTTAATTTTTCAGGGAAATGTCTGTTCTGATGTTCCCTCACCCAACAAAAAACCCCGGTTTTTCCCCCAGGTAAACCAATTTTGTTGGGGGGGGGCTCAAAAAAAGTGCTTTGGCCCCGAAATTTAAACCCAAAAGCATTTGAATCACATCAAAAAAAAACCAGAAAATAGTTTTTCCCTTTAATATTAATTTAGAAACTCCTTTTGCAAAACAAACCAAAATTTTCCCACGTTTTTATATGATTTTCATGTGAAACAAATTTAAAAATGCCTTTTGGGAATTTTTCAGAGTTTTGAAACACCAAATGGGTTATTTTTCCAAAGAGTAAAAAAAAATTTCCTTGATTTTTCTTAACTTTAAACCCTTTTTGGGTGACATAATAGTTTGTGAATAGGGAAGGGATTGACGGGAGTTTTAGAACCATAACTGTTTATTTTCCCCCCCCCCAAAAAAGAGCCCAAAATTTAAATTTAAAAAAATCTAAACTCCCGAAAACAAAAGTGTTGAGTGGGAAAAAAAAATTTGTGCTGGTATTATCTTCACTAGAGCCATACAAAGCACTGTACACTATGGGGGAGTATGGTTTCTGTTTACCTAAATTTAAATTTTAAGGACTTTTTTCCGGTTTCCCGTCCCCAAATCAAAGTTTCGGAGGGTTGGAAAATTTTTTTGGGGGGGGGGGAAAACTTTTGGGTAGTTTACAAAATTCCGGGGGAAGGTAAGGTTAGGTAAAAGTTGAGGTTTTGGGGAGAATTTCGGATTTTTCCCTTAAAGTAATTTGTCCAGCCATTTCAACATTCCTGATTAATGCAGTAAAAAAATAGCCCTTAAACGGGGACCCCCATTTTTGGCTTTTAAGGGCGCTGCATCTTGGAAACGCACCCTTTATTTTGGGGAAAAAAAAATTTTTAAGAAAAAAAAAAAGAAATTGTCCGATACACATTCTTTTTTACAGAAGAACCTCTCACTTTCATTATCTTTATTCCGCAATGCTCATCACCCTTTTTAAATTTTTGCTTGTATGGGTAGTACAAATAAATTGTCATGGTTTTGGGTGGCTGAACAGTGCATGCAGGTCGGCGGCGGGGGTAAAAAACCCCCTTTTCCGGGCGGGTTTCGCAGCTGGTTTTCCTGCCTTTGGGCCGCCCGGCCTGTGGCCTGCCCCCACTACTGCAGCGGTGCGCAGGGTGTGTGCCTTTCCGCAGGATGACCAAAATGATACAAGGGATCGTAACTTTTTGTTATGAAGGAGATTGGGAAATTTTTAAAGTTACCCCTCACTCGAGGGACGAGAGTAAGGGGCGATCTGATAGAATTTTTTAAGTGGAAAAAGGGGTTTTAAAGGAGAGGTGGAGAATTTTCTTAAGGTTTTTTAACCAGGATAGAAAAAGAAAAACGGATTCAGCGGGGAAAAGGTAGATTAGAAAGGAAAATGGGGAAAAAACTGCTCACAAATAGGGTGGTAAATGAAGGGGAATGGTCCGTAACAGGTATACCTGTCTCTAGCCCATCTTTTATACTGAGACATCTATTTTTATGTCTTCTATTTCCTTTCTAATTTCTCGTTTTTCCCCAGCTTAAATCCGTTACTTTTTGTTCTACCCTGGTTAAAAGCCGAAAGAACTTTTCCTCCTCTCCTTTTTTAAAAACCTTTATCCATTTAAAAAAACTTCTATCAGATCCCCCCTTACGTCTGCGTTTCTCGGGAGTGTTTTTTTTAAATAACTTCATCTCCTCGATAACTAAAGTTACGCATCCCTTGTATATTTTGGTCACCCTTTCCCCTCACTGTTTCTAGCAAGACTTATATACCCTTTCCTGTAATATGAGCCCAAAAACTAAAACCGCATGTCTGGGAGGCCTGACTAGACCCAGAAAAAGCTTTAGAATAATTCCGCACTTCTATTTTTAAAAACATTTTGGGTAACGAATCCTAATACTCTATTAGCTCTTTTCTGGCCTCAATACATTTTTCCCCTAGGTCGGAGGTCGGGGCTACCCTCCTCTTAGATCTTTTTCCCTTCTGATTTTTTCAGCGATACTTTGCTTATGGTTTAGTATTACCGGGTTTTTCTACCACATTCATAACGCTGCATTTAAATTTTAAATTCCATCTGCCATCTGACTCCCCACTCTTTAAAGTTTATTATCTCCCTGCAATATGTTTACTAGACTGTGACCCAATAATCCTACCAAAAGTTAGTATCATAGCAAACTTGCTGATATCCTGCTAACCCCACATCCAGTCTTTTATGTAAATAAAAAATAGTAATGGCCCCAAAAAAACCCCTTTGGTGGAACTCCACTTGCCCCCATTCAGATTTAGAACCTTAATTGTAACCTTTTTTTCCCTATTATTAGCCAAGCTTGATCCAATGAAAAACCTTCCCATCTATTCCATGGCCCTAACCTTATTTAAAGTCGTCGTGTGTTTTTGAAAAATGCTTACAAAAGTCCAGATATTTTATATCATAATCCTTTCATTATCTGCCGTCTCATAAAATTTCTATAAAACTCAAAAAAGGGGTGAGACAGCCCTACCCTTGGTAAATCCTGTTGGGAATCATTGATAAACTTGTTTATCTAAGTGCTCTTTAATTTTTTTTGCAAAATAGATTCCAATAATTTGCCCACCACTGTTTAGATTTACGGGCGATAATTTGATTTTATTCTGTCTCCCTTTCTTAAAATTGGGAACAACTTTTCCTTTTCCCCCACAATAGGGCACATCGCCTTTCTCAACCGATTTCCAAAAATGTGCCTAACGCTCCTAAAAACCCTCCTTGCATTCCTTTAATACCCTGGATACACCATCTGGTCCTGGCAATTAAAAAAAATTCATTTTATCTTTTCCCACCATTTCCCTAGTTATCCAATATCTTTGAGTTTCTCCTCACGTTTCCCTTTGAAATCGTTCACTATCAGTATCGTCTGTGTATCCTCCTCCGTAAAACCTTTAAAAAATAATCTTTAGACTTTTACACAATCATACCTCATCCGATTTAAGCCCTCACCCTGTCCTGCCCTTAAAGGGGCCCAACTAATTCCTTGTTTTGTTTTAATCCTGTAGAACCCTTTTGGGGCCTTTTCACCTGTCCTGCTACTTAAATCTCATAATTTTTTTTAGCAACCAGTTAATTTCTTCCTTCCTTTCCATCACGTTTATTTTCTTTGTTTCCAACCTGCCTTTAACCCTTAATAAAAAGTTTCTTTTTACTCCAAAGTTGTGTTTTTTAAAATTGGGGGCATCCATTTTTGGGTCACCTTCTGGGTCTTTTTTCCCCATAAGGAAATTTTTTTTTCTGTCCGTAAATTTTTTCCTTCAAATGAGTATAATCCTCCTCAACCCCATCCCACTTCCCTTTCTAAACCCCTTAAATTTCCTCCTCAGCCCCGCCCACTTCCCTGTCCCAACCGCTCTACTTACTTTTCCCCAGCCTGACCTCCTTCCTATCTAACCGCGCCAAAAACCTCCAGGGGCCTTCCCAAACCTTCATAATTGGGCCCTTTCCCGCTGTCATCGCCCTGTCGTTCCTGGGAAACTTTCTTCCCCTCCATCCCACACCCCTTTTTAATACCTCCAGGTTCTTCTTAATCCCGCATATTGGCCTTTCTGAATTAGGGATTCGTGCTTATTGCACTTAATTTTTCCAAATTCCCTTTTAAGCTAGATCTGATCTCATAAAGGTCGCTATTACTAAATTCCCACCCACCTCCACATTTTTAAAATAAATCATCTCTTTTGTCAGCAATAGTCTAGAAAATTTTTCTCTCTAGTAGGGTCCTTAATTTCTGACTTAGGAAGTTTCCTGGGGTTATTTAACAATTTATCTGCTCCTGTACCTATGTCACCCACCCAGCTATATCCTAAATTAAATCTCTCACCAGCTAGTCAAAATATTGCAGGCCTTTTTATTTTTTCCCAAAGGAGGGAATCCCTTAAATAAGTTTGGGGCCTATACCTAACCCCCAAAACCCTTTTTTCAGTTCCCTCCGTAACCTCTACCCATATAGACTCTAGCTTCTCTGTTTTTTAACATTAAACACAACCTGCAAAGCATCTCTTGCATAAAGACAACTCCCCCACCCTCGCCGCCTACTCTTCCTTGAAAAAACTTATACCCAGCTATCTCGACTTCCGGGCAATACCTTTCCGACACTCCAAACCTGTTTTTTTTTAATGCTTTTTTTCAAAATCCTTAAAATATTTATTTTCCCCCAGGGAAAACTATCTTTTTTTAAAAACTCCTACAGTTTTTTTAGTAAACCTTTAAGCAAAACCTCTTTTTTTTGTCAATTTTTTCTTTATCTTTAACTAAACCCCTCCTCTCTCTCTTCTTACGAATCACTTTAGTTCCCTGCCTTCTGATACTCCTCCTAGTGTCGCAAGTTTCCTTTACCCCGACCCCCGTGTCTAAACCCCGGTTCTCTGTCTTAAAAAAGCTTGCAGTGCATCTACCTCCTTTTCAAGGGATTCAGACAAGATCTGGGATCAGGAACGGGCAGAAGTAAGATGGGGGCAGGATATTAGGACATGTTGGACAGTGAGAGGAACTTGACAGGGTGTGCAGAGGGTTGGGAGGAGCGTGACATGAGATATATGAGTGTGTGAGGTTGGTATGGCCTATGCGTAAGCGTGCAAGAGCAGTCTCCCAACGTCTATTTGAGTGGTAAGGATTTAACCATGGAGAGATAGAGGGTTTGATCAAGCGAAGTTTATTGGCAGAGAAAGTGGTCCAGGAGGATTGCCAGCGGTCGAATAGGAAAGATTTAGAGGAAGGGTAGTAGTCGGAGGCTGGCAAGTTTGAGAAACGGGGGCATTGGGACATAGTGGCCGAGCGCGACAAAGAATCAACGCGTTCGTTGCCCGAGATACCCACGTGACTCGGTACCCAGCAGAAGCAAATTGTTTTGTGGCATATGGATAGTCGGTATAACCAGTCTTGGATCTCCCGTACAAGAGGGTGAAGTGACTGAAGATACTTTATAAGAGAAAGGGAATTGCGGGAATCAGTGAAGATAGTGAAGGAACAGGATGGGTAGAAAAGTATGCGTTTCAAGGCGAAGAGGGTGGCGTACAATTCCGTTGTAAGAACAGTGGATTCTGTAGGTAGTTGGTATTGATAGTGAAGAGAGGGGAAGAGAAAAGCAAAGCCAGAACCAGAGTGGGATTTAGAACCGTCGGTGTAGACGTGGATGCTAGAGGAATGAGTGGAAAGGTGTTCAAGAAAGTGAGAGCGGAGGACAATAGGAGGAATGGTAGACTTGGGAGAGGTAGTGGGGACAGAAGAACAGATATGGGGGGAAGGTATAAGCCATGGAGGGAAGGAATGAACGTAGAAAGGGAGAAGATTAAGAGTAGGAAAGGAGGAGTGGGAGACAAGGGTGCGCATGCGAACAGGGTAGGGCGGTGACAAACGAGGGGAGGAGGTGATGTGAGGAGTGATTGGAGGACTGCAATCTTAGAAGTAGGAAATTGATGAAGGCGAGCATAGCACCGAAGTGATAGGAGGGCTCGACCGCGAGAGAGGGACGGGAGGCCCGACTCAGCTTAGAGTCTCTCAACAGGGGAGGAGCGAAAGGCACCTAGAGCCAAACGGAGGCCTAGGTGGTGAACAGGGTTCAGGAGGTTGAGGAGGGAGGCAGAGGCAGAGGAATAAATATGACATCCATAGTCAAGAGGGGAGAGGACCAGGACAGTGTGGAGATGGAGGAGGGTCTTGCGGTCAGCACCACAAGAGACATATGAGATAGTTTGTAGGAGGCGGAGGTGACGAAGGGCATTTACCTTTAGAGATAGGATATGTGCCTTCCAGGTAAGGCGAGAGTGGAAAGTGAGGCCAAGGAATTTTCCAGAGGAGCAATACTTGAGAGGTATGTCATATACAGAAAGTGGAGGTGGGAGTGGTACACGAGAGCGAGAGAAAAGGATGGAGAAGGATTTTGTGGGAGAGAAACGAAAACCATGATAGTAGCCCAGGAAAAAGCAGCGGAAATTGCAGATTGAAGGAGACTGCGGAGGAGTGCCAGGGAAGGGCTGGAAGCGTAGATGGCTAGGTCATCCACGTAAAAGGAGGACCGGACGCCAGGTGGTAAGGTGGAGACGAGTCCATTAACTGCAATGAGGAACAAGGAGGTGCTGAGAACACTTCCTTGGGGGACACCTTCATATTGTGGGAAGGACGAAGAAGTGGAGGAAGATACTTTAACTCTGAAGGAGTGATCACATAGAAAGGATTTGAGAAAGACCCTTATGTTACCAGCTATGCCGAAAGTGGTTAGCTGGTGGAGGATATGATGTCGCCAGGCGGTATCATAAGCTTTCTCTAAATCAAAGAAAACAGCAAGGACTGATTAGTGACGGGCAAAGGCTGTGGTAATGTATGTTTCCAGGTGGGCTAAGGGGGCAGCTGTGCTTCGGTCATGTTGGTAGCCAAACTGAGAAGAGAGAAGAATTTTGGATTCCAGGAACCACATAAGACGGAGATTGATCATGCATTCCAGTAACTTGCATAGGCAACTAGTAAGGGCAATGGGGCGGTAATCTTGGGGAAGGGTACCGGATTTTTTGAGTTTGAGGAACGGGAGGACAAGGGCTTCGTGCCATGGGGGGGGGAGTCCCCAAGGGACCAAACCCGGTTAAAGAGGGCTAGTAAAAAGAGGAGAGAAATAGGAGGGAGGTGTTTCAGTATTTGGTAGTGAATCCCGTCAGGGCCTTCACATGTGTCGCGGCAAGAATGAAGAGCGGAGGCTAGTTCAGAAGAAGAGAAAGGGGCATTGTAGTATTCAGAAGAGGATAGAGAGAAGGTAACAGGAATGCATTCCCTGGCAGCTTTGATTCTAGTGAACTGAGGAGAGAGGTGGGATCCACTACTAACGAGACTGAAAAGGAGCCTAATTCCTCTGCTACTTGGAATGGCTCTGCAATAATTTGGTTATGAACGTGCAGGACTGGGGCAACAGGGGGCGGGTGTTTACCTGACAATTTATGGATTCGGCGCCAAACTGATGAAATGGGGGTATCTGTGGTGAGGGAGGAGACGTAGGTGTGCAACTATTAATTACTGAGAGTTTAATGGTCTGCTTAAGGTGGGCAGAGGCTTTTTCTAAAGAAATAAAAGCTGGAATTTGACCGGGGGTACCGCGTTTGCAGCGGTAGCTGTTCCAAGCACCACGCTTTGATCGGTGGGCCTTTGTACAATCCAAAGTCCACCAGGGAACGCATTTAGAGGTAAAAGGACGAGAGGTTTGGGGGATAGCTGTAAGGGCGGCACTTAGAATAGAGACGGAAAAGTAGGTGAGCATATCAGAGGTGGAAGAAAAGGTGGAAGGATGGAGCGGAAGGGCAGAAAGGGAGGCAAAAGGGCGCCAGACGGCTCTGCGGAAACACCATCGTGTAGGGTTAGGAAGAGGGACGTATGCACTGATCTATATAACATGGATCGCGGAAGCCTGGCTCAGCACTGGTTCCAACTGTCCGCCATCTTGCCAATACCAAAACAAAGCCGTGTTTCTGCGGCTCGCGTTGCGTCTGGTTGTGTTATCGCCTCGTCGTGCCAAGCTGTGCTGCTATGTCCTGTACAAACAGACCAGGACCTGGAAGTGGCAAATCTTTCCACCTGTGAGTAACACCACATACACATACACGCACCCACCACACACACACACACACACACACACCACACACACACCCACCCACACATACACCCACACATACACCCACACCCACACCACCCACGACACACCCACACACCCACACCCACACACACACCCACACCCACACCCCCTCCCCACCCAGCCCATCCACTCTTAATCCATCTACCCACTCCAGTCATCCACCTACTAGTTAAAAAAAAATATAGGTGGATATGGTATACTTTTTTTTATATAGGTAGATAAAGATATAAGTATATTTTTTTATACTTGTTAACAATTAGTGGGGAACGGAAGCAGAGGTGACACTTAAGAGAGGTGACACTAAAGCCGGTATTATACGGGCACTTTTCTGCTCACTGAGCAGATTTCACTGAGCTGCTCAACGAAACTATTACACGGTGATCTGTGTTTTGATGAGCAAAATGCATACAGACCTGAGTGCAGTTATGATACAAATTATCATAGCGCTTCCTAATAAGGGGTGCTTGATCTAATGGAGATAGCTTTATTTTGCGAAAAAGAAAGAGAAAAAAAAGTATACTTTGTGGTTAAAGTTAGGTTAGGTTTCATTACAACCTATAAGGTTAGGTTAGGTTTCATTAAAACCTTTAAGGTTAGTTAGGTTTCATTAAAACCTATAAGTTAGGTTAGGTTTCATTAAAACCTTTAAGGTTAGCTGGGTTTTAGGTTTCATTAAAACCTAAAAGGTTAGGTTAAGTTTCATTATTATTATTATTTTTTGGGGGGGGGGGGGGTTGCGCAAAATAAAACTATCTCCATTGCAACAAGCACCTATTGTAGGCCAAGAAAAAATAGTTGGTCTCTGAAAACGAGCGCGAAACTCGTCCATTATTACCAAAAGTTGTTTCGTAGTCTATATGAAACCATAGTCGTTTCGTACACTCAGCTCAGAGTTGAACTTGACTACTAGTTACGAAACGACACCAGGTATGTACGAAATACTCAAAATCAGTGTACGAAACTAACTACTTTCAATTCAATATACCTAATTAAGAAAGGTTTTTTGATTAGGCCAAAGTTTTTTTGATTCATTTAAACTTCCTGTAATCCCCGAGAGTAGCTTCTAAGGACCACTGTAGCCCGCGCCGTACCCGTGGCCGCGGCGGTACGGGGCTGACGCCCTTATAGTGGGCGAGAACTGTGTGTTCGCTCTTTAGGTCAGACACACACACACTCGGGGGGCTAACACCGCACTCTTAGCCCCTCTCGCTTTACCACATACACCACACCTGTCACTATACACCTGTCACTACACACCTGTACGGCCTCGCAACACACCTGTCACTACACACCTGTACGGCCTCGCAAGACACCTGTCACTACACACCTGTACGGCCTCACAACACACCTGTTGTCTGTGTATCACCGTAAATAAATTACTTGGAAGGTTCGACGATGCACTAGGTTGGAAGTTTAGTAGTAGTAGTAGGTGTTAATAGTAGTTGTAGGTGGTAATAATAGTAGTAGGTGGTACTAGTAGTAGTAGTAGTAGGTGGTAATATAGGTTATCACATGCCAGCAGCCAACACCCAGCCACTGCCTGGGTCGGCCCATGTATTTGTTTTGTATTGGCAAGATGGCGGCTGGTGGCTGGTGGCTGACTTCAGTATCTCGGCCACAGTTAGCCCAGATCCGCGATCCATGTTATATAGATCAGTGGACGTATGAGGTAGGAGAAAGGAGGATAGGAAAGTGGTCGTTATAAGGGTATTGGTCGAGGACCGACCGATGCAGGTCTAAGCGGAGGGAAGGAGAGCAAAGAGAGAGGTCAAGACAGGAAAATGACTGAGTCCTCACATCAAAGTGAGTGGGGCGATTAGAATTGAGAATAATGAGGTCGGTGATGGCTAGGAAGCGTTCAAGGGAGCGGCCACGGGTGTTTTATGGTGGAGTCCCCCCAAAAGGGGAGTGTCGGCAGTTGAAGTCACCTACTATCAGCAAAGGGGGTTGTAGGCGGGAGAGAAGGGCGTGTAAGGCATCAAAGTCAATAGGATGAGAAGGAGAGAAATAGATGGAAACAATAGTAATCCAACGTTGGATATATACCCTTAAGAGGGTACATGGGAGAGTTGTGTTGACATTCATGGAGATATAAGCTGTTTTCTGGTGGACAAGGAATGAGGAGGAAGAAATAGAATGGGGGGAGGAAATAAAGCGGTAATTGGGAATTGCAACAGGGAGTTGAGTAAGGAAAGTTTCTTGGAGGCAGATAACTTGCGGTTCATAGCAGGAAATCAGGAAACGAAGATCTTGTTTGTGGGAGCGGAAGCCGCGAATATTCCATTGGAGAACAGACATTGTGTAGAGGTCAACGGGTGATGAGGGTTGGAATGGTAGCGGCAGTAGAGGGGCCAGGAGGTTCAGGGGCGTCAGACGGGGGTCAGGAGGGTCCGGGGTATCAGGTGGGGGATCGGACGTAGTAGGTGAAGGACAGTTAGTAGGGTCAGGGATGGGGATTGTTGAGACAAAAGGGAGTGGAGCGTATAGCCAGGAGGGAGGGGTAAGGTAAGAACAGACGTGACAGTAGGGCGGGCAGAGGAAGTAGAAGATGGGGAGGAGGACATAGGGTGATCAGAGGGAAGGGAAGAAGGGTGGAGTGGGGAGAAAGATGGAGAAGGAGAGGAAGAGGGGGAATGTTGGGAGTCAGGAAGAAGAGGGGTAGGCGGAAGATGGGAGGGAATAGGATGTATCTCAGCTGAGACTGTGAGGATTGAGACAGAAGGTGGGGATAATGAGGCGGTTGGTGAAGAGGGCAGAAGGGTCATGTCTCGAGCGACGTACTCTTCGATCATAGCCATGGTCTCAGCTGAAGAGTTAGGACGGGAGACCTGGGAGGCACAGGATTTCTTAGGTAGATGTAGAAAGTGGGGTGTGAGGAGCTGAGGAGGAGAGAGAGGTAGTGGGAGATCCAGGGGGGGAGAAAGGGAGAGGACGTTTAGGTTGTCTGACAAGATGAGGCCAAGGGGTGCGTTGAGGAAGGGGTGTGGGGATCGAGGAAGGGGTAGAGGTCGGAGTATCAGGATTGAGGACGGCAAAGGAGTTATTTATGGAGAGGAAGGGGGCAGCAGGATGAGCAAAGGAAGGACGAGTGGGAGGAGGAGGAACAGGGAAAGAGAGGCGAGCTTCTTGGCGGGCTTCTCTCAGAGTTAAGCCCTTCTCAAATCTGATGGATGCTACTTCTGATACGAAGTGGTAGATAGGACAACCTCTGTAGAAGACGTTGTGGAAACCACCACAGTTAGCACATGTGGGCGACATAGCAGGACATGAGGAACCAGCATGGCCAGGTTGAGCACAAAAAGAGCAGCGGGCAGAGGATCGGCAGTGCTTGGCAGGGTGGCCAAAACGCCAGCATGTCTGGCATTGGCGAGGATTAGGATAAGGTTTAACTCGCAAGTGTTCCCCGCCATCATAAATGCTAGCAGGGAGCGTTTACCTTTTGAAGGTGACTTTGGCATTGTTGGTAGGGTACTTTCGGCGGCCCCGGGGTGGGGTGGTGTAGCAGTAAACTGCGGTGGCATCATAATCCTCTTCCAAAAGGTCGAGGAGGGGTTTTGCGCAGTTGGACCATTCTTTGTCATCGACTGGGCAAGCATGCGGGTGGATGGAAACAGTTCCGGTACAGGTGTTACGAGTAATGTCAGGCGTGATGTAGAATGGGTTGCCGTCCAGGGCAGGGATGCTCGAAAATCCCTCGTAAGGGACAACTTATGAGTGTATGACTACAATAACCTTACAAGGTTGGGCTGAGGGAGATGCTCGTACCGAGCCGTCACTCCCGTACGGTTATCGGTGGCCTCTGGGTGGGGAATATTAGGGATATTCTAGGGATTTGTGTGGGGAAATTCTGCTGACCAATCACAGAGCAGCGCCTCGCATGACACGGCCTTATCTAGCCAATCATCATGCTCTCAGCTGTCAGGGAGCCCGATAAATAAATTTAAAGATACTTAAAATGCCGCTGATGAGCTAAAATCGGCCCCTTTCGGAAATCGTTCCGCGGACGCTTATTTAACCTAAATAACTCTACAAAACTTAACACAAACCTATCATAAACCTTACCTAAGCTAAACCAGACCTAAACATAGCTTAAATATAACTTAACACAAACCTAAAAACTATGTTTGCCGCTGTTGAACTAAGATCGGACGATTTCCGAAATAGGGGTAATTTTAGCACAACACCACCAGAATGTTACGATAATACATAGCTGCCATATTAGCCTTTCAGCATAATATTCTCCTGCTGAATACTACAGAGACGTACCCAGGGTATACCTTGATGCGCTGAGCATAGGTTAGAGTCCTGCGTGCCCGAAATTAGCATCTATAGGCCACTGCTGGCCCGCTCCGTACCTCCCTGCCGTATTCGTGGCCGCGGCGGTCTCTGTTATAGTGGATGTGAACTGCGCGTTCGCTCTTTAGGTCAGACAAGACACACTGGGGGACTAGCACCTCACTCTTGACACTTGTGTGCAAGGATAGTATAACTTTATAATATCCTTGCTTGTGTGTGTACGTGCGTTTGTACGTCAGACATTTGATACCAGTTCAGTTCAGTTCAGTTGTTGATACCACCGACCGCATCATTATAGCCGTAGCGGCCAAACTTGTATGATGAACTATACGTTTTGATTCAAGAAGTCGACCGATATATATATTTAATATATTAGGTTTGCCCTGATATGAATTTATTACAAGTATAGGTATTGTATGTTAAATATGATATATATGGAGTCAATGACGCAATAAACACATCACATTTCAAACAGGCAAGCATGAAATGGCTCTATAATACACAATAAACATAAAATATAGTGATACAACTTGTAATTTATTGTTTGTTGATGTCTTGTCGCTTCAAATTTCACCCCTTAGGGAGTTAAGGGTGGTCCCGAGCACCCTTAGCCTCGCGGTCCCGTAGCGAGTGAGAAAACGGTTTGAGCATCACCCGTAGAGGCGCTACGAGATAAAAGTCCCTTAGGGTAATACTTACAATCCGTAACTCTTTCGAGCATCTCCCCCCAGGTCTTTAAGATCAAGCATTGCATGAGCTTGGGCTTCAGTGTCAACTATCACCAGGCGGGACCAATCGGCGCGGGTACGGAATGTAAGTTATGTAACCTTGCCGACTTGTCGTTGGAGGCATTTCTGGAAACTGAGGGTGCAAGCAATGTGAGGGGACGATGAAGAAACGATCCCATTTGGCAGGACCAAAAAGAGTGCTAAGAGAGGGGTGAGGGTGAGAAGTTGATGTGCGTGGGCGTGAGGAAGCGGCGACCGTGCGTACTTTATAGTCTGGCAGCCAAATGGGATTTTAGGGGTATACCTGGACAGAGAGTATATACAATGTTTTTGGGTTGATTTGGGTCACCGAGTCCATAAATAATACGAATCGGCTTGATGACACGTACCCTGTCACCTTTGGGCATTTTTTAAAATTTGCATAAAACCAAGATGGCCGCCATTGTTCTACTGAATATACTATAATCAAGATATCTCGGCTTCTAGAAGGGATTTTAAAACAATCTAAAATGTTTTAACTGGGCTTTAAGACATTAGGAACCCAATGGAATAACTTTTATTATGATTTGACAACTCCTTCATTTGCATAAATCCAAGATGGCCGCCGTCAAACCTCTCGGGAGACCGGTTTTATGTCACCACATTCTGGATACAATTTTGGATACATTTTAAATGATTTGTTTAGTGTTTTCAAGTTGTTAATTTGTTTTTAGTGTTAAGCTAGTTGGCTGTTGGACTATTAGTTCTCCCGGAGGGAGAGATGTAGGGTTCAAGGGTAGCGATACAGGAGGAAGAAGAGGACAAAGTTGTGGTTGGAGTGTCGTCTGGTGCTGAGGATGGATTCTGGACCTGGCTAGGGGGCTCAGGAGCACTAAGGGACTCTGAGGGTCGAGTTTGGGGTACAGGCATATCAGTATTCCGGGACGTAGTCAAAAGAAGAGCAGGGGTCGGTAAACCAGGGGGATCATCAGGGTCATTGTAGTAGAGGGCGGCCTGAAGCCTCTATAAAGGTTGGATTATCATCATTGGCCATGGGGAGCCTGGAGTAAAGTGGGGGAAATAACCAGTCATCCCCGCAAGACCCCATGAAGGTGAAAGAGCAAAATTATAAGGGTATGCCGTGCCCGTGGTACCCTGAGGCCGTTCATGACTGACCCGAAGCCAGGCTTATATCCCATCAGCACGGCTCTTACACCTTAGGAGGAAAGGGGGATAGGAGGAGGTACAAGAGGAGAGATAGAGGGAAGGAGGGGAAAAGGAGAGAGACAGGAAAGGCCAGGCAAAACAAATTAGTCAGAGACCTACACGAGGTAGTTCCTGCTACTTAAACACTACCTACATCCACCTTTCATCCCCATCCATGAAATTATCCAGCCTCCTTTTAAAGCTCCCTAATGAATCCACACTAACTACCTGTCTACTGAGTCCATTCCAATCATTTACCACCCTATTTGTGAACCATTTTCCCTATTTCCTTTTTACATCTACGCTTTTCCAACTTGAATCCGTTACTTCTTGCTCTACCCTGATTACTAGCTATAAGAATTTTATCCTGAGTAAAATCACTTCTAACCCCTAAAATGTTGATATATAAATGACTTAAATACCTTCAGCTTCCTTACCCTTCAATAACTGTCCTCTTCGAGCATTTCTGAAATACTCGTCCATGGAGGGAGCTTAGTCTTCCTTGTCTTCCTGCTCCTCGCTCCTCACACCCTCCTTATCATAACTGTTCCCAGACTTCTTCTGAGGCTTGGTTTTACCCTCTAGTTTTTCTATGTATCTATAATATGTCCGTCTTTTGCGCTCAGACAGACACGTAAACTTCTGCCTCCAGCTCAGCCATGGTCGAGTTGTTCTATTTTTGATGGAGATTTATGCACAATAATCTCTTCTTTCTTCCCACACTTGCAGCAGACTTGTAATTGTTTGCCACAAGGGATGCACACAGTGTGATAGGCATCCTTAATATTCTGGTGACATCATCACTTTGCAGCACTTGTATGGACTGGGTATTGGGCAAAGTTGTAGATCAAAGTGATTGTGGAGCATCCCTCGGCAACACCAAGATCACTGATCTTGTTTTTGCCGATGATGCAGTAATCTTTGCTGAGTCGCTGGAGGTCCTGGTGATGGCTCTCGAGGCGCTGCACGAGGAGGCAAAGCCTTTGGGACTTGAGGTCTCCTGGCTCAAGACCAAGGTCCAGGTGTTTGGAGGCTTACTAGATGAAACAGTACAGTCTGTTCATGCGTGCGGCGAGGATATTGAGATCTTGGAAAGTTTTACATACCTTGGTAGCGCAGTCCATAATGACGGCGGGTCACGTCAAGTAGTCTTACGGCGGATTGGCATTGCTCAAGATATTATGGACTCGCTCAGCGAGAGTATTTGGCGTTGTCGGTACCTGTGCAGAAGGACAAAGATCCGGATCTTCAAGTCGCTTGTGATCCCTGTCTTACTCTATGGTTGTGAGACATGGACACTAAATAGCGACTTGAAGAGACAGTGGTGACAGTCAGAACTCCCGAACTAAATTGGCCCACCCCTCTTTTTTTTATTCTCTTACTGTCTTCTTTATAGGGACTGGCAACTAAGCAGGCTTTGTGTTACATCTTTTTGTTGTGCCCTTGGCCAGTCCTTTGTGATGTAAAAAAAGAAAAAAAAGAAAAAAAACAGAACCACTTTACTAATACATAGTACAAGTAGTATCTAGGTAGTCGGAGAGCAGGTCGTTGCTGGCCATACTACCTCCATTGTTGGGTTCCCGCCCAGAGCCACTTTACCAGTAATTACATTATTTTCTTGATCTATTTTTTATATATTGTGGCTTTTATTACGTAATGTTTATTTTTCTTTTGTTCCAATTTTTTCTGTTGGTATTTAACATTCAGCTCCTTTCTCCTTTCTTTTTTCTTAATTATTGTTCAGTAATTATTCTATTTATTTATTATTAATTCACAGTTGAAATTATTTTTCTAAGTCATCATTCATACAGTTATTAATTATTTTTCTGAGTCAATCATAGATACAGTTGTTTATTTTTCTAAGTCTTCATGCATAGTTATTATTTTTCTTGTTGCCTCTGAACAAGCCTCTGATATACCAAACTCTACCGTAGATAACACTATAGTCGCCAGTCACTTGCCACTGCACTAATGTCGCCAGGTACAATATATGACGAATTATAGCATCACTACAGACTTTTATGTGCCACTGAAGACACATGCACAGTAGTTTATATTATGTACATTACACTACATGTCTTCAGTGGCACATAAAAGTCTGTAGCGATACTAAAATTTGTAATATATTATGCCTGGCGACATGAGTGCAGTGGCAAGTGACTGGCGACTATAGTGTTATCTACGGTAGTTAGGCCTGTGTGGCGATTGGTGAGCCACCGAACCTGTTGGCCAGCCCGTGCGTCTCAAGTTTACACTCGGCCCTCAGTGTGTGGGGACTACTCACTCGTGTGCTCTCTCGTCCCACGTGTTACACAGTACTGTACAGAGTTAACTTTGTTTGAACACGTATGACCGAACGACGCCCCTCATAAACCGAGTTTGGTTTATGAGGCGGACAACAAATCATCCTATAAACCGAACTGTCGGATATTGCGCTCGACTTGGTTCGGTTTATCGAGGGTTTACTGTACATAGAGTAATGACTGTATAAATGGTCAATGGAATAATACATACTAATTCTCTGATAACACTGGGGAACAATTTGAAGAAAAAAAAATTGTTGAGTTAGATTTTTGAGCTTATTTAGACTAAAATTGGCATGCTGATTCCAAATCTGTAGTCAGTTTTTTTCTAGCACGTCAAGTTTTTTCTCCACAGCTTACCCTCCAGATAAGCAAAATTCCACTTGTGAGCCTCATTCAGCCTCATTCAGCTGAAATTCCAGTGCCAGTTTTCGAACAACTACCTCCTCTAGAAGATCTGAGTGATGTTGAAGAACGCAGTGACAGCAATGATGCAGATTTTGACATTCACGAGGATTCAGTTCGTAGGGGATTTGATCAGCACGAGTTGAATGATTTAGCACGTGATTTGGGCCTATCCAAAAAAGCTTCAGAAATACTAGCATCAAGACTGAACGAGAAAAAACATACTTGAACAAGGAGTGAAGGTATCATACTTTCGAACCAGAGAAAGTACATTTCTGCAGTACTTTCGAAGTGCCAGCGGTTTTGTGTTTTGCCATAACATTCCTGGTTTACTGAAGGAATTAGGGCTTTCAATCTACAATCCAAATGAATGGCGATTGTTTATTGATAGCTCAAAGCGGAGCTTGAAGTGTGTCCTTCTACACAATGGCAATTTGTTTGGCGCAGTCCCTATTGGGCATTCGGTCTGTCTTCGTGAAGAATATGGAGATGTAAAGAGAGTCATTGAGTTATTGCAATATGACAAACACAATTGGATCATCTGTGTTGACCTTAAAATGGTGTCCTTCCTTCTTGGTCAACAACGTGGATACACAAAGTATCCCTGCTTTCTCTGTATGTGGGATAGCAGAGCTCGAGAGAAGCATTGGGTTCAGACGAATTGGCCTCCGAGATCTGATCTTAAACCTGGAGATCCTAACATTGTACATGAGCCACTTGTTGACAGGAAGAAAATAATATTCCCACCTCTGCACATAAAACTAGGTCTCATGAAACAATTTGTAAAAGCATTGTCAACTGATGGCGACTGTTTGAAGTACATCATCTTGGCATTTCCTGGACTGTCAATTGAAAAAATCAAGGCCGGTGTGTTTGATGGTCCACAAATTCGACAGCTAATCAAAGATGAACATTTCAACGGTACTATGTCAGACCTTGAAAAGAATGTTTGGCATTCATTCAAAGACGTCGTCAAGAACTTTCTTGGAAATACACGTGCAAGTAATTACACAGAAATTGTTCAGAAACTATTGGAGAGCTACAAAGCGCTTGGTTGCAACATGAGTATTAAAGTACATTTTTTGCATAGCCATCTTGCCAACTTTCCGGAAAATCTTGGTGCTGCTAGCGACGAGCAAGGTGAACGATTTCACCAAGATTTGAAGGTTATGGAAGAACGTTACCAGGGTAGATGGGATGTGCATATGATGGCTGACTATTGTTGGAGCATCAAACGCGATAGTCCTCAAGTTGAACACTCCAGACAAAGCTACAAACGTAAATTTTTACCTTAACCTGCACACAATTATAGCCTTATCCTTTCTAAAAACATGATAATGTTAAATAAACATTCTATTCATGCCTATTTCTTTCATTTTTCATTGTATGTTAACATTTGCAACTTTTTATAAAATAAGCACTGTTACTGTTATGTACAGTATTTTTCATATTTTTTAAGAAAACGAAAATCCTACAGTTCAAAAACTTGACGTGATAGAGAAAAACTGCGATCAGTTTTGGATTCAGCACCCAAAATTTACTTAATAACAAGTGTCAGACCTAACTCAACAAAAATTTGTTCCCCAGTGAATTAATAACTGTATGAATATGATCAATAATATACAGACATATCTCAGTTACTACATTCTTCCATTCACGAAAAAACATCTGATGGTATCCAAATTACAATGGAAATTACGTTCTGGGTCTCAAGGGGTTAAACTGAAATGATGAAGCGGACTCTCAACAGATACTTATGAAGTTTTAAGTGGTTTCTTGGAGGAAAAAGTATCCCTTGATAAATTTAATGATGTTTAGACCATTTGATGTTTATGCCTGCCTGGTGTGGCGATCAGCTGAGTCTGCCTTTGTCGGGCCGAGTATAAACACCTCTCACGCCCTCCCGTGCCTCACTACGTTGCCTGCCTCCTGTGCCTCACCACGTATTGTTTGAATTTTCCTGTATGTGTGTAGTATTTGTGGTGGCTGCATGTACATAAGTATACAAACTTTCATCTAATGTAACAAACAAAGTTCCTTATACTGTACAAGGAATGGCTGTTGGCGCCAATCTGCCGAGGTGGAATGGCTCCCGCCAGTACCGCAGTAAACATCAAAGCTTGAAGACAGATTAGTTGATTTGAATGTCTTATGGTATTTGAAATACTTGTAACAGATAAGTACTGAGGTTACATCACATAAGAGGCTGAATTGAATAGGTACCTAAGCTAACCTCCTACAACATTCCTCTTGGAAGACGCATGAGTGTTTTTCAGGGTATTTTTTAGGGAAAAAAGTGCATCTTATAAGCCGTTAAATACGGTAATTTCCTAGTACCGTAACTCGTGCGTTAAATGGGGCGGTAAGTAGTGTGGTATAAGCTGGCATTTCAGAGTGTGGCACACCCTATGCATCCTTCTCTTATACCTCTGCTCATGTCTATTTATGTTTATTTGGATTTTCCTGTATTTTTCATCATTTCTTTTTGTTTACCCATTTTACACAAGATTCTGCTGACAACTTTATAATTATATAAGGGTTCAATAAATATTTCTATCCTCGTCCATGTATAATTGTATCTCATAAAGAAGAATGAACAATCTAGACCCATTTACAGCACTGCCTGTTAATGAGATAAGTAGTGTATTCATAAGTTTGTTAGATTTATATTGTCTCGGTGTCTCGAAGCAGGTGAGCTGCTGACGTGGCAACACTGATGTGGCCAGTCAGGGAAGGCAGCTATGAGCTGTTTTGGTAGGAGAGCGGTAGAGTGTTGACAGAGGTCGGGAGCTCCTGTTTATAGTGACAGTTCAGCAGCTGGGTACATAGCTACAGGGGTATTGACGGATATTTGTTGCTGGAGTGTTCATTAATGGTATCTGATGCTGTTGATGAAGGATATTGGGTTGTTCTTCGTTTGGTGAGGTTTGGCTTTGTCCTGGCAAGTTTGTTGACGTTTGAGTGCTGTCAATTGGAGAGTGTGGAGGCCACAACGAATCAAGGTAACGTGTTGATATCATTACATGTAGCTATATCTGAATCTACAATTGTGTATTTGTTGATGTTGATTGCCAGTAGTTTATCAGTGGTAGCAGAGCGTAGTTGAAGTGAAGGGGCAGTGGTCCCATGTGGTCTGTACAAAATGGCGTCTGTACTTAAAAACCCGCCCGTACTGGAAGAGATAGAAGATTATGAACAATGGAAGGAGGATGTTTTGATGTGGAAAGAAATAACAGATTAAGTAAGAATAAGCAAGCACTGGTTGTACATCTCACGTTGAAAGGCCAGGCTAGGGAAGTGGCAAATCAAGTTTCAACTGCAGACAAGAAGAAAGATAATGGGTTAGATATTCTCTTAGATAAACTGGATGAAGCTTTTCTTAAAGAACCAGAGAGAAGAAAATTTATGGCATATCAAGATTTCGAGGAATGCGTCAGGAAGGACGTGATGCCAATTTGTGATTTTATGAGAGAATTTGATACAAAGTATTTTAAAATGAAAGCGAAAGGAATGGAATTACCTGATGAAGTGCTTGCATTTAGACTTGTTAAGAGTTCTAGACTATCGAAAGTGCAGAAGGAACAAGTGATGGCCTCAACAAAACCATTGTCATTTAAGGAAGTAAGAGCAACAATGAAAAGAATGTTCGAAACAAGTGCTGGTTCAAGTAGTGACTTGGATCATGGGGTACAGGTGAAGGAGGAACCACTATATGTAACAAGGGCCCATGACACGCAGGAGATGAGAGAAGGAGGAGCAGGACTAGAAGATACTGATAGGAGGAGTCAGGAGGAGGACGTCATGTGGACCACAAATTATGGAAACCGCAGAAATTGGAATAGAGGTAGAAGGTACAGTAGGTACGGCAGATACCCAAGGAGAAACTGGAGAAGTAAGGGATATGACAGTGGCTGTTTCGAGTGTGGTTCTACGAGTCATTGGGCAAGGAATTGTGATAAGAGGAAAGAGGACAAGGTGTTATGACTAGATAATTTCTTTGAGGACCACAGTAGCACAATGAAGTTGAGAAAAGAGACAATAGGATGTGCTGTATTGGACACGGGCTGTAATGTAAATGTATGTGGTGAAAAGTGGTTACAGGAATATGAGGAAATGTTAGATAAAAATGAAAAAGGTCTTGTTGAAGAATACAGAACCAGTAAATATTTCAGATTTGGTGATGGACAATCTGTAAAGGCACACAAAAGGGTGAAGATACCTGGATATATGAATAAAGAGAAAATAGAAATTGAAACTGAGGTCATCATGTCAGACATTCCTCTATTGCTTAGTAAAACCTTTATGAAGGAAATGAGCATGGTGATAAATTTAGGGGATGACCGTATCCACTGGAAAGGAGGCGAGATCCAAGCTTTGAAAATAACTAGTACTGGACATTATGCTATTCCTATAAACAAGTGCCAGAATTTTGAAGGTGAAAGAAACTTCATGAAATATGTCCTGTACACTCAAGGAGAGGAGACCTCCAGGAAGAAAGCGTTAAAATTGCACAAACAATTTGCTCATCCATCTAAAGAAAAGCTGCTCAAATTAATTAAGGATGCTGGCATCAAAAATGTGGAGCTGGAGGAAGAAATTAGGAAACTAGAAGCGACATGCGAAACATGTATCAAGTTTAAGAAAGCCCCTGCTAGACCAATAGTCAGTGTGCCAATGGCTAATTATTTTAATGAGATGATCAGCATGGACCTTAAGGTTTGGAAGGAGAAATACTTCCTGGTTATGGTTGATATGGCCACAAGATATTGCAATGCCTGTGTAATCACAAGTAAAGCAGCAGAGGTTATCATAGATGCAGTGATGAGACATTGGGTGGCATTGTTTGGGGCTCCCAAGAAAATTTTAACTGACAATGGAGGGGAATTTAATAACAATGAATTCAGGAGTATGTGCCAAAATTTTAACATCAGAGTAATGTGCACTGCAGCGGAAAGCCCTTGGAGCAATGGGGTCTGTGAAAGACTCAATGCCGTGTTGAAGAACAACGTGCTGAAGATTAAAGAGGAAAACAATTGCAATATTGACACTGCATTGGCTTGGGCTGTGGCAGCAAGGAATGCGTTACATAACAACCATGGGTTTTCCCCAAATCAGTTGGTTTTCAGCTTTAATACAAATCTGCCCAATATAGGAAAGGATGGCCCTTCAGCATTAGAGAATATCACACCATCACAGACTGTAGCCAACAATTTGGTAGCTCTGCAGAGGTCAAGAGAAGAATTTGTCAAAGCTGATGCTAACGAGAGAATTAGAAGAGCCTTATCTCACAACATTAGAAAAACTGAGGATGAGAATGTTGAAACAGGCAGTTACGTGTATTACAAGCGTGATGGTGAGGACAGATGGCGGGGTCCGGCACGAGTTATTGGGAAGGATGGAAAAGTTAACGTATTGGCGAGACAAATGGTGCGTATGAGACATGGCGGACAAATGGTGCGGGCTCACATATGCAGAGTCAAAGGAATGGTGGACCGAGGCAACAGTGTTGACAGTGACATGAAGGAATACGAGAAGTATAAGGAGACAAATGAAACAGAAAGTCAGCCTCAACAAAGTCAAGAGTACGAGAGTGAGGATGATGATGATACCAATGGAGAGGATAATGGAAAGGAAGTAACTGCAAGAGTTGATGAGCCAGAAAGAAAAACAACTGCACCTAAGGTAGGAAAAAGGTAGGAAGTTACGCTGGCAGATTCCAATGAGAATATTAACGTCAAAATTTTGAGTAGAGCTGGGAAGGCGACAGGAAAGTACAAGGATTGCTTTAATTATCGCAATGAACAGAATGGTGAAGAATCGTGGATGGATTTTGGAAGAGATGTGATAGATATGAGAGAGATGCAGGAAGATGAAGAGATTATGATCACCCTATCAGATGAGAAGACTATGAATGCCAAAAGGAAAGAAATTGAAAATTGGAAAGCAAATGAAGTCTTGGAGGATGTGGAATGGGAAGGCCAAGCCACTATATCTACAAGATGGGTGGTAACAGAAAAGCAGAACAAAGAGGGCAAGACAGTAAAAGCTAGATTAGTAGCAAGAGGATTTGAAGAAGAACTTGAGGATGATATAACCACGGAGTCGCCAACTTGTAGTAAGGAAGTCCTGAGACTGGCATTAAGTATTATGTTAATGAAGAAATGGACATGTAATACAATGGACATAAAGGCAGCGTACTTACAAGGCCATCAGATCAATCGGGAAGTGTTCTTGCAGCCACCACCAGAGTTTTTCTGTGGCAAGGTTTGGAAATTGAAGAAAACTGTATATGGTCTTAATGATGCTGCCAGAGCCTGGTATGAGACCGTAAAAGACCAGCTGGTGAGACTGGGTATGAGACCATCGAGATATGATCCGGCTATGTTTGTGTTCAAAGAAGGTGACATCTTAGAGGGAATAGTGTGCATCCATGTCGATGATTTCTGTTGGGGAGGCACAAGGAAACTTGAAGAAAGTGTGCTATCAAAATTGCAGATGGCATTTATGATTGGTGACACTGATTCTGGGCAGTTCAAGTATGTAGGGATTAATGTAAAGCAAGAAAATGATGGAATAAGCTTAGATCAGGAGAGCTACATCAAATATCTGCATCAAGTGGAGATAAGTCAGAAGAAGAACCAAATGAAGGAAATGCCATTGAATGAGGAGGAAGTACATTTGTACAGGTCGCTTGTAGGTCAGCTAAACTGGATAGGGACACAGACAAGACCTGATATCTCATTTGATGTGTGTTCATTGAGTACGAGGTTTGGAAAATGCACAATGGGAGATCTTATGGAGACTAACAAAGTGATCAAGAGAGTGAAAACAGACCAAATCAGCCTATTTTTCCCAGTGCTAACTGACGATGTATATCTGGAGTGTTACAGTGATGCATCATTTGCTAACCTGAGTGATTGCGGTTCTCAGGGTGGATTTATTATATTTCTAGCTGATGGAAATAGTAAGAGATGTCCTATCATGTGGAAATCAAGAAAAATCAGAAGAGTCGTCAAGTCAACTTTAGCTGCTGAAACGCTGGCATTGTTGGAAGTGGCTGAGAGTGCCTATTACATAAGGAAAATCTTGGAAGACATTGGGATAGGCAAAAGTGTACCTATAAAATGTTTTGTAGATAACAAGTCACTTGTTGATGCCTTAAGGTCCATGAAGAAAGTGGAGGATAAATACCTTAGAATTAATATGGCTTGTCTGAAAGAAATGTTAGAAAAGCAAGATATTTCGTCAGTGGAGTGGATAGCTACCAATAAGCAAATAGCAAATTGCTTGACCAAAAAAGGAGCATCACCTCTGACACTGCTTGAAGCCATTACGAAGTAAGAAGAAAGAAAGAAAGAGAAAAAAAAAAAAAAAAAAAAAAAAAAAATAGAGGGAATTTTGTTAATGAGATAAGTAGTGTATTCATAAGTTTGTTAGATTTATATTGTCTCGGTGTCTGGAAGCAGGTGAGCTGCTGACGTGGCAACACTGATGTGGCCAGTCAGGGAAGGCAGCTATGAGCTGTTTTGGTAGGAGAGCGGTAGAGTGTTGACAGAGGTCGGGAGCTCCTGTTTATAGTGACAGTTCAGCAGCTGGGTACATAGCTACAGGGGTATTGACGGATATTTGTTGCTGGAGTGTTCATTAATGGTATCTGATGCTGTTGATGAAGGATATTGGGTTGTTCTTCGTTTGGTGAGGTTTGGCTTTGTCCTGGCAAGTTTGTTGACGTTTGAGTGCTGTCAATTGGAGAGTGTGGAGGCCACAACGAATCAAGGTAACGTGTTGATATCATTACATGTATATCTGAATCTACAATTGTGTATTTGTTGATGTTGATTGCCAGTAGTTTATCACTGCCCACCAGACCAGTGCTGGGGCATTACCAGGCCAGGGAGGGTGGGCAGGAGGCAACACTGTCCACCACCACTCACTCCCACACAGGACACGCCACCACCCACAGTGCCTCAGCACACACTGGACCACACTTGTCCACACCACATCGCACCACCTCAAAAGTGGATCCGCATGTGCTGAGAAATATCAGCCCTAGTCTTGAAATGCTTCCCACAGACATCACATTTGAATTCCCTCAGGCCAGAATGTCTGAAGATATGTTGATTGAGTTTACTATTCGAAAGGAATCTTTTCCCACACTCTTCACATTCATAATTCCTTTCACCAGTGTGTGTCAGGGTGTGTGCGGTAAGGTGAGACTTTTGAGTGAATCTTTTCCCACACTCTTCACATTCATAATTCCTTTCACCAGTGTGTGTCAGGGTGTGTGAGGTGAGGTTAGACTTTTGAGTGAATCTTTTCCCACACTCTTCACATTCATAATTCCTTTCACCAGTGTGTGTCAGGGTGTGTTTGGTGAGGTTAGACTTTTGAGTGAATCTTTTCCCACACTCTTCACATTCATAATTCCTTTCACCAGTGTGTGTCAGGGTGTGTGAGGTGAGATGCGACTCTTGAGTGAATCTTTTCCCACACTCTTCACATTCATAATTCCTTTCACCAGTGTGTGTCAGGGTGTGTGTGGTGAGGTTAGACTTTAGAGTGAATCTTTTCCCACACTCTTCACATACATAATTCCTTTCACCAGTGTGTGTCAGGGTGTGTCTGGTGAGGTCAGACTTTAGAGTGAATCTTTTCCCACACTCTTCACATTCATAATTCCTTTCACCAGTGTATGTCAGGGTGTGTCTGGTGAAGGTGGACTTTTGAGTGAATCTTTTCCCACACTCTTGGCATTCATGGCCCTTATCACCAGTGCCTTCAGGAAGATCAACACACCCAAGCCTGCCCACACCAGAGGCACACTGCTCCTGTGTGCTGTGGCCACTCCTGCTGCTGCCTGTTCTTGCAGCCATCTCTGCAACACGACTTATGACAGGCCCGCTGCTCTTACAGAGGCCCTCAGGGAAGCTGGGCTCAGCAGGGTTTCCCAAGGATACACTCAGCACTGTCCTTGAGGACGAAGGGATCAGGAGTGAGAAGCACCAAGGAGTCTCGTCAGAAGCACTGGGCAGTTCCCCTGTGAGCACCAAGCACAGCACACAACAGTCACCTGAAACACGTGATGGAGGTGTCACCCAACAGGTAACTGTGTAATTACACAGTTATGTTACAGTGTTTATTACACAGTTATTATCTCGTTATAGTGAGGTTTACTGTATTTGGATCATTATTCCCTATATTCTTGCATTTATCAATGTAACGAGAAATAGATCCAGAGTCCAACATCTGAAGGACACAGTCTGACAGATGAACATCATCAATCACTTTCCCAGCCATAAAGGAAGAGGTCAGTAAGCATGAGTGTAGCGCGTTTACAGGGGAAGTAATGCCATTTGTTTACATACACCCCACGGCCAGCGTGTGTTTGGGGGCGGAGCTTCGTGACGTCAGTGCATGCCATCTACAGTGACGCCTGTGATCAGAGGCTCATGTCGTCCCCCTGTGTTCTCCGATGCACTCTTAATCGAGGGTAGAGTTAATGGGCAGCATGTGGGTATTCTTAGGCCACTCGACGGTTGCAGAAAGATCTTAAGTGGATATTCGACCTCATCGGAGATCGAACTCAGGTCACCGAGCACGCCACTCGGAGACGCTAACCCCTCTGCTACCGCCTCCCCTGAAGGAGGGGAGTACACTACCATCGTGTGGTGAAAATCAGCTCTAACATAATGTAGGGAGCAAGGGGCAAACGGTAACAATGTACCAACCCACGGGACTCTACAGCTGAAACAGAAACCCAATCTACAATGAAAACTTGCCAACAATTTAAAAGGAAAGAAAGTTAAATCCAATGGTTTGAGGAGAGAGAAAGATCAGAGCTGATGCTGAGGGCAACACTGAACACCCTAAACCTGAACAGCGACAACACATTCAATGCAGGACACACCAACTGCCCTGTACATGATGCCAAAGTGGAAACTCTTGAGCAATTCCCTCTTTGTGTGAAAGTTACAGTGAAATGCCACAAAAATACCCACTCGTGCCCCAGCCACACCCAGCCAACACCACAACTACTGCCAAACATCCTTCTGCGGTAATTATTCCCCTGAACTGAACTCTCTCCACCGGCCTTATTACTCACTTTTCTGTGCAGTTTCTGGTCCAGCATGTAGTGGGGACACTAGTCAATTCTGAAAACAAAAAATGGCATCATTATTTTCTCTGCCAACCAGCATAAAAGTGGCTATTTCCTATGCGGTGAGAAGTGTGCAGTGGCGTTACTCTCGCCAACCTAACATGATCACCCTAACACAACCTGGTCTGGAGAGTATTAAAGAGAACTGGGCTCTCTCTCCCGGCCTTAAGCTTCACGTTTTCTGTATAATGTTTGCTACAGCATTTACTGGGGCCACTATATAAATACTTCTGGCTACCAATAATAAAACCTTTACTTGCATAAAATAATGGCTCAGATAAAATTAGGTTAGGTTACATTTAATAATACTAATTCATATATTAATATAACTGACATAATAATTATATAATATACTCTGGGTCAGTAATATAAATTATCATGTCAAGATATGCATTTTATTTATATTATTTTATTGCATATCAGAGTAAATTTTTTTTTTTAATCATTCTCTGAGAAGTGATAGAAGAGTGAAGTGCCTTCAGCTAGAACAGTATTCTAAGCAATACAAATGTGCATAAGGAGTGCCAATGGCAGTAATCTTCTTTGACAAGGGCGCCTGTGGCACCTGGCTGCTTGATCATTAATAGTTTTTGTATTATAATATCCTTACATAAGACAAAAATATATTCCCTGGCAGAGAAACTTGGGCTTTTTTAAAAAAACTTTTTTATAATAGCACCAGTGGCCTGAGGAAAGAGTCCACGGCAGGAGTAAAAAAATAACTACCTGCGACGGATGTGTTAGAATTAGACGGTTAGAATAGAGGAGATAAACTGAGTTACAGTAGGGGTATTATAACTGTTACCACCGGAGGTACTCGGAGGTGATTACATTCATCCCTCAATTCAAGAGGTAATTCCTCAAACATAGGTTAACTTCCCTGAACTGTCATTACCTGATTCCTCAGAGGCTAGGAGTACATGTGCTATACTATACATTCTAGCAATAATGCACTCACTTTCTAACTTTGTTTAGAGTAAATAAATTAATAAGAAAAAATTTTAAATTTTAAGTTAACTATTATCTCCCATCTCCGGGCTTTTCGGGCCCAATTCAAGAAAAAAATTTTGAATATATTACATAAAGGGAAGCCAACAAATTTTTTAAGAATTACAAGAAATTAGAAAAAACCCTTAAGGTAAGCATATTTAAAACATCTATAAAAAAATAACAAAACAAAATTTAATTACGGGAAATTCCTTCACATGGCTTTTTAGAAAAAAACAAAGGGTAAAAAATATTTATCTAACCACAA
Organism: Chionoecetes opilio; assembly: GCA_016584305.1. Lineage (NCBI taxonomy): Eukaryota > Metazoa > Arthropoda > Malacostraca > Decapoda > Majidae > Chionoecetes > Chionoecetes opilio. Next base: position 382,562 of record JACEEZ010022044.1, read on the forward strand.
GTGTTATTTATGTAAACGAGTGGGGATTTAAAATATGTACATGTAGTGTCAGCTACAATTTTTTACTCACTACTAATACTGTAGAGTGAGAGAGAGAGAGAGAAGAGAGAGAAGAGAGAATTTTAAACTTTCCCTTTTCAGGCAAAAGGGTTCCGCACACCTCACGGCCAAAAAATCCAAAAGCAAAAAAAGGTTGTCCCGGGCCTAACGGGATCAGGGCCAAAAAAAGCCCGGGCCCCTAATAGTCCCTAAACTGGTCTTATATACCACTGTTTCATGTCGTTTCTGTTTTTTGTCCTTTTTTATTTTTCATAAATTTCTTTTTTTTTACACATTTCACACAAGATTTTTTGATAACCCCTTCCTACCCTCGCTTACTACCTCATGAAAAACTAACCCTTTTAAAACCCTCTCACGCACGGGGCCCGCGACGGGTCAAAAGGGGCCCATCTGCAATCGAGTTTTTTGACGCAATTGTTCGAAAAACATTTAAAAAACGCCAAAAAATAAAGTACACAAAAACCCTCGTTTTCCCGGGGATTCGGTTTTGCCGGCCCAAAACCGAGGTCCGGGGTTTTTCCCCGGAAAATTTTTTTTTTTTTTTTTTTTTTTTTTTTTTTTTTTTTTTTTTTTTTTTTTAAAATTTTTTTACGTTTGAAATGCCTGGTCCTGTTCGTAAATTGAAAAATTTTTGCCCGGGCGGTCCGGCGTCCCCCTTGGTCACCCTGGTCAGGGTCCGCGCCTTTTCGCCTTTGGCGGGCATGCTCAGCGGCCCCGTAGGGGTTTTACATTTGGGCACAAAAAAATTCACATTTTCCCCTGCACAGCCCCCGTCAGTCCCTGCCCTCCCACTGCCCCTGGGGGAAAGAACATTTCTGAACTATTAAAAACACTTTTTTTGCTGCCCCCCCCGCCGGGTGGCAGCATGTTTCAGCGGCTTTATTGTTTACATTTGGGCAAAACGACCCCAAAGGTTCACCTAAAAAGCCTCCGTCGCCCCCCTCCCCCCCCACTCCCCCCCGGTGCAAAAACGTCTTTTGGGAACTATTGAAACATTTTCCCCTGTTGCCCACCTCCCGGGGGTGGCTGAAATGCTCACGGACGTAAAAGTCCGTGGGGGGGAATTAAATATTGTGGGTTCCCCGGCCAGAAAATACGAGATTAGGAAAAAACTCCGGGGGGGGGAAATGCTTTGGGATTTTTTTTTTTTTTTTTTTTTTTTTTTTTTTTTTAACTTGCGACCCCGGGACCAGTGCCCCCCTTTAGTCCGGGAAATCGAGGTTTTTGTGTATTTATCAAAATTTTGGGGTTAAAAATTTTTTTAATTAAAAGACCCAAAGGGCTAGACCTATAAAAAAACTAATTGTAAAACTCTCGGGGTGAGTGGATGTAAAAATGAAAAGGGGTTTGTGTCTCAGTTCCATCAGCGGGCAGCCTGGGGAGCCCCAGATTGTCGTCCCTTTAAATTACCCGACCCGGGATAAGGGAAAAAAAAAATTTGGAACCCTCAAAAAACCCGCTTTTATTGGATATAAACCAAAAAAAGTTGACTAAGGAAGTTTCGAGCTACAAATTTGGTGAACGTAAGTTTTTCCTTATTTCTTTTTACTAAATTTTTTTTCGGAGTCGGGAAATTTCCCGCTTTTTTTTTTGCATTTTTTTTTTTTTTTCTTTCATAAGGCAGAATAATTTTTTTTCCCCCCCCCCCAAAACCCCCCCAATGATATAAAAAAATGCCAAAAAAAAAGAAAAACCACTTTGGGTGAAATTGATAAAAAAAAATTTAATTCGCCGCACAGTCAGGCCTTTCGGGGGCCCCCCTTAGGGGCAAAATACGGAGGTCGCAGGGGGACGGAAAAACTTTTTAAAACTTTTTCGGCATGGGGGGTTTAAAACAACAGCCCTTCCACTAACTTTAAAAACCTTTTGGCAAGCTGTTTTTTTGGGGTAAAAAAATCACAAAACAGGAATGATCTGATAAGAAAAACTCCGCGCTGTGCCATCAGCACAACCCAAAACCCGCGGGACGGGCGCCTCTCCCAGCCTCCCCACGGACAGCGTTTGGCTAGGTTAGGAAAGGTTGGGTTTTAAGCTAAGCTTTATTAGTTTAGTTTTTATTTATGACTAAAAAAAACCTAAACTTAACCTAACCACCCAAGCTGTTTCAGTAAGGGGGGCGGGGAGGGGCGCCCGCCCCGCGGTCGGCCCTTGTGTTATTTTGACCAAAGTAAAGTTTGCCAAAGGTCTGAAGTTTAAAAGGGAGGGTGTATGACAAAAGATTAGGTAAATTGGTACTTTCAACCAGAAATTGGTACGAGGTCAAAAGTACTCTTTTCACATGTATTTTAGGGTTTTAAAACCCGGAACGGGCGGGAGCAAAGTTTTTTTTGTGCCCCCAGTGCGGGAATGGGGAGTGAAACAGTGCCCAAATTAGGGGAATTGGAAAAAAAACAAATTAAAGGTAGAAAAAACCCGCACCCCGGGAAATAATTTTTTGTTAACCGAAATTTAGGGGGTTTTGTGGTGTGGTTGGGTCAGGAGTTGAAATATCGGGCCGAATGGCCCCAAAACCCGCTAGCGAGAGCTTACTGAAGGGGGGTCAGGGTGCCACTACTTGGGATGTTTCAGTTTCCAAAAAATTTTGAGGGCATTAAATTTAAGTATTTCTCCAGTAATTTTTTCTTTAAGGGGAAGCATAGGTACCGTTTACTGTACCTTGAGATAAACGACTGGGAAAATACTTTTAATAATCTTCCAAAAATCCCAAGATAGGGCAAAAAAATCCCAAAGCCAGGGCCTAAAAACCCCCAAAATCTTTGGAAAAAAAACCCCAAGGGGTGGTATCCCAGCCCTAGAGCGTAGTTGGGGAAATGGTGGGGGGGGTGGTGTCGAGGGGGTACCCTCAAGGGGTATATGGACACAGTTTTAACTTTTACGAAAGGGGCGCGGTTCTTGTAGGGTTTTTAGAAATTGCGGGTTCCGGAAGGGTTTTCCGCGTCGCTCCGCAAGCCTTCCGGAAGGGATGGGCCCCATCCCTCACAGAGCCCTTTCCGGAAGGGAGCCGCAAACCCCTCAGCAAAACCTTCCGGGAAATCATGCCAAATCGCTCGCGATCCTTCCGGGGAAAGCATGCCCCCCGTCCCCTCAGCAGGCCTTCCGGAAAGGGAGCCACGTGATCCCCGCAAACCTTCCGGAAGAATGCCAAAAGTCGCTCAGGGAGAGCCCTTTCCGGGAAAAGGGCCCCAGTCGCTCCCGCAGAGGGCCTTTTCCCGGGAAGGGGAAGCCCCGTCGCTCACAGGGGGCCCTTTTTCCGGGAAGGGATGGGCCCCAGCACTCAGCAGGCCTTCTGGAAAAGGGGATGCCCCCAGTTTGCTCAGCAGAACCTTCCGGAAAAGGGATGCCTAACGCCCCAGCAGAACCTTTGGAAGGGATGCCACAGTCGCTCAGCAAAACCCTTCCCGGAAGGCATGCCACAGTCGCTCAGCAGAACCCTTTCCGGGAAAGGGATTTCCCCGTCGCTCAGGCGAACCTTCCGGAAGGCATGCCTCAGGGCGTCAGCAAAAACCTATGGAAGGCATTTCCTCAGTTTCGTCAGCAGAACCTTCTGGAAGGCAATTTCCACAGTCGTCAGCAAGGCCCTTTTGGAAGGCTGCCAGGCGCTTTAGCAGAAACCTTCTGGAAGGCATGCCACAGTCGCCCCAGCAGAGCCTTCCCGGGGGCATGCCACAGTCGCTCAGGGGAGGGCCCCTTCCGGGGGGGGAAGGGGATGAAAAGTCGCTTTAGCAGAACCCCTTTCCCGGGAAAGGGATTTCCACAAAATCGCCAGCAAACCTTCCCGGGGGAAAGGGCCTGGCCTCAGCGCCCAGGGAGAACCTTTTGGAAAGGGATGCCCCCCATTTGCTCAGCAAACCTTCTGGAAGGGATGCCACAGTCGCTTTTAGCAGAGCCTTTTGGAAGGGATGCCCCGACGTCGCCCGAGCCTTCTGGAAGGCATGCCCCAGTCGGGTCCCAGAGCCCCTTTGGAAGGCATTCCCCAGTCGCTCAGCCCGGAACCCCTTCCCGAAGGCATGGGCCCAGTTTGTCACAGAGCCCTTTCCGGAAGGGATGCCACAGTCGCTCAGCAGAGCTTCCGGAAGGCAAAGCCCCAGCGCTCAGCAAGCCTTCCGGAAAAACATTTCCACAGTCGCCTAGCAGCCTTCCGGAAGGCATGCCCCAGTCCCCCAACAAAAGCCTTCCGGGGGGGCATGCCAAAAGTCGCTCAAACAGAGGGCCCTTTCCCGGGAAGGGATGCCGCCCCGTCGCTCAGCAAGCCCTTTCCCGGGAAGGGTTGCCGCAACCCCTGGGGGTTTAAAAAATAACAGCCCCCATTAAAAAATTTTCGGAAATTTCCTCATTTTGGGAGTTATCCCCCCCCCAAAAACATCCTGGGGGCCCCCTCGGGAAGGGGGGGTTTTGGGGGGGGAAAAAGGAAAAAAGGGTTTTTACTGACAATATTATGGGGAGACCCTAAAATATATCCGGGAAACATCTTGGGGGTGACATGGGCCGAAAATACATAAAAAAAATATTACCTTTAAAATCTACTGGGGGGTTTTTACCTATTCCTGAGAAATCATTTTTATCTTTTAAATACAACGGTTTAAAAATGCCGTTTAAACAATACCGGACATTGGTTTTGGGAAATTTTCCCAAAGAACACCAAAAATCCTTTGGGGGCAAAAAAAAAAAATTTGGTGAGATTTTATGTGTTTTGAATTAAATCTAAGCATTTAAACGCAAATCCCCTTTGAGTGTGTGTGTGTTGTGTGTTGTGGGGTGTGTGTGTTTGGGGTACGAGCGGGGGGGAATGATCAACAAGGTTAGGATATTTTAAGAGTTTTTAGGGGCATGGGGTGACATTAAGGGAAAATAAACCAAATTTTTTCGTGATTTGGGGGTACAGAGGTTGCCCCCCCCCCCCCCGGAGCGCTGCGGGTGGATGGGCTCGTTATTTCTCCTGCCACGCCCTATTTACCCCCGGGTGCCCTTTAAACCCGCGACGGCTCGGTGTCCCCCGGGCCCCTTTGGGTGGGATGCCAAGAAAAAAATTAGGGCAAGTACTGAAGTTTGTGTCATTTGGGTTTATAAGAATAACCCCGGGACCCCTTTTTGGTTTAAACGGAGGGGGTTTGATGCGGCGTTAATGTCTCGTTACTGTAAGGGCTGCGAGTCATGGGAGAGCCCGATTTAAAGCCAATTACAAATTTTTTTCAACCGGGCACTCAAAAAGTGGTTTGGGGGTGAAAAAAAAACAACCCCGAATGACGTGGGGGTTACGCTGGGTTTGGATACCCCTTTACGGCGGGGACTTAGTTTAGATTAAAGCAGGGCCCCCTTTTTTTTCAAACTAGCTTTTTTGGGAAAAATCTCATATAACGGGTATCCCTTAAAGTTTACATAGAAAATTTTCACTAGAGCCCAAAACTGCAATGACCCGAATTATTGCAGAAATTTATTGGGGAACAACCCTGCCCCCATGCAGGCCTCTTGTTAAATGTGCATTTAGCGCATCGCCCGCTTCCAGTGGGTCAAAGGGGCCCCCGTGTACCGCAGCATTTAAAAACCCGGGGCCCCTTACAGTGCAAAAATGTGTACAGGGGGCCGCCACAAGGGAAAGAACCCATACAGGACCCCCTTCAAATCTTTTCCCAGTGGGCAGGTCAAAAGTTTGGGGTGTTGAGGGGCTGGAAGATGGAATAGGCGGGGGGGGGGCCGGGTTTTTTCCCCTTTGGGGAACTTGGGGTGTATGGGCGATGTACAAGGGCCTTTAGGAACAGTTGTTTAAAATTGTCTTGTATCAAACAATATTAAGCAGAAAAGAGGCCCAACTTGTTTAGGTGGCTATTTTAAAGGGAATATGCCTTTTGAATGTTTTAAAAAATTTTTAGATAATTTTTACTTTTATGGTAAGGTATGTGTGTTTAGGATACTCCCGGCCCTTTTTTTGGTGCACCGACAATTTTATGTTGTTTTTTTTTTTCAATATAATTAGTGGGCTGCAATTGCATTATTTGTGGTTTTTTTATATTATTTCTAACAGATGTATTGTTATAAGATTTTGTGTTTTAAAGTTAAGAATTTTTGTCACTGGGGTTTAAAAATTTTCTATTTCTATCTGTGTGTGGGGGTGTGTGTGTGTGTGGGGGTGGTGTGTGTGTGTGTGTGGTTGTGTTGTGATTTGCAACAAAAAATTAAAAAAAAATTTAACTTAACCGCCCAATAAATACTATAAACCCAACCTAACCGTTTCCTAACCTAAAAACCCTTTACCCCCAAAAAAAAAGTTTTGGTTAGAGGGGGGAGTGAAAAAAAATCCCAAAACTATGGCGTGCAAAGTGGGGCAAGGTTTGCAGGGGGGGCCCGGGGGGGGGGGGGGTTTGGAAACCCCCCAACCTGGTAAACACAAATTTATTTTCGACAAAAACGGTGTCAGATTCTTCAAAAACATCAAAACGATTTCCCGGGAAAAAAAAGTTTTGGGCGCGAAATGGGGAAGGACCACTACCGATATTGGGTATTATTCTAGTGCTTTTCCCATCCGCCCTTAAACCCCCAAAAACAAGCTTGGGGGCCTTTGGGGGAAAGCGGGATATTTGGCCCGGGGGACAAAATTGCGTCGCAACCACATCGTTTTTGAGGGTTTGGGGGTTGTAAATATTCCCTGGGAAACGTCTAGGGAAAATGGATAGGAAATTTTTTCTGTCTTGGGGGCTTGGGGGCAATTTAAATTGGGGAACCTCCTCACAAAAAAAAAGAAAGGGTTTGGGGTTTTCGGCCCCCCCCCCCCCCCCCCCCCAGGGGTAAGGTAAAAAAAAAGGTGAACGAGGGGGGGAAAAAGGGGGGGGAGAGCCCCCCCCTTAAAAGGTTTTGGTTAGATTTTTCGGGGATTATTTTTTAGGAGGTTAAAATTCCCCTTGGGGTAATCAAGAGGTTAGGTTTTGGGTTAGATTAGATTTTAAATTTTCCGGGGGGGGCGAAAGGGGGAGAGGGCCCCCCCCTATGTTTTTGGGTTTAAAAAATTTTCTTAGGTCAAATTAAATTCCGGGGGGTCCGAGAGGGGAGGGGTTAGGTTTAACCCAAAACCCAACCTTAAATTTAAAAAAAGGTTGGGTTAAATTTTGGGTAGGTTTTGGTTAATTTTTTGGTTTTGGCAAATTTTTTCCTTTGACATAAGGAAATTTTCCCTAGATTTTAGGGAATTTTTCCCCCTTTCACAACTCTTAAAAGGGCGTGTTTCCCACGCATAATTTTTTCCCCCCCAAAAAACCCCGCATTCCCCCAGGTCCCCCAAAATTGTTTGGGGGAAATGCAAAATGAAGCTTTCTGAAGATTTTTGTTTTGACCTCATTTTTAACCCCCCAAAATAACGGGAAAAAAGTACTTTTTAAACCCCGTACTCAATTACTGGTGGAAAGTACCAAAAACCCGGCTAGTCGTTGAAAGGTAGTCATCGAGATGAGGCAGGCCCTTTATAACACGACTTAAAAACCCCCGATTTGCTGACCACTTTTGTGAACTCTTTCTGCAATTCTGAATTTTTGGGAACCCCCCCAAAAAGGTTTAACTTTACATTTTGGAAAAACAGAAATTCACAAAAAAATTTTTTTTTTTGGGGGTTTTGGGGGCCCCAGAGGCCCGGTCCCCCTGTAAATTGCCTCACACTGACAGTCTTGTACACTTACCTCAGTGCGGCAGCGGCTGTGGGTTGTGCCGTGGGCGTTTCAACAGCCGGTGGGCTGAGGGCGGCCTGGGTGTAGGCAAACCTGGTCCCCGTTGTTTGCAGTGATGTCGAGATGGAGGATATTCGCCCCTGTGTACACCCGTGAATAATCCGTCGTTACAGTGATTAGTCTTGTGGTGAAGGCACAGGTGAGGTGGATACGGCGGGAGCGTGATGGTGGACGGCAGCGGCGGCCAGCAAGGTGGTCAGGTCAAAGGTCGGTGCCCTAAAGGGCGATGAGGTGACACGTAGAAGTTGTCGGTGGGAGTGGAAGCGAGGACACTGCAGCAGGAAGTGGTCAATGGACTCCGGGGACGTTCCTGCAGAAGGGGCATTGCGGGTCGGGCGTGAGGTGCAGGCGGTGCAGGTGTGCCAGTTCAGTTCAGTTCAGTTGTTGGTCGGGAGTCAGGCCTTTTTCAACGGCACTCCCTGACGTGTTTCTTCTTGCTGTCTGGGTCTTTAATTAGTTTTCTTTCTTATTCTATCTTATTAGTTTCTTTCTTTTTTTTCTTCTTTTTTTCTCTGGTCATCCAAAAACTGTTGATTGTTCTTTTTGTGTCTTCCACATTCCCCTCTCCGAACAAATACTCCCCCACTATATAGCCTCTTCCTCCTCTAAGTAAGGTTGTTGTAGCCTCACACTTTTCTTTCTTTCATTACTGTATGCTGGGCACAGGGCCGGATTTAGGAGTGGGCATAGTGGGCAGCTGCCCAGGGGCCCCCATAATCAGGGGGCTCCCACAAAATGGGGCAATCTGCCAAACTGGGGCCTGGGGTCTCCACATATTATACTTTTTGTTCTTATTTATTTATTTACTTAATACTTCCTTGTATATTTTTATAATAAATATTTTTTAATCATGAGGCCTTAATTTATAATCAAATTAATAATTTATCTTATATCCAACTGCCTATAGCGGTAGTGTTGCTTGATGGCCAGGGCCCCACATTCTAGGTTTAGAATGGTCTCCCTCTAACAGATATTAGGGAAAACGGGCACACGCAGCTGATTAAGGGCTTGAAGGAGCGACCCGTGGCTGATTTTGAGGTAAGTTTTTAGTATTTTTTTCATTTTTGATGTAATATTTCGCTACCAATTAATGATTTCTGGTGTCCATGAATACACAGAGAGTGTGCTAGTAAGGCACAGAATACTGAGATATGTCTATATGTGATGAAATGAAGTAATGAAAGTGAACTCATATGTCACAAAATGACTTAAGTGTTTGTTTACATAAAAGTGGCGTGATATCATCGTATGGAGGATCACTACAGTGGGATTTTAACACATTAACTGCGTATTGGGCCACCGGTGTACCGAGCAGATCTTTCCTTATTTGCGAATTGGTACATCCGTGGCCCGAATAACCCTTATTAAAAACTTTTGCAAACATGAGTAGCTACATAGCCAATTGTTATGTACATTTGTATTTATTATGGCTATAAATGTCTTGCAACGATATCAGGTAATAAAAAATACTCATAATTGTGTAAATTAGTTAATTATGATTAGTCCAAAAATCCTTTTTCCTTGTTCATCAAATTTTTTTTTTTATTATGTTTTCATATGATGTGATCCTATAAGCATTATAATCAATATGAAAATAAAGCAGTTATCAAATAAAACATGCGAATGCATTCTTTGCATATAAAGCAAAAATTAAACATTGAAATTAGATGCATTGATAAGATAATATTATGTATCAATCAACAATACATGCTTCCAAAATGCAAAAAAACTTTGTAACACAAAGCTTGTAAGGTTTATTCATCTTACAAGCAAATTACAATCATTACATAATGCAACAGTAATTAACTGTAGAAGAAAATACCATCAAACTCACGAAATTAGTTCCGTAAAAAAAAATAAAAAAAAAGCTAAATTGAATTATCCGAATGTGTAATCGTTTCCCAATTTCCCATGCATTTTCCTTAGTATGAGGCATATTTTTCATTGAAACATGTAAGGCAGAGATATGGTGACCACACATGCACTGCAGAAGAACTCTTCTAGCCTTGTTTGAGGCCAACATGTATCCTTCTCCCAGTGATATCTTTTCGTAACATCCTCTGCATCTTTTCCTTGTGCTTCCTTGTGTAGCACAGGTGTGGAGGGTCCATACATAAAAGATAGATAAAAAAAGTAAAAGAAAAAAAAGAAGAAAAAGAGAAAGGTGCTGAGAGTCTCCACCACAGTGATGCAAATTTTTTTTAAAAACTAATTCAGCAATCCAAAAAGGCGCAAAAAATGTCAGTCGCAAATGCACACCAGGTATGTTTTAGCGAAGGAATCGAAATGGGGGAAATTACAAAGCGTTCTTGGCTATGTCTATCTCCTGAAAATGGGCGGGTTCTACTGCTTTTTATTGCAAGCTAATGGTGCTTCGAGATCTCAGTTTTACATCTGATGGGTTCTGGACTGGAAACACGCCAAAAGGGTTGCTGTCCATGAACAATCAAAGGATCAGATTCAAGCAGTTTTGTCACCAACAAGTCGTGCAATGAGAGTTGGAGGTGTAGACTCAAAGCTAACAACACAAGTGGATCAAGTTGAGCAGTATTGGTGTAGTCTTTTGAAACGACTGATTAGTGTGTTGAAATTTTTATGTGAAAGAGGGCCCAGCTCTTCGAGGAGATGAGAAATAATTGGATCTCCTCATAATGGAAATTTTTTAGGATTGTTAGAGCTTTTTGGCCGAGTATGATGATTTCCTCAGGCAGCACATACATAATCATGCCAGTCGAGGCAGTGGCCATACAAAAATATTTATCTTCAACCATTCTGTGAAGAAAAACATCAGACTAATAGGCAATAAAGTACTCAAGGAAATAATTGCACGTATAAAGCTGTCAAAATATTTTCTCAATTTATCTCGATTAAAAACCTGATGAAGGTCATGTTTATCAACTAACAGATCTTCAGATACATGGAGCATGATACACCTGTAGAGAGATTTATAAAAAAATTACCAAATCAAGGACACAAGGCTCAAGAAATGTTTGAAGGTTTTATGAAATTTCTAACAGACTATGATATTGACATTCAAAATTGTGTGGGCAATCATATGATAATGCAACATCTATGAGTGGGAGATACAATGGTCTGCAAGCCAAAGTTGCAGCTAAAAATCATCATGCAGTTTGGAACCTTGTGCAGGTCACTCATTAAAACCCGGTTGGAAAAAGCTGCAGCTGAATGTTGTCAAGCAGCTATCTCATTTTTTATTTTCTAGAGGCCATTTATGTGTTCTTCACAGCTTCTACACGTTGTTTTGCAATTTTTAGCGATATACTGAAAAATGTAGAATCTGGTCCAGTGTCTGTACCAAAGAGGACTTCTACAACAAGTGTCCCGTCGAGCTGTTTGAGGTGAAAGCAATTGTCCCAAGGGGGAAAGTCCCATGTGAAAGCACCTTGCTAAAATAATAGAGATGAGAATGAGATGAGAAAAACTCTTTTTGAAGCCAGCGGTCTCCTTGAAAAGATGGGCAAGCTAGAGACAGCCATTTATGCTTTTTTAGCATGAAATTCTTGGGAGAGTTGATGCCACAAGCCACGCATTGCAAGATCCAAAACTTTAGTTGAACACAGCAGTCGCAATGTTGAAGTCCTTGGAATGTTTTGACGTGAAAAACGAGATCGCTTCCATGTTTATGAGAAAGGGGGGAAAAAATTGTCAGGAACCGAGGAAAAATTACAGAACACGTAAGCGCCAACGTAATGTCCTACTCAATCCCTTGGATTTTGGACGATCTGAGAAGCATCACTCTCACAGTCAGAAGCATTTCGCATACAGAATTTCCTTACAGAAATTGATCAGTTCCCGAGTTCATCGGATCAACGGTGAGGGCCTATGAAAAATCGTTAACTTTTTGGATTCTTGGATAAACTACAATCATTGAATTGTGATGAAATTTAAGCAGCTGCTGCGAAATTGGTTGGCTGAGTACAAGAATGATCTGGATCAAACACTTGGAGTTGAATAGTGCAGTTTGCAGCCTTCTTTACTCAATTTTTCAAAGGCGAAGATGTAGAGAAAGGAAAACCCAGCAAACACAAAGACGGAGGGCCTCCGGAGGCCCTCCGTATGTCTTACCGGCGGCCCGACGGAAGTGTACGGGCGTAGGGCCGCTGGGGATTGCTCAGAGGCTCACGGCGGGCCGCTCCTAGCGGCCCGCCGTAGGGCATATGCCATTTGCCCCTGTTATATTAACTGATTGAGGAATATTTACGGTTACACTTTCTTTAAAGCATATTGCCCGAAATAAAAAGGGGTTAATGAGGGGCAC